>CM039734.1:54691545-55230899 GCA_022539455.1 Dendrobium nobile
CCATAATTCAAGTTTACCTTCAACTCCCTCTTTAGTCTTATCAACAAGAAGAATATCATCAGCAAAAAGCATGCACCAAGGTACATCCTCTTGCAAATGTCTAGTGAGAACATCCATGACTAATGCAAAAAGATATGGGCTTAAGGCTGATCTTTGATGTAATCCAACCTAAATAGGAAAATACTTGGTCAAATCACCTTGTGTTTGAACACAAGTAAAAGCTCATGCAAACATATCTTTAATGACAACACTTATAAAGCCCTAAAAACAAAAATAATTTCAAATATAGCCTTATCAAAATGGGATTTAATTTTTTATTGGATTCAAGGTTTTTTTCATTGTTTGATAAATACTTAGTTAAATTCCACTTGAAATTTTCCTTAAAGCTGCTGGTTAACAACCCCATAGAGAGCTTGATTCTCTTATAATTTTAAAAGTATAGTGGGTTAGGACTTAGGATTGATTTAAATTAGTATAAATTAATTATGCAAGGGAAGAGTTTGTTGTGCACATTTTGGCTTAGTAAGAGTGATAGTTTCAATTTTCTTGTGCGAATGAAATTGATTTTGGGGAGAATGAGATCCAAAGTAATTGCCTTAGCTATTGTCATAATCAGGAAGCATTTTTATATCAAGCTTTGAGACTCTTGGAACCATCATTTTGAATATTGAATAAGAACATTCTATTTCTTGGTATTGGCATATTAGCATTAAAGTTGCCAATATTCTCTTTTAAGAAGTATTTTCTTTCAAGTGAATATCATATAATTTCTTCAAGAGTTATCCTAAACTCAATTAAAGAAAAAAAAAGGAGCTAACATTGTCTAATATAGACAGAAAATACATAAAAAAAACCCAACACAATAAACTCTAACCGGTTATATATTTAGATTATATTACAAAAATATATAATTATATTTTTAATCTCTCTCATAGGTTATGTAAAGTAGAAAATTAGTATACAAAGTTTTTAAATAGAAAACATGATCAGAGGAAAGACCACAGAGCCTTGCTTTATTGAAATCTTCCACTTCTATTAAAGAGTTATGAGATACTGCCCATTCCCATATAATTGAAGAAGTCATCAATACAATGCAAGATGACGAGATATCAAAGTTGTTGTTATAAGTTGTAGCATAAAATTAAGGATGTTATTGATGCATGCAACAACAAATTAATCAAGAGTTCTAGCTACGATTGACAGGGGATTAGAGTTGCAGCGCACCCCTGGGCAACTTGTCTTGTAGGTGGGGTTATGATGCAATTGATATGAGCGAGGACTGTGACATAGGTCTTTTTATAGCAGGGGGCTGTGATTTATGCAATTTTGGTGTCTATGGACTCGGTAAGAGCTGCCTAAGGCCCTAATCTTGTATTGGGGTCATTTTATCATTTTGAACTTATCCGGTTAGGGTTTGTATTTAATGATACCATTCTTTATCTTTTGTGAATGCATCATTATTTCTTATTCGTAAAAGAAAGTATTGATTTACCAAAGCTTGGAATGTGGACCTGCTGAACTATCAACGGAATTTGGTCATCTATAAATAAATCTATTTTAAATAATATATGATGCATATCAAACGAAAAATCATAAACCACTTTTGCAAAGTAGGAACATCAAAGGTGCTTCATTCAAAGAAATTGCCCAGTTTTTCTCTTGCCAATATCATAACACAAGTGAAATCCAATCCTGGAAATACAACATCCCACTCTTTTTTACTACTCAAGGTTTTGAGAAATTTCAAAACCGAGAAATCTCTACCGGGGCAGGTGCTATTAGAGAACAATCTGCCGATTCGGATTTGCGAATTATTACAGATAATTCTTTAGTAGAATGGAAGGAATTAGGAGACGAAGAGTCCGCAGGAAATGAATGGGAAGATAAAAATATTAGAAGCAAGAATTTTTTGGTTAGGCGCATACTTTAAATACTTCTCATTGTTTCTTCAATATGTTTCTTATTTACGGACTCTTGCTTCTTATGCATCTACACAGCCAATATTACTAGATATAGGTTCTAGATGCTGCTATTACATAAAAGAATATAACCTCTTTAACTTTAGTTCTTTTTGAAATTGAATTGTATGTGCACCTTATGCTGTGAAGATGTTATGCTTATTTTTTGTTCTTTGTTTGCATAGTTATGTTATAAAATTGCTAAATGGTTTTCAGTGCTTGGGAAAATTGCAATGCATAATTTTGCTAGTATATCATCATCAAATAGCAGTGAGATTTCTACAGTTAGCACTGCTCCTCAGACGCCATTGCCAACCCCTCCATCTTACTTGTAAGCTTATCTCAAATCTGACCATTTATGATTCTGTAATTATCTTACGGTAATCAAATATATTAATATACTCCTTACATCATTCTGAGCAACACAGCGGGTCACCTCTTTTCTGGGTTGGAGTTGGAGTTGGGCTGTCAGCATTATTCTCAATGGTGAGTACTTACTATTTTCATGCCTATTAATTCTTCGTATTTCATAAATCTTCTGTGATCAATAGTTAACATCTTCTGTGATCTCTACTTAACTATTGTTTATTTTTCAGGTGGCTACAAAAGTTAAGGTGAGTTTCAATCCCCTGACTTGAATTTTTTATGGTATGTTCCAGAAGGTTTGCTTTTGCTGGTAACTAAAGTACATTTAACAGGTTTTAGGAGCGCCACCAACCTGTTAAAGGCTCTTATTCAATTATATATAATTGCTGTTCTCTATGTCACCGCTAGTTAATTATCATTGTACCCCTTTTTTTCTGGTTAAATATATTTTGGCTGGACATTGAAGAGTAGTTCATGGTTTTCTATGCTAATACTTTCGTGCTAATATTCCCATTCCCATATAAATTGAAATTGGTCTCCCTCCAAACTATGGGCCTTATCTGGCACGGTAATGTTTGTTTTATTTCAGTGCATTCTCCCATTCAAAGCATTTGTATTTTTTTTTTTGCGTACCTCATCCACTATCTTCATAGCGTGTTTTAATAAGTTGATTTTTTTATCGTTATTTCCAACTATTTGTAGCGGTAATTTCTTTCCTACTTATTTCTTGTTTTTTGCTTGTTTGTTCTTTCAATATTTCTATATTTTACATAAACAGGCATTCCACTTAAGGCGTGTAAACCAAACGTTTACCTTTGCCCCACATTGTTTTGCTTTAAGAAAGAGAGGCTGGGATGTAGATTGATTAGAGAAATTCATATACTCAGGCATGCCTATAATTTTTTAATAAAAGACTGAAAATTAAGATAGTTACCTATGAGCACATGCACAGTTGGTTTGCATCTCCTAAGCTAAGAAATGTAAGTACTGATGTGAACTAATGACAACACAGCCTGATCACGCTCATTGTTTTTTAGCTTAGGACAATATTGCAATAATATTGGTCTCAAGCCAACGGTCCGGACTTATTGTCTTCTAATCTTTATCACCAAGCCTATTATTGATGATCCATCTTTGTTGGAAAACTCGTATCAATGTCCTCTTCAGTATCAATGGTGTTATGTGAAAATTACTACATTCTCCATTAAGAGATCTAAAGGTCTAGAAACTTCAATTGATTTGATCTCTTGATCTCTTTACAATCCGATGACTAAAATATGATAAAAATTTCTTCTCATGGTCTTCATTGAAGTTGACGGTGCCATTCATGATCAAATCCCTAAATTAGGAGGAGAATAGTCTTTGAGGACTTTTGACTTTGATGTGGTCTAACATATATATACATTTATCATGTATTGAGTGAGTTTTGAGTGCGATCCATCCTTTAGTAAAAGCAAATCAAACTGATTGTGTCAATATTAACATTGAGGTGGTTATCAAGTGATTTTTACATTTCAGATATAACTAGCAACCCTATTCCTGGTTGTCCTAACTATCACTTCCAATATGGTCATGCAATGTTCTTGCTGATTCACCCTACTTTGAATTGGTACATAGAACATCTCTATTTAAGGCTTTCTGAATTGCACTGATTTCTAGTTAGAGCTGCTGTTATGGTTGGTTGGGCTAACACTGATATGGTTGGTCATGTTCTTTGTAAATTAATGTTTTATGGGCTACACTGTTTGTGGATGCTCTTGTAGACTATTGTAATTTTCTGTGTAGCATATAATCAGAATCGCAGACAGGAATTTGCTACAGCAACCAGTAGTTTTAACTGGTAATTATTTTATGATTATTAACATATGTCTTTGATCTATAAAAATTATATATCGATTTGATCAAATTCCTTGGTTATGCTTTTTGGATCTATTATAATGTTTTAAACCAAACCAACTGTTTTTGAGGCATGATAATTAATTGGATTGGAAGTACTTGGTAAAAGAAAATTACCCCATAGGACATTGAGTATCTTGAGATGTGTGAAGCAATCCAACTTTTTTACTTAGAACATGGTGAGATGCTTGAAGCTATGATCACTTTTATCATAGAAACTTCATGCGCTAAATTAGAAGCTTAATATGATAATTTGTTCATTCATTCTATGTAAAATAAAATAAGTACTCATAGAATACCTATTTTTCTATGCACTCCAAAGTGTATGTATAAAAGAAACATCAAGCAGTAAGTTTAAAAACTCCGTATGCATTTTGGTCCATAATTTTTTTGAATCTAAACGAAATACAGCCATGTGTAATGTATGACATTTTCTTTTCATTTCGCAGTTGAATAAATTTTTTAAGAGAAAATGCTTTTAATAAACAAGAATTATGAGTAATTTTCTCGATAAACTGAACATATTTAATCACATTTCACATTCACTTGCAGATTTGTACATTGCTTATTTTTTATATTGGATGAGATTTGAGCTTGCATTGGAGATTTGTTTCATTTTAGATATTGTCTTGGTCACACAACCTCTTTTAGATTTGGTTAGAGGGTGTTGGGGAAATGGGGAGATCTGTCACAAAATGTTCAGTGCGGTGGGAGGGAGGAATGATGTGGTGAAAATGTAAAGGAAATTTGGAGAGTTTGACGGAGGTAGAGGGGCACCAATGTAGGGCAATGAGCCTCTTAGTTATGCTACAAAGCTATATCTGTAATTTTTCCTATACCATCTATATCATATTCAACATTGTCAATATTCTTTTGACTTGCCAAAAATATTTTAGTTTTAATGTTCTTTTTCCTGAACTAATCCATAATTGTTGCCTCTTAAGGTTGTTTTATCTAGGCATGTTGAAATAAGCCAATAAAGGAATTATTTTACCTTCTCTTCCATTGCATTCTGTTTACGTTGTATCATTACTAATTTTATTTATATATTGTCAGTACATTTGTACTTCTGGCTCTGGATGTTCAGTTTTGGCTGCGCTTTTACCCTTTTAAAACGAATGCTGAGTCATGTTCTAAAATGAATTGTGATTTGTGTTGTCTTGACTGATTATCCCTTTCTCATTTCAAATTTTGGGTATAGCGGTAAATTTAACATGTCAAGAATATCTTTCTGTGCAACTGTTTTGTCTTTTTAAAAAAATTGAGTGCATGATAGTTCAAAGCTCTAGAATAATGGCTATTGTCAGTAAAATGTTAAAGCAATGGTTCGTTTGCAAATAATGTAGCTTGCATATTTTCTTCAGCAATATGCAATGCAACAAGCATTTAAAACTATGATGAGTCAAGCAACACCACAAAATGGCCAATTCAGCAATGCGGCCTTTCCAGCTGGCTTACCATTTTCATTTCCACCACAGTCACCCCCAACCGCTTCTTCAATGCCAAATTATACCTCACAATCAGTTGCTGTTGTAGATCTTCCTCCGACTAAAGTAGAAGATTCTTCTGCTTCCATCGAATCCAAAGAACAGATTGAAAGAAGACCGAAAAAATATGGTATGTGATATTTTCCCTTCGCATGATATTTCCTATATTTTCACATCTTCTGTTGATTGGCATATGAATTTTGGTTCTTCAATCTAGTTAATGGAGTCAAATTGAGCAAGTTATGTTGTTGTATGCCTTTTTCTCGCTTTAGATGTCCATGACAGTTAAATGATGGCATAGTTCCTGGCATTTCATCGTGGTCAAGTTAATTTAACTGAATGAGGTTGGCATAATACCTCTTTAGGTCTGATTGATTACTTACCCACACAAAACTGTCTTGTTGAAGTAACTTTACCTTAGCTTTATCATATGCCATACCTCCCTTGTTGAAGCCATTTCGCTAGTGAAGAAAAAATATTGAGATTCATTAAACCTATATTGACACATTATTAGTGTCATTTTAGCACAGGTTGACAAGTTCTATGTTGGTCATTTTTCTGGTGTAGAGTGGGTGCAAGTACAGCTCGGTTCTTTTCAGAAGTATTAAGATTACAAAGAATACCAAAGGATATTGATTAGATGCTTCTAAACTGGAAATAAAAGAGTATTTATAAATCATGAATTTGTGTTTATTACTTTGCATGATAATTTGTATTGATTCTACATAAAGTTGGGATTGGAAACACTTGGAATGCCATCCAGCATTAGCATGAAGTGCAGCAATATAAAGTGGCTTGTGGTGGTGATTAAGAAGGGATAGAAGGAAACTCCTCAGTGTTTATATGGGTTCTTATAGGTAGGGGCATGGGCAATGGACCATTGATTGAATGTATGTAGTGTATTTGAAATACTTTAGAGTTGTTTGAATGAGTGTAAGATATATATAGGGAATTATTATTATTTTTGTTTGACTTGAAGTAAAATGAATGCAATGTAAAGTCTAAAGATGGGGTGATTGATGGAGGTGGTGGGCGGTGGTGTAGGTCGGTGGCAGTTGTGGTGGAGGCGGCGGTAGTTAGGGCGGCAACTGATAGTGGTTGTGGTTGGCGGTGGCGGCCGCATGCAATGAAGTTCCAGTATATTTAGAAATCGCCTAAATATGAGGAATTCTAAATACACAAAAAAAAAAAAAATGAATTAGAGGATGAATTCCAAGTACACCAAAATTTAATACCACATTTTGTATGCTTCAAACCAAATACCTATATTCTCCAAACCCCTTTGGAATACTTTACACCCCTTTTACTTTAAACCAATATCCCTCAAGTCTTATGGTAAACAAGTTTCTTAAACATTTTGCAATGAATTATGAATTCATGGATTTACATGATACATATGAAACAATACTCTCTTTGTGAGCGGATGGGGTTATAGCTTCCGCTCAGCATTCGTACCACATGATTGAAATTAGACTAGGCCAAGTAATACTTGAATGTTGTGTGCTCTATTTTTATATGAGTGAACAAGACATTGTGTTGCACACTCTCATCAGCTTGAGCTATTGGGGTGAAGCTGTTATTGCCAATGAACTTGAAACTTGTCTTAAAGGTTGGTATATGATTGAATCCTGGTTGATATGGCGAGTAGGGTTATCTGGAGGGTTGGGGTAGCTCTTGTCCTGCTTCTCTGCTACATGTCCATGAGCAAGGTGTGCTAAATCACATATGGTTGCCATTGCGGTATGCTTCTGTTTGTGAGTAACACAGTTTATTACCCCTTTCCTTCAGCTCATACTGGTCCTAATGCAAAATTGGTTAAAAATTTGTTCCAGAGCAAATTCGGTTACAAGCTTAAACAAATCCGGGGAGCATTTAGTCATATGAGTATTAAATCAACATGATTTAAGAAGCTTGAGCCATCCACCGAATTGTAACCAATTTTTTTAAATCAATACAGGAGAGCAAAAAATAAACCCTTATCGATGACTTCAGATTTTCTAGATCTTCAATCTCTCAAATTCCTTTTCTCAAGTTGTGCATGCCTCCACCTTCTCTTGTCAATCCCAAACTTGAAGCACGCTGGAGCATTCACTGAGAATTTTGGCATAAAATGCATGAATAACCTTTTATATAATCTCTACTTTTTATCAACAAAAGTACAAAACCGGTGCCAGTAGGGATAAAAATATTATGTTTCTTTCAACTCTAAGCAAGTTGGAGTACTAAAATATGCAACAGTATTGTTTTTGGTGGAGTTTTGGATCAGCGCTTATGTGGGCTCATCATAACTATTATAAACTGCTTGACCATAAGATTCTATCTTCACATTAGATCATTGTTGATAATAACATTATGACTGCCATGGGGGATTTCACACATTATTGACCTGAAGCCTTTTATAAAGTCCCTTTTTACCCATTCATAACTATTTTGACTGGAATCAGTAGCTTTATTGATTGTTTGCTTGAAGAGTTTATAGATTTGTAAGATATTTAATTTTCTTCTTGAATTACTATTTTTAGTTTTAAACTTTTGGTTAATTCCATCATTAATGGCTAAACTTTCATCTTGACATATAAAGAAAATCCTAGCTTTTTCCATTGAATTTGGAAATAATGCATTCTTAAATCTCATGTCATGCAGCCTTTGTTGATGTTTCTCCTGAAGAAGTGTTGAGAAAGAGCTCAGAATATTCAAAAGAGTCCATTTCTCAAACTGAGAGTCTATCTGAGAAGGAAGTGAGTCTTCGTGCTATCTTGATTAGTTCTCTTTGCCTGTTCTATTGAAAATAGACCTGCCATCATGTATCTCAATTTTGCTAAAGGTTTCACAGAATGGGGCTGCGAATAAGCAGGAACAGAACATTTTCAGTCAGCAATCTGAAACTCGTAAGTAGCTGTTTGATTTATTCTTGGGGAAATACTTTGCTGCCGAGCTGAAAATAAATCTCCAGGTCTGTTGGATCAATGAAATAATGGCATATGCATGCCATGTGTCACTCATCCAACGGTCTGGTTAACTTTTTTGGGCTTCCAGTTGGGCACCATAGCAATACTTTTATCCTTGATGTTCAAAGCATAGTTGCTTGCTTACATGATTGGCAAAGTATCGATAAGCAATGCTGTTACCATTTTGCCATCATCTTTGAAGTACTACTGAAACTGACAGGATCACTTTTACGTAGGCCTCTTGTCTAGAACTATTGTGAAGATCTCTGCCTTTTTCTGTTTGTGTATTTTGAAATATATTAGGGTTTATTTGTTGTGGCATTCTTGTGGTTATATGATATGAAATACTTGAGTTCGCAAGTAACACTAAGGGAATACGTGAGTTCGCAAGCAAACCTATCACTAATTGGAGAAAAACTGCGAGAATAAAGTAAAATCTGGGCGAAATCAGCCCCCAAACGGTAGATTGCAATACAAGAAAGAAAGCAAAAAACAACACGAAAGCAAGATACAAGTGATCCTCAATTCGAGAGGACGATCATCTCTCCCAAATCTCTAGACAAGAGAGTCTAGAGCCCAAACGCCAAGAAACTCTAATTCCCAATCAATCCAAACATAATCCTCCATAATTCCCTCATGCACTTTAATAACCAAACCTTACTAATCCAAATTCCCTCCTAAACGCCTAGCCGCTCCCCCTCTATTCAATTTTTGAAAAACTCTTAGATGGGGCGGACCCCATCTGTTTTGGCGGAACAGACAGAGGAGGCGGCTTTGTTCCGCCTCCTATAGTGGAATTGAGCCGGCCCATTGGCCGACTGGGCCGGCTCTATGTGAACCGGCGTAACAAAACCGCCCTCCCAAAGAATCACCTTGTCCTCAAAGTGAAAATCCGGAAACTGCTGTTTCGTCCTCTTGTATGGCTCTCGCGTGGCCTCGTAGTCAGGTAGGTTCTTCCACTGGATCAATACTTCTTTAGTTCCGTCTTTTTTCTGGCGGACTCCCATCAGCTCTAAGGGTTCCAGAACCAGGTCTAAATCCTCAGTGAGTGTCACAGGTAGCTTGAGATTGGCAGTGTAGTTACCAATGGCCTTCCTCAACTGCGATACATGAAAAACTGGGTGTATCATCGCCGATGGTGGTAATTTCAGTCGATATGCCACTGCCCCAATCTTCTCCAGCACTTCATAAGGCCCATAGTACCTTGGAGTCAGCTTTTCATTCCTCATGTTAGCGACTGTCTTCTGCCTATATGGTCGGAGCTTCAAAAACACCTTCTCCCCCACTTCGAACTGGATGTCCTTCCTACGTCCATCCGCTTGTTTCTTCATAATCTATTGAGCTCTCAGTAAATGCCTCTTCAACTCCTCTAGCACTCGATCCATCTCCTCTAGGTATTCCTCTATTGAAGACACGGGAGTACTGCTGCTCCCAAAATGCACCAAGTGTGGGGGATCCCGCCTGTACAATACCTTGAATGGGGTCATTTGTCAAGCTGAATGAAAAGATGTGTTGTACCAGTACTCCGCCCATGACAGCCACTTGGCCCAAAGCTTGGATGTCTCCAACATAAAACATCTCAAAGTAGGTATCTTAGGACGGCATTGATGTTGTCTATTTTTGGAATTGCTTAATCCTTTGATACCCTGCTTTCTTTTTTCTCATCACTATTAAAATCACTTGTTGCTTAATTTTTCAATCTTTTCTTAATCATTGCTACCATTAGCAATAACTGGTAAAGTAGGGTAGACTACTGCCTCTATCTTGTGCTGTTAAATTGTAAATGAATATGGCTATCTATGACTATCATTTTGATACTTAATTTTTCTTTTTATTTTTAGTTCTTAAACAATGAGTGCATATTTCCTAAGTTTGTCTATGGATTCTTTTGTTCAAAAGCAGGTGCATCTGGATCTGTACTGTCAGTTGAAGCATTGGAGAAAATGATGGAAGATCCAAATGTGCAGAAGTTAGTTTACCCGTAAGCTAATTTTATGATTAAATTGGTCAATTGTTCTTTTGGAAAGTTCATGTTTTCGTGATCCCGGATATTCTGATGTGTGTGAGAAGATCGATGTCCATAAATTTATGTGTCCTTTTAAATGATACAAGCTCATTTATCCTATCTTTTTGAAATGCTGCTATTTAATGGGAGGGTAAGGGTTGGCTTCAACAAGAGATGATAGAGATTTACAATATTAAAATGGTCCTTGAACTTTGTAAGAGGGCCATCTTAGTCTCCAGATTTTTAATGTGCTTAGTTTGATTTATTTACTCTTGAAAATTGATCTAATTTTGCCCCACAATTAAAACTTTATGTTTACTTAGATGTAATTTCACATGCATTGTTATATTAGGGGGTATTTTAATTGTTCTTATTCCTTTGACTTCTATAAAAATTTGTTTAACTTTTTTAAACTTCAATATAGAACTATATTTCTTTCATATCTAAGGATGATGAAAGTTGTTATGGTTTAGTAAGTTGTTTTGCGGGGTAGCGTCGAGCGGAGGCCTAAATGAGAAGCGTCATAGGATAGTGAGCAGATGATGGGGAAGGATGGCATCTTGCTCGAGGACACTAAGGATGATGATTGAGGAGTGTGTTTTGCCTAAAAAGTTTAAAAGTGATTTGTTGGCCTCAACATCTTTGATTGAGGCATGATCCTTCTCCATTGTTAGCTTGATATTGCTCTCTCTGGTCCCCTCTGCTCGACATTCGCTATTTGTTGTACTAGAGCGCCTCAGTACATGCCATTTGTTGGCATTCTCAAATTGATTTTCAACGTAGGTCTCAAGTGTATTGAGAAAAAAAGGACTAATATTTCCTATATTGCATTTGCAACCATGAACTTCAGTCTAAATAAACAACAATTTTAATGGTGGGGTTAAATTTGGCCAATTTTCAAAAGTTAAGGCTACAAATTGGGCACATTAAATAATCTAGGGACTATTTTGACTATTTTCGGATCTTTTTTATATACTTTTAGACTGTTTCCTTGTTTGATTGCTAGGTGTTGTGTATAAATTTTCATACAAAAGCTTCTTTAGTAGATATTCTCCTCTGAAAAGTATCTTAGCACATATCTTCTCTCATTTCCTTACAATTCTAGTACTATTTTCTGTTTATACATTTATGACACTTTTTAGAGTTTATGCATACTACTCTTTTTCCATTTCTCTATGTTCAATAAACGGTCTGATATTCTCTTGATAATTGTTGCAGCTATTTACCTGAAGAGATGAGGAACCCGACTACCTTTAAGTGTAGGTATATTGGTTTGATATTATTATTTGACATTCATGTTGTTTTATCAGACGACAAACTAAACCGTCTTCATTTTCACCTCAAATTTGATGTTTTCTAATTCTGTGCGGCTTCTCTTTCAATAATTATACTGATTATTATAATGTTCGTTATTTTCAGGGATGCTACAAAATCCACAATATCGGCAGCAATTGCAAGATATGCTGTAATGATCATGACACTTTTAAATTTCTTCCGTAGCTTCTAAATTTTTTGCTTATCAATGAATATAGGCATGCTCCAATTTTTGAGTAAATTGGGCCATATTTGGATATGTTTTGTTTCTTTTTTTTTTTGCTTTGTTTTGATTTCCCTAAAAACAAAAAATAGTTGAATGCTTTACTTATTTCTTATTTTAAAAAATAATAAAAACATGTTTAGAAATGAAAGGTGAAAAAAATAATTTATATTTAATTAGCATAATTTAGCATTTTATCCATAATTGATCACATTAAGTACTAGTTAATCAAATTAAATCTGATTTAAGCCCCAATTAATCTAAGTTACCACTATAAAAACTAATTTATTGTTGGAAGTGAGGTTAATCAATATTATAGGTAATTAACATATATATATATATATATATATATATATATATATATATATATATATATATATATTTGATTAGTCAAAATAGATGTAATTAGTATTCCAAATTTTTAACGATCTTTATTAAAATTAAAATTAATTCCTAATTTATCATAATAAATAATTAACTATGATTTAATTTGTTGAATTAATAATTATAAATAGCCACACAAGTGTACAAAATGAAAAAAGCATATCAAAATACTCGTCCCCAAACTCAAATACACCCAACCTAAAAAAGAAAAGAAAAAAAGAGTAGTCTAAATTCCCTCAAGTCAAATAGAAGTGAGATTAACACAGATTTAACTTACCAAGAAATTACCCGCTAAAATGTTCCAAAAATTGTATTTTACATTTTTATGGAATTTTCTCAAAACTTCTAGCATAGTTACATATCAACTTTATCGTGATAATACTCCATGATATAGCTTAAAATTGTGCAATTTGAGGCTTGTTTTGAGGCGTGCCTCACCCTGTGGCGCGTGCAAAGCATCTTAAGGCTTACACCTCATTGTGGGAGAAATAGGTGTATGCCTTGATTGTTTGAGGTGCACAATGAGTTTTGCCTTGAGAGGCATGTATGAGGTGTGCCTAGAGGCACATGAATGAGGGGTACAACTTTATTTCAAGGTTTGGTAATTGTTGGATTTTTTTAAAAATTTAATAGGCCCAAAGCCTAAGTGAAATTATAAACTAAACCTAAATCATAGACCTTAAATTGTGAGGTTGAAGATGGTGAATAAGATTAGGATGATGCTTATACAAATGAAGATTAGGGTTAAAAAGCAATCCACATAAGGTGGTTTGACTAATTATTTATTTATTTCAGTTGGATTACAGCAAGGATTTGTGGATCTCTGAAAGGATGTTGTTCGTGGAGATTATAATACAAAAAGTATAATAGTACAATTGCGTAGGACAAAACAGTCATAAACCTTTACACTCTACGCAAGTAGACTAATGGAAGAGCAGATGGAACTATACAGACAATTATCCATGGAGAATAGCGGCTTTTGTCTACACATCTCGATGGATAATAATATGCATAACTCGATAGTCACGAGATTTCCCCCCCATTCAATACATTTGCTCGAATGGGGTTTATTTGATATGGGCGTCGATTATATTTTAGGTCTTGACCTAAGAATACTCTCGATTATGGATGATACTTTATTCTCTTCTTGGTTTAGCGCGTAGTGAAATATTTAGGCTTTTCTAATCCAAATGAAAATAGGCTCAATTGGGCTATATAAACACATGAGGATCATACAATTACTTGGCCGGTCAGAAGGAGAGAAATCAAGAGATGAGACATCACACCTGAAGAATGCATGAGAGAAAGGTCGAAGCAATGTTATCAGTGTGACGTAGATAGGTGAGATTTATAGCCTCTGGAGAGTCTAGAGCTCACTCAACGATAAAGCATGCAGCGTTATACCCATACCACCACTGTTTAATCCTTGATATACAAAGGGCATATTATACCATAAATATTAATGCCCACGACCTAACTAACCCAAGATATCGAGGGGACTTATAACTTAAACCCTACCAGGGATCTAAGTAGTCCCAACCTGGATTTACAACCCTGCTTGGAAAAGGGTATCACCTAAACTCCACTTAACATTTCAAATCTATACAATCTAGTCTTATGCAAATGCAAGAGTGGTGGGAGATATAAAACAGGAATGAGCCTTAAGCTCGACCATGTATGGTACAACGCTAATGCAAATATGAACTACCCTATATATGATGAAATGTAAAATCTATATGCTCGACTCAGGCTATTCATGTATGGGTAGGGCTAATCAGAACTAGCTGGTAGCCACTGTGAAGTGGACTTGGTTTGAAATAATAATTGCATTTGAAAGAATGACCCAAGAGTGAGCATGCATTAGTGATGTAGGACCACAGTGATTGTAATGAAATTATGAAAAGTTTGCACAACTTAGTGATTAGAGAAATAACAAAAATAAACTACTAGCAAATAAAACGATGAATCAAAACATAAGAGCGGTTACATTCGCTTAGGCCAAGTTACATGTCAAGAGATTCGAACCACCAAAACATGTTAGAAAATAAACACTAATTTGTAAAGTAATAGTTTTCAACGAGAATCCCTAATCTAACAATAAGAATTAGAAAGCAATGAGGAGCACTCAATTTCCTACATTTAGTAACTTGGCAGAGTTGGGCAAACACGTCCTTTATGACTACAATCAAATCACAAGAAATATTAGACTTAAGAAATACAAGAAAAGGAAATTAGGAAAACCTTCGTCAAGGACCCGGCGCGATCCTACACTCGACGATATCTAGTTGTTCTTCAATAGCTTCGACTAGGGTGTTCAAGATACGTTCGATATAATCTTCAACCGTATGATCGATCTGCGGGTTGACGTCGAAGAAGGTCGAATGGAGGACGTGCACGAAGTCGTGTTCGTCGTAAGCAATTCCATAGTCAGTTTCGGGATCAGCCATGCATTGGATTGTTGTGTGTAGTGGTAGTAGCGAGCCTAGAGGCGACGTCCTTCAAGGCTCCAAGATCTCTTGAGAAAGAGATGATCTTCACATGAAACAAGAGAGGAGGGGAGGGGGGGGGGGAAGGGTTCGGCCCTCCATGGAAGACTTTGCTATTTTTGAGTTGGGGGATTGCCGAACAGCAAGGGAAGTCTTCTCCGATGATGGTATGGCAATTCAGGCTGAGGGGAATAGGTGGACAGCAGGTTGGTCTTCTAAAACAGCAGTTTTAAGGCTTCCAGTTGCTGGGGATGCAAGAGTAGTGGCTGGAATCCTCTGGCTGCAGTCTTAAGAGGTAGAGGACTCAGGCCTCGTTTGATAAGGCTTTTTTTCTCCGTTTCCGTTTGAATACGCCAAAATCAATTAATATTTACTGTTTGAATCAAAGCTTAACAATAATTCCTTTTTAATAAACATCGTTTTTTCGGCGGTTACAAAATTCTTTTCGTATCTGCTTCTTCGGTCACAAAACGGAGTTTCGGAAGCGAATTACTTATTTAAAATTACTTTCAAATATTAAATAATAAAATCTCAAAAGCAGAACTCCTAAACAAACAATTTAAAATTACTTTCAAGTATTAATAAGCACTTTTAAAAATATTAGTCAAACATATCTTATTATTGAAACTCCATTTTATTGAACGGCTTTTTCTCAATCTCTTTTTCTAAAACTCCTTTTTATGTAAGCATAAACCGAATCAAACGAAGCCTCAACGTTGGATGGAGTTTGAGAAGGGTTTTGTGGAGGGAAGTTAGTGTACGGGTCTTGGGAAATTTCGGCCAGCAGGGGGAGAAGGAGAGGGGCTCAATTCCAAATTAGAAATAGAAGTTTTGGAAAGAATAAAGTGATGGAGGATTGATGGGAGATTCGGCCAATAGCAGAGAAGGGTTTTGAATTCTTTCCAAGAGGGAATCTTGCAATATGGAAAGAATTCCAAAGAAATCCAAGAGGGGGGCCGACGGTAATAGGAGGGGGGGATTTGGGGAATTAAAGGAGGCTTCCTAATTTAAAATTAAGAAGAAGGAAAGATTTAATTAAATCCTTTCTTATTTAAAATTCAAATAGGAGCCAATTAAGAAACTTTCCAAAAATAGATTTAGTAAATTAAAAAGATTTTGAATTTCAAATCAATTGAATTTGAATTCAAAATCTATCCAATTTTGATTCAATCTAAATTTGGAAATGAGGCATGGGGGAAAGAGGAGGAAACAGGTGAGATGGGGAGCCGGCGGGTGGTATGGATGAGCCGTGGGTTGAGTGGGGGGATGGGTATGGGGAAGGCTGATAGCTAAGTGGGAGTGGGGGAGGAAGAGAGAGAGATAAAGGATGGAACCACAAACCTGACTTATCTTGGTTGATGGGTATTGCACAAATCTCCCTCTCCTAGGGATTTTACTCCAAACTCTCAAGCCCTCATGAGAAGTCAAACAAGAGAAACAAAATTTTCACTTAATCATTCATTACCTTCAAAGAAAAACATAGGGCTATAAGTAGCCTCGTACACAAGACTCAAAAAATAAGAAAGACGACAATGCCCTCAAGGCTTACATACGATATCCCTTAATAAAAGGGTACAGCGGGAAACGAAATAAAACAACTAAATAAAACAAATACGACACAATAAAATACATTAAATAAATAAAAAATACAATGACTCAATCGTGGTCGTAGATCAGCGGCCACACCTCTGATAAACCTTCCATGATCTGATGTCCCCATCAATTAGTTTTGAAAAATTGGTTGATTTTAGACTCTATGTTCATTTTATCTTGCTTAGAAAGATTTTGCCTTTATAGATAGCATCCTAAGAGGCTAATGTTGACTCCCTCCAAGCCACCCTAAGCAAAATAAAAAAAAGAAATGTAGAAAAAATATGCAGTTCTAGTGTGTAATCAATGTAAACACTATAATCATCATGGAATAAATAATAATGAAAGGCCAGAAATGCAGCTGGGTTCTGCAATGTACTCCATGAAAAAGAAAAAAGAGGTAGTTAAGCTCTATCACAAATACAACTCAGCCTAAATGATGGGGACATCAGAGCTTGGAAAGTTTATCAGAGGCGTGGCCGCCGATCTACGACCAAGATCGTGCCGATGTATTTTTAAGTTGTCATATGAATTTGTATTTTATTTATTTTTGTTTGTATTTGCTTTAGTTATTTTTCCCTTTTACCCCTTACTTAAGGGCGGTCATGTGTAAGCCCAAAGGGCGACGTCGTCTTTTATTTTAAGACGTTGTATGAGGCTATATATAGCCCTTATGTTCTCTTTTCATGGTTAATGAATGAATGATAAAATTTTTAGCAGTGTAAGTTCTTGCGAGAGCTTGAGAGTGTTTGGGAGAGAAACCCTTTGGAGAGGGAAGCGGATCACCCACCAACCTTGGAAGAGTCCTTGTTCGTGGCTTGTTTTATCGGTTCTTTTTTTCTACCCTCCCTCCCTTCTTACTCCTCCAAGTTTCCACCGCCGGCCCTATCCCCACCCCACCACCGGCTTAGACCCTCTTCTCCACCCCACCTAATCGCCGCCCCCCCAAGATGGTTTCCTTAATTGGGTGACCCATCCAACCCCTCCACCTCCACCAAACCCTAGCCTAGCCGCCGATTTCCCCCTCTCCCCCTTGCCTCCAATTTTTCAATTTCCACTTGAATACTTTCCTTTCTTGCTTAGCTTCTCTTGGGAAAGTTATTTACTTTCAATCAATTAATTCAAACTTGAAATTTGAATCATTTCCTAAAATAGAATCCTATTTTAGGAAAGTTTCTAAAATCAAATTCAAAATTAATTTGATTTGGATTGGACCTTAAATCCTATATTTTAATTAGTGAATCCCAATGAGGAAAGCATTAAACCTTATTTAATCTCTCCAATCCCCTCCCTATGCTGCCGGCCCCCTTGGTTCTTTAGGGAATTATTTCCAAAGCAAGCCTCTCTCTCTTGGAAACAATTCAAACCCTCTCTCTCTCTCTCTCTCTCTCTCTCACTATTAATTCCCCTTTTCTTTTCTTGGAATTAAATTGAAATTCCACTTCCCAAATCCCTCCAATTTTAAAATCTGAGAATTAACTTCAGATTTTAAACTTCTTTCCCTCTCCGACATTAATCCTCGTAGCAACGTTTGGTCCTCCTATTCCTTGGTTGAACCCCTTGCCTATCTTCTCTCTCAAATCATCTTCAAGTCTCTTGAGCTTGCTCTCTCTCAAGACTAAGAAGATCATAAGCCGTCCATCTACATCTCTTTCCACACATGAATGACCGATCCTGAACTTGATTTCGGATTCGTCTATAATGAGCAAGGGAACGTCGACATCCTCCGGTTAACATTCTTCGACGTCAACTTGGAAGTCGACAACTCCGTCGAAGAGTACATGGATCTCATTATCTTCACACTATCCGAAGCAGTCGAAGAACAACTTGCCAACGCTTAGTGACAAATTGTTTCCGATCGTCATCAAGGGTGAACTTCTCCATTATTCATTTATCTTCTTAATCAACTAATCTTATAGGTAGTGATTTAATTGCAAGGATTCGTGCTTCTCTCTGCCTTCGCTTAGTAATCGTAGGGTTTGAGTTTACTTTCTATGTTTCTAATCTCAATGTTAATTTAGGGATTTTATTGAATGGCTACTTATTTTGCATCTTGTTGAATGTCTAAATTATTTTGGTGATTTAAGTGCTTAGCTTGTGATTTGGCCTAAGCGTAGCTACCCCTCCCTCATTTTCTATCATCGTTTAGTGGCTAACAATTTTAATTATTATTTGCTTTTATTGAAATCGTGCAAGTTCTTATCATATTCATCTAAAGCATACTTAGTCCTGCAACACTAAATCTATACAAAATTGAAATAGTGTGTGGGGTCTTGATCAATCTTCACTTATTTGGTCTCTTGCCTTTTGAAATGCCCACATACCTATATGACTTTCCTAACTAAAATTATATTTTAAAAAAAGAAAATTACATGATTTTTCCCACAAAATAAAGGCTAGTACAATTATAATAACATAATCATATATATCTACATCTAGACCTAGTCCTTATGATCAATTTCCAAGGGCTTAATATTCCTAGTAGTACGTGTTATAAAGCTCATTTATGATTATAGCATTTACATTAACCCTTTGGGAACTTGACCACCTACAAAAGATATTTTTATAAACATTCTAACTATTGAAGGGCAAGTGATCACTCATCAATCCACAAAACAAGAAAAGAAGCTATAAAAAACAATCCAAGCCAGAAATAATCATCATATCATCACAAATGCAAAATGAAAAATAAACAAAGTGAAAAATGATATTCTAGCTATACTCTATCCTAGAATGCCTACAAAAATGTGTCATATCCAACACCTTAGTGTGTGCAAAATTAGTGTTACCTAACTACCCTAGATTAGGTGAAGGGTTAAAGTTGCAAAGTCGGATTTATTATCCCTAAAATTTCTCTTTAAGTGATTAGTCTTTTAGAGTAGATTAATTAACACTTAATTTTAGAGTTACAGTTCTGATTAATACGTTATGAAGAGCCCAAATACATAGGCCCTAACCTATGCTAGAGTTGTAAAAAATTTAGGGACAAATGATTGATGCAAGCAAAAAATATAGGGGACCTTATATTTTTTTATCACAAAAAGAACAACCTTTCTTGATACAAAATAAAGACATAAAATGCTTAAAACAAACTTTAATATTATAAAAATGAAAGACTTACAAACTTTGACTCAAACAAACTTGACTCAAACAAGACACCCTAAAATTGCTTCACTTAGAGAAGAGAGATACAGGTGGAGTGGCACTTGTGGAGAGACGAAGAGATTAGAAGCCAAGACGAAAGGTTGGAAAGAGCTTGCAAGATTTCCGGAGGGGATGAGAAAGAAGACGGACAAAGCTCGCAAGCTTTTCCATGAAACCTGCAGGTTTACATTTCCAAAAATCACATCACATAACATAACCAAAACATTACATAACCCCTCATATTTATAGGTATGAAAGGGGGAATACAATCAGCCACATAACATTAATTTAAGCTTATTTAAATAGGGAATATGGAAAGCCAACAGTCACTTCCCGGAAACGAAGCACCAAAGCCACGGAAAAGCCCCCATTCATTCACGGGAAACAGCCCAGCCAGAAACCGAAGAGGCAGCCGCTAGAACCAAGGAGCCAAGGCACGGAATTCCAAGAGCCATCCACGGGAAACCAAGAGCCAATCCGTGGGAACCAATGAGCCAAGCACGGAAAACAACCAACATTGGGATTCCAAAAGCCATTTTGGAATCCCAAGGGACAAACTCAACTTTTAAAACTATAAATAAAAGTTACATAAATAAGATAATTAATGAACTAAAACCTAGCTAATAATGAGCTAACCTTTAGTTCAATAAATGAACTAAAAACCAGCTCATAAATGAGCTAAATTCCAGCTCAAAATTTATTGAGCTTGTAGACTCGAGGGAGGCCAAAATTGATTTATTTTGGACATGGGTTGACCCCCCCCCCCCCCTTTGTCTACATCAATGACCCATCATCAATCCTACACCTAACAAAGGCTAAAATGATTATGAGGTGTCAAGGTCGGTTAGTCCTCTCTTAATTTTCTAGGACTCGAGGTAAAGCCAACGGTGACACATTAAATCAGCTTACTACCCATCACAAAAGAAAATCTTAAGCTTCCTATGTCTAAATTGAATTAATTTTAAAGGTTGACATAGGAATGAGAAAACTCACTACCTATAGATATTTGAGAGTTTTAGCTGACTTAAGGTTTAATTATTTGGGTGGTTAAGGAATTGAATTGAGCTCTTAGAGGTGGCTTTAGATTTTTAAAATAGGAATAATCTAGGGGTATAAACGAGTCGAGTCGAGTCGAGTTTTGGCCCTTATCGAGCTCGGCTCGTTAGATAGAAAGCGAGCTCGAACTCGAGCTCGTGTCACTGTTAATGAGCTCGAGCCGGCTCGCCAGCCATGGGCGGGAATTTTTAAATTTAGGCGGGATTTTTAAAAATTAGGCGGGATTTTTAAAACTTAAACAAAATTTTTATAAATAAAATTTAGGTGATTATTATTATAATTTTTTAATATTTAAATTTAATAAATAAAATAAAATTATTTTTAAAATATATTAATATTTAATCGAGCCGGCTCGAGCTCGACTCGCGAGCTCGATAAGCTCGGCTCGCGAGCTCATAAACGAGTCGAGCTCGAGCCGGCTCGGCTCACTTACACCCCTAGAATAATCTATACACATCTTTAGACCCTTCTTCCTCAACTTGTGAGGTACGTGGCATTGCCGCAATGGGCATGAGGACCAAGACCTCCTTAGGATATGTTGCCCCATAGCTTGAGGTAGTCCAACCTATATACCTCACATATATTAAAATAAGAGAGTACAAAATTAGGCACAAATCCGACATATGTTAAAGCACTAGAGTATGACTTAAAGTTCATTTGCTCATTCAACATCTTCATTTTGCATGTTTAAAGTCAAGAGGCATTTAATTTGAGTTTAAATTTTAGTGTTTTAGTGTTTTACTTAAGTGTTGGAGAGTTTGTGATTGAATTTTATTGTTTATTTTGGTTTCATCTTAATTAATGCAGACATTTTGTTTGTGATTATCTTAGGAGTTCATAAGAGTTTATTTTATACATATTTTTTATTTTTATTTGATTTATTATAATTTTTTAGAGTTATTGTTCATTTAAAGGTTTCAATTAATTTGGGGTTAAAAATAAGTTGTGAATTAAAATATTCATTTAGCTTATTGTTTGTTATGATTTTATAGAGTTTAGTTTATTATTTGTTATGATTTTATAGAGTTATAGAAATTTGTTTGGGATTTTTTTATTTTTATTGAATCCTTATAGTTTTTCTCGTCAATCGGTTCATGTCGTTGTCACAGCGGGCATGAGGACCAATGCCTCTAGCCCCACAACTTGAGGTAGTCCAGCCTATAAACTTCATTGACATGATGGGTGATATAAAGGAAAATATTATATGCATTGAATTTTGTTGGTCATTTCAATCATTAAAGTTTTGTGGGGTTGATGTGCGTTTTATTCTCCATATTGAATATGACAGAGATTTTGAAAGCTTTCATTTATTAATGGCTTATTATTGATTATTTAAGTTGAGTAATTATTGTTTTTGTTAATCTATGACCATAAGGTTTATTTTACCCTCATTAGGGCTAACTTAACAACCTCGTAGGTTCGGGAATTGATTCAAAAAGTGGTATCAAGAAAAAAGGCGATAGTTTTATTTGAAGAAAAATGAACAAGCCAAATATAGGGCTTTGTAAGGACCAGTTCGGAGTACTCAGTGGTGAGGAAAGCAGTAGCTTGCTTTCGACCGTAAGCGCAAGTGGAAGATCGACCGGAAGATAGAGGACAGAGGAAGCTTACTCAACCTGATCCAATAATTATCTTGCTGCTTAGTTTTACTTAATTGATTTTTAGCTGAAGGTTACTGTCATTTTTAATTGCTTGATTGCCAATTTTAAGGTTGATTAGGGATTGATTACTTATGTTTCACCAATTAATTCATATTTTATGACAAATGAACTTTAAAAAAAAACATGGGTCATACACTAGGTTTCAACAACACAACTAAGCACACTACCTACAAGGAGACATGCAACATAAAACTACTACAAATATCAATCTAACATATTGAAGCTCAGATTTTATTTTTCATATTATTGACATCTTTATGAAAAACCACACTTAAAGGCTAAAAAATCGTTAAGATGTGATTTTTATAGCTATTTAAATATTTTAAAACCCCAAAGAAATCATCCTCGCAAGGCCCGTTTTGTGCGGAAAAATAACGATGCACATGGCACAAGTAAGTGGACTATACTACAGACCTTAGTGATCAAGAAGGCCTCCAAGGTTCATAGAGGGGGTATGCCCTAGCCAACATGGTCAGGACTTCGTTGATGCACTATCCTTTGGCTGATGACTAATACAATCCTATCATAAACCATTGGGAAAATAAAACACCAGTAATGTGTGTGCAAGTGTTGTCATTCGCCATATAATTCGCCATATAAGAGAGAAGTCTTTATAGGGTTGTGGAAATTATACCTGACCGTGGCGTACCATGTATACGTACACCCCGACAAAATGTAGGAGCCTTTCCATAAGGCCCAAGCAAATACGACCCGTCAACCAGTGACACATGCAAGACATTAATACATCGTAGGAAAAACATAAGAAGAGTAGGCAATAGGATTATGATGAAAGCAAAATATCAAATAACTTAAGCACTTATGTACATTTAATGTGCATGAACATATCACATATAAATAACTTTCATGGAAGTGAATTTATGAAACTCAAAATTCAGTGTAATATGAAAGATGTATAAAATTCTCCAACATAAACAAAACATCTTTGCATAGAATCCATATATACTCACCATAGAAATATAAGATAAATGGAGTTATCTAGCATAATTACCAAACTTTCTATTAAATATGACATTGAAGTATAAAACATACATGTATGTATACTCAACAAAATCATGAATCCTTGTATCAAATACACATACGTTATTACGTCACAGCTATACATGCAAGCTCTCTCTCCATGGTTATTGAAGTGAAGTCTACTTACACCTAAAAGCTTCCACACACTATTGCAATTAAAAATAAGAAAATCATTTGAAGTAATAATTAAAAAAAGTACATTAATGTAAATCTCAACTTTCAGCATTCATATATAAACTATTTGAAGGACTAATTAAGAGCATACATTCGCATATAAACATCCTCAATTAACAATAAATCATGTCATAGAAAAGTTATATGGATATTCTATAAGCTATCGCCATTTATAGAACAATCAAAGCACTAATGTATACGAGAACTTCTTCAAACCAACTACAAAGTAATTTACAAAGTAATTGACATTGTACTTTCCAAACATAAAGCACATGAAGTACATTAAGCACATAAAAAAAAATCTTCAAAAACATAATCAAAACTTTTCCTCTTTAATGCCATTGAATATTGTAACAAAAGTAGGCATAAAGGTTTTCCAACATAGTTATGACTGTCACTATTTTTATTAGGCATTAAGACAAGCTCCACATATTCAACGGGTGATGAATGATGCATTCCATAAATGACCCAAAAATAATTTGTAAATAATGATTTTGTAAAATAAAGAAAAAAAAATCATTGCAAGCCTAATGTCCATCTTGCTTAACACATGTTTCATCATTTAACAAGATACCATCACCAATTTGATTTATGATTTTTTTTAAGGGAAGATAAGAGGGAAATCATTGAAGTTTCTATAACGAATGAACAACAATAATATGATTGCAAGCATTCTTCAAATGAATTCCACTAACTCCTACTGCCATGACATACTTAGCAAAGTGTTAGGAAACACTAGAAGATCTCAAGAATTTCCTATCAATCTTTGGAAAACAGCAAAAAATTCTCCTCGAGAATCCACACAAAACCAGGAAAACAGTAGATAATTTGTATTATTTGATGAAATAGAAACGAAAAATACCAAGATACAATTGATCCTCTATTCGAGAGGAGGAACCATCTCTCCCAAATTTCTACTATAGCCCAAAAACCTAAAAGATCTCAAATTTCAGCCAAATTCCAGATGTCCTAACCCTAGGAAAACCAACTATTTAATGCATACAATCAAAAATGAAATCTCTAAACAGTCCCTACATTCAAATTTTCCTCCTAACTCCCTCAAAATTCCTTCCAAAATAGCTCACTTGGATCTTGCGGCTTGTGCGGCTCATACAGGAGGCAAACTCTTTCGCCTTTGTTACGTTGAGTCGGTCCCGTATGGACCGTCTGAACTACTCTAACAATACTCTCTTCACAAAGATCTACCTTGTCTGCAAAGTGGAAAGATGGGACGTTGTTGATAGCTTTTTTCAGATGTTCTGTTAGTGGCCATGCTATTGTCCTCCGAAACCAAGCTAGAGCTTTCTCCTCTAGATATAGCCATGCAACTGTAAACTTCTCCTCCTCATTCAACTCATTCGCCATGAAATACATCTTCACCCAGTACACCCACCCATAAGCATTATCCCTTTCAAATATTAGCATCCTCAACTTCCTCACCCTAGGATTGCTACTACCCCAATAGCTTCCTCCTCCAGTGTAGCGGTTATCATGATCCCTCCATATTTCCCCTATGTATCGAGGTTGGGAATCCCACCTTCATTCTCTTCGCCTCACATGACCCGATCCCCATGGTTCGGCCCGTCCCTCTCCTTTTGTCATCCACTACTCTTGCCCAAAAGACCTCCTATAGTGGCCGGCCACACCATCACCTTCACCACGAAACTCCTTTCCTGCTGTCCCCCCATTCGATAACCCTATTTCGCCCCTTATCGGAGCCCTAGGAGGTGGATCTTGTTCCCCTAAATCATAGGAATGGAAATTGGAGAATA
The DNA here is from genome assembly GCA_022539455.1 of Dendrobium nobile. NCBI lineage: Eukaryota > Viridiplantae > Streptophyta > Magnoliopsida > Asparagales > Orchidaceae > Dendrobium > Dendrobium nobile. The sequence continues at coordinate 54,717,048 of CM039734.1, forward strand.
TATCATTAGTGAACTCTAGAGGCAACAATTGAACCTATGAGTAATGAGTAAAAATAAGGAGTAAATGAAAAAAGAAGAAGGATAGTGGAAGAAAAGTGGTAAGGAGAAAGGATAAAAAGGGGGAGATCACTTGCGTGAGAGGGAGGGATGCCGAGGGGGTGTGCGGCTTTTGGCTCGGTTGGAACAGGAAGGCAACGGAGGCAGGGGCTTCAGCTAGGGCTTCTCTAGGGCGGACCAAATGGGAGAGAGGGAGGGAGGTCGGGGCTTCTTGGGGCGTGGGAACAAAGAGTAGATTGGGAGAGAGAGAGAGAGAGAGAGGGGGGGGGGGGGCTTTTATTTGGGTTATTTTGTGGTGGACTAAATAGGAGAGACCAACCACTCGTATCTCGAATCCTCCTCTCTTCTTTTGGACCGATCCCCACAAAGAAGCAGCTCTCTGCTTCTTCTATACACCAATCGAGCCGCTACCCGCTGAATTTCACTAAAGCCCTTTGTATATGCCCTGAAACAAGCTGATCACACGTTTGAATCAGCAGGATAAGTGCAGACTTGAAATCAATGTTGTTGGTCGATTTCCCTGATTTGGATAAGGATTCAAATTGTTTAGAAAAGTTAATTGGATCCATCCTTAAACCAATCAGGCTGATTTGGGTCAGATTTGTGTCCGAATCAAACTCAATTTGACCCAATTCGACTCAATTCGAGTTGATTTGGGTTCAATTCGGTTTGATTGCATCAATATGATGAAATTAAACCCAAATTGACACCGATTTGACTCAAATTAAGTTCGATGAGGGTAAAATTTTGCTCAATTGAAGGAACAAGGCCACGCTCGAGCGGAAATGCATGAAAAACGAGGTAAGCAGGATCGACTAGCCCATATCTTTTTTGCTTTAGTCATGAATGTTCTTATTAGACATTTGCAAGATGATTTACCTTAGTGTTTGATTTTTGCTGATCATGTTCTTCTTGTTGATATAACTAGAGTGGGAGTTGATGTTAAACTTGAATTATGAAGGTCAGTCTTAAAGTATAAATGTTTTCATTTGAGTATATCTAAAATCTAATACATTGAGTATAATTTTAGTAGTAATAGATCTAGTGATGGGATTGTGATATTGGGTGATCAAGTAATTAAAAAGAGTACACATTTTAGATGTCTCAGATCTATTATTCACAACGATGGTGAAATAGATGGGGATTTTATTAGTAGAATTCAAGTTGGATGTTTAAAATGGGAAAATTTACAAGATGGTGGTGAGACCTGTAATGCTTTATGATGCATAATGTTTGCCATTAAAAGAGAAGCATGAAATTAAGTTTAGTGTTGCAGAGATAATGATGCTATGGTGGATGAGTGGCTTTACACTTAAAGATGGTATGTGAAACGAGTATATATGTGAAAAGGCTAGAGTAGCTCTAGTGGCAAATAAGATTAAAGAGAGTCCGCCTTAGATGGTTTGGTCACACAAAACGTCGACCTTCTGATGATCGTGTTAGGAGAGTAGATGAATTAGATCTGGCCTATGTTAACAAAGGTAGAGATAGACCTAAAATGACCTAGTTATAAAATATTAAAAATGACATTTTTTATTATATTTAAATGAGAGTTTAACTCATAATAGGACACAATAAATATGAATGATTTATGTAGCTAACCACACAATGAAATAAAGACTTATTGTTGTTGCTATTGTTGTTAGCATTAGTCTATTATATAGATTATCAAAGTTTGAAGCTTTTTCTTCACTACTATCTGCTTTGCAATACTTCTAGTTTTCTTATAGTAATTATAAGCATCAATAGTCATCTTTCAAAAATGCATATCTTTTTCTGAACAACACTATGTCCCGTAAGTTTTAAACTTTTAGCATTACAATTAGCCTTTCCTGCCTTGATAATCTTCCACAAATCCTCTTATTATTTTCTATGTTGTTCATAACTTGGCTATTCATTTACATAAAATTAAATTTACAATTGTACCCAAAACGTACATAAATGCTCTTGCATATCATAAATTTATTATATTTTCAGTCTAATATTCATTTTAACAAATTATATGTAACAAACATCAAACTGAAAAAATTGAAATTGACAAATACATCGAAAACTTATGTGAAGGTTCCTTCAAATCCAAAATTCATTTTTTTTAATGTCAAACATAAGTTAAATAAAAACTATGTTATAAACATCAAATTGTTCAAATCTCATCTACAATAAAGTAAAATTTAGCATGCACAGAAGCATATATAAGGTCGTATAAATTCCAAATTAATTATATTTTAAATCTAAAACTCAAATATCACATCCTGCACAATAAACAACTAGATATCAAACGAAATAAATTAAGGCTTCATACAATTTCTTCACTACGCCGACTTCAAACAAACTCACGTTAAAATGTCCTATATAGATATACAAAACATTAATTTTTATATTTCAACATCAGCACTTCATAATATGCAAATTCATTAATTTTAAGTTTTAACCACTGATGCCCAATACATAATTTTGATACTCTTAAGAAACGACTACAAAAACAACAATAGCATCAAGCCTTAATCCCACTATGTGTGGTCGGCTACATGAATATTTTTTCTTTGTTGTGTCCTGGTAAGAGTCAAATTCTCATTTAAATCTAATAAAGATAGGTCATTTCTAATATTTTCTAACCAAGTCTTTTTATGTCATTTCTACTCTATCTAATCTTATCCTCAATTGGAGCTACTCCAACCCTTTAACTTATATGCTCATTTCTAATCCTGTCTATAAGAGTAAAGCCACTAATCCACCTGAGCTTGCTCATCTCTGCAATAGTTAACTTAATATTATGCTTCTCTTTTAAAGTGAGAAGTCACGAGTGAAAAAAAAAAATTTGTGTCATAGTCCAATTTCTTCTTTTTCTTTTTGTTCCTTTTGTACAAGCCTTGTTTCATCGTGATTTAGCTCCCAACGCTCAAATTTCTCTGGCCAAGAAGAGTTTTTTTTTTTTTGTTTTTTTGTTTCCATTGGAAAACATCTTCAAATTCATTCTCATCCTCTCCCCTGCCAAGGTCTCTGCTTATTGTACCTGGCTTCAAAACCCGATCACCATGGGAATCCACTACTCAAATTTCCTTTTTTCTCCTTCATTTTTCCTCTTGTAACCTTGTTTTTCTAACGTCTTCAATCTCGATGCTCAAATCTTCAAGCCCCAGTGGGCCAGCTTCCATGGAAAGCTTTGTCAATTCCACCCCTGGCCTGCTTCCTCCTCTACCTGGCCATTGCAACTGATCCATATTTCTTCAAAGTTTGCTGTTTTCTCACTGCAGCCATGACCCTCAATTTTAACGACCTTTCATGTTTAGTACCATAGGAATGCTGGTTTTGTTAGCTCCAGTGAGTCCACTCAAGGTATTCAATGCCTTCGACATCTTTTCTCAGACATAATTTCTCTAATCTCATCGCTACTCTACAAATTTGGTAGTATCTTCCTTGAGAGTAAAGTCTTTGACCTTTTGGCTTTCTTAAACATGATTGGCACTTAGGCATCAATGTCGCCAGTAACTCGAGTCTATTAAAGAACTCATTGGTAGTTTTTGTTAAAAAGCTTCTGGTTGTATTTGAGTTCACGTAGGAGGCTGCCTCAAGGTACTCGATATCAACAACATCCTGCTTGGACATGTCTTCTATAACCTTCATGCCACTTATACAGATTTAGCAATGTCTACCATGAAACTGCAAAAAAAAAAAAAACCCTCAGTGACAAGGAACTTTTGGTTATCTGAAACATCTTTGGCACTGAGGCTGCCTATGTCTTGGAAGCTAAAGCTGATTGACCAGATCAATGGTTGTCTTTGTTGAGAAGTACATTGTTCTATTTGAGTTCACAAAGTAGTTTGCTCATTTTGTTCATGGAGTTTTGTGGTTAGCATTGTCGATTGATGGGATTTTCTTTGGACCTTAAGTGAGGCCATGGCTTTTCCCACACCTCTTAGACAGATGTCATTATTAAGTCATGCTTAGGTGAGCTCCTTTGCTCTGATTGAAGAGATTGATGCTAATATAAATAAAATGCTAGCTTTTATGATGATTACTTGACATGAGGTGATGCAATGTGAGCATCAACTGTTGCTACAAAGCTTGAAGTTAGAGAGTAGTATATTCTGAGCATTAAGAAGACGAATGTAAGGAGATAGAGAAAGAGACTACGCTGTAAATTTAGATGGAAAAGAGATTAATAATGGTGGTTAAAATGTAATGGATAGTATCAAAGATTAGATTATCCCAATAGGTTTATGATAGGAAATACTTGAGTCCGCAAGTAACCCTAAGGTAATACTTGAGTTCGCAAGCACTCCCAAGCCAAACGGATGAGCAAACAGCAGGATTTCTGCTATTTACAGCAGAAATCAGCACAAAATCAGAGGAAACAGCTAGAAAACTGAGAGAAAACTCAAAGGAAAGCTTGTATTTCACTAGTAGATGAATAAAAACAGCAAGATACAATTGATCCTCAATTCGAGAGGAGGATCGATCTCTCCCAAATCTCTAGACGCCGCTAGAGCCCAAAGAAACCTAAATCTAAGATATCTCAAATTTCAGCCAAATTCAAGATGATCAAACCCTAGAAAAATCAACTATTTAATGCATACAATTCAAAAGGAATTCCCTAAACAGTCCCTGCAATCAATTTCCCTCATAAACTCCCTCAAATTTCCTTTCCGAAACCGTCCCGCAAGGCGCGCGTCTCGCTCGGCTTCCGCCCAGGCGGAAGCTTTCTCCGCTGTTTTGGAGATTTCGCCCGTGAACCGGTCCCGCCTGGACCGGCTGGACCGGTCCAGTGGACCGGTCTAACAATACTCCCCTCCCAAAGAGCCACCTTGTCCGCAAGGTGGAAACTGGAAAGACGACACCCTCCATTCCTTCTTCATCACAAACAGTAAGAACTTGAAGAGTTCGATCCTTACACCTGTGCCCCGGCGTATACCTCTCGTCACATCTGAAACAAAGCCCTTTTGCCCTCTTCTCATGTAATTCTGTCTCATTGAGCTTCTTGAAGTTATCCCCACTCTCTCCTCCTACTGGCTTCTCCCTGGTGATCTCATTATTGTTGACTGATGCAGGCCCCTTTGGTGCTAAAAGAGTGGTCGTAGTCTTGTAAGAGCCTCCTGAGCTGCTGCTCCTGGCTCCCTTCTCCAGATTATTCTGATTCTCTACTAGCTGTGCCAACTTCATTGCCTCCTCCAAATCACTAGGCATCAGAACTTTAACTGCCGCTCGGATCTCTGCCTCCAACCCCTTCATGAAGTTCCCCTCCAATACGCTATCTGATAATCGCTCCACCCTACTAACCAGGTGCTCGAACTGCTCACGGTAGTCTACTACTGATCTCTCCTGCACCAGAGCAAAGAATTGCTCATAGAAATCTCCTCCCCTGTCGGTTTGGAAACGTTCTATTATGCAATTTTTGAATTCCCTCCAGTTCCTGATAGGCTCCCTCCTGTCACGCCACTGATACCATGACAAAGCCTTTCCTTCCAGACACAATCCTGCCGCCGTCAGCTTCTCATCCTCTGTCAATCCATTGACAGCAGAGTAACGCTCCACCTTGTAGATCCAGCCATGGTCGTCTTCCCCCTCGAAAACGGGCATCTTCAATTTCCTCACCTTGGGATCTCCCCAGTATCCTCCATAGCCTCCCATTCCTCTCAGAGGAGGCGTTCCCCAATTGTCCCGATCGTCCCTCCGACGAATATACTCTAACCCCTCTTCATACTCACCTCTCCTCCCTTCAACATCATCACATCGACGCTGAATACCTTCAAATTCAGCACCTCGACGATGACGTTCCTCCCTTCTTCCTTCAAAATCCCCCCTCGACGCTGAATTCTTTCGAATTCAGCACCTCGGCGATGAGATCCCTCTCTCCTCCCACCAAAATCAGCCCCCCTTCTGTCATATCCCATACTCATCTCTTCCCTCGAAAGAGGCTCTAGAGGAGGCATATCGTTCTCTTCCTCTAGGATCTCCACCTCCGAATTTCTCCTCCCCCGCAAGGGGTTCGGATTTCCTCCCATGTCATGGCCGTCGGCGGTCTCTCTTACTTCCGATGTCGCCGGATTGGTTTTCATCTCAAGTAGTTTCTTTAACATTTCCTCCATTGCGGTGAACTTCCCCTCCAACCTTTCATTGTTGGAGGTGATTTGATTTTGAAGGTTGAAGAATCTTTCCTCCAAATTGGCTTTCAATTGGCCGACTTCGCCTTCCAAGACGTCAACCTTCATTCCGGCCATCGTTCTTCTCAAGATTCACGAAGATCTTTTTCCGGAAACGAAACTCCCGCTGAAATTTCAGGATTTCAGCCGCCAACGGTCCCAAAAATGATGCTCTGATACCAATTTGATAGGAAATACTTGAGTCCGCAAGTAACCCTAAGGTAATATTTGAGTTCGCAAGCACTCCCAAGCCAAACGGATGAGCAAACAGCAGGATTTCTGCTATTTACAGCAGAAATCAGCACAAAATCAGAGGAAACAGCTAGAAAACTGAGAGAAAACTCAAAGGAAAGCTTTTATTTCACTAGTAGATGAATAAAAACAACAAGATACAATTGATCCTCAATTCGAGAGGAGGATCGATCTCTCCCAAATCTCTAGACGCCGCTAGAGCCCAAAGAAACCTAAATCTAAGAGATCTCAAATTTCAGCCAAATTCAAGATGATCAAACCCTAGAAAAATCAACTATTTAATGCATACAATTCAAAAGGAATTCCCTAAACAGTCCCTACAATCAATTTCCCTCCTAAACTCCCTCAAATTTCCTTCCCGAAACCGTCCCGCAAGGCGCTCGTCTCGCTCGGCTTCCGCCCAGGCGGAAGCTTTCTCCGCTGTTTTGGAGATTTCGCCCGTGAACCGGTCCTGCCTGGACCGGCTGGACCGGTCCAGTGGACCGGTCTAACAGTTTACATTTTACAAAGCTAGTAATTTATTGTAGTTAAAGATAATCTATTTAACAATAATTTTGAACTTGAAATATAAACTTGAAGATTTGTAACTTTTTCCACTTTATTTAATGTGATGATTTCTACTTCATGCTCTTAAAAAACATTTATTATAGATAAAATTAGTTTGCAAGTGATGCATCCACTTTTTTGCGGTACTCCACTTTGCTTGTGCAAGCACCTTGGGTGATACCTAGTGCCTCAGGCATTGAGCTACTATATCTACTTCAGTTTTGGTGCCTAATACTTTTGATAACAGTGCTTCGAACTTTGACATCTTTTAACCATACTAAGCCAAAAACTGGCATACCCAAAAGTCAGCCAAAGTGCCATTCAATTTTTAAGTTGATGGAAGCAACCAATATTGTGTGGTGGTCAGTTATAACAATTTGAAGAGGAAATTGCACACCCCTATTCAGATGTATATTGACAAATGCTTGTTAGACAAGTTGATATAAACTATCTCTTGACGAGATGGACATGATAAAATTGCAACTGGTACTAAAATTGAGAATTCCTGTATAAAAATGTAACCCTTTTGGTTTGATGTTGTTTGCTAAACTTGAGTAAATTTAACTTTCAACTAAATATTTTATAAGATTATGGAATTGATATTCCTGGGAATCTGTAGTTCAGTTGGTACTTGGTGTAATATGTTATCAAATTTTTATTTGGAATTCTACCATCTATGTTCAACAAAGAAATAATGTTCTTTATTTTAGGAGTTTTCTAAACAATCTTATGCAGTGACTTATTTTAATAATGTTGCGATCTTTTCTAATTTTGTTGATTATGTATCCTTTGGCCCAGTTGTGTTCAAGATTTATAACTACTCTTTTGTCATGGTTTTTCTATTTATCAGAACGAATATGGGGGGTAGTAATGAATGGGATAACCGTATGATGGATACATTGAAAAATTTTGATCTCAGTAGTCCAGAGGTCAAACAGCAATTTGGTAAGATACGATCAAACACAATCTTGATATTCTGAGCTGCTCAATTTTTTTACATGGTGTGTTGTCAATGCAAAATTATTATTATTTTTTATTGTTTTTTTTTTCTTTTATGGTAATAAAAATTGTTTGATTTACTTCATAATGTTGATGCATTGCTTTTTATTTCCCGTTAAGTATCTAAAGCTTATGTCATGTTAGGTGTTCTAGCCCTTCAATTTAGTGCTTTTCAGGTATAATCTGATATTTAGTTATTGCACCACTTGTGCGAAGTGAATGGAAGCACCAAAGAAAGGTAGGGGGTCAAATTAGTATGTACAAGCGAATGTATATTTCTGAAAAATCAGTGCGAACATAAAAAAAAATTTGGATTTTTATTTTTCTTGATGGATTACAAAACAGGAATAACTAATAAAATAATTCAAGAATAAAAATCAGCAAAGTAATTTTGCAAAAACTGACAACAAGATTATAATAATTTGATATTCAACTAGAGATCTATGCAAAACATATGCTTATCATCATCCACTAGTAAATCCATTGAATTAGAGTATAAGAAATGACAAGTAGTCAAAACTTAAAAGTAACGATGGAAAGAAGTAAAAGCAATAGAAAAGGGTGCAAATCAATTTTTATCCTGGTTTGGAACTAATGCTTACGTCTACGCCTCGAGCCCTCTAATTTGAAATTTCATTACTCTCTCCGTCAGCAGCATAGGGTGAGGAAGCCCCTCTCATTGATAAGCAATGGAGAAATTCTGCATTCTATTCTATTTCAAGTGAGAAAACCACTATTCTAGCCCCGGCTAGTCAACCAAAGAAACAAAGAAAACCTTAAGGATCTCAAGGATGATGAGGTCATCGTTAGAGATTTCGACACATGTACCATCAGGAGACGCCGGAGATCGACGGCCACGATCATGAGTTCTATTTTGAGTCATTTATGTAGTAGTTTATTTGATTTTTATGTGTTTCCATTTTTTCCCTTATGGGTATTTAGTCGCTATTGTAGCCCAAGGGACATTTTAGTCTTTTGCTTTCTTTGTCATTTTGAGGCCTATTTATATGGCCCTTTTCTTATGTAATATTTTAGTTTTGATGAAATGAAAATTTTATTTTTGAGTTCTCTTTGTGAGTTCACCCTCCTCGATCTCTTAGTGAGTTCGTAGGAGAACTAGATCTCTTTGTGAGTTCTAGATTTTTCTTGTCTTTCATTTTTCTTTAGTTCTCTTGAGCACTTCATGTTGTGGAGATTTGGATTGGAGCTTTTCGTGGCAAATTGGGTTTTCACTTGCCGAATCCCTAGAAATTTTCCCTCTCTTCCTTCCCTTGCTCTTGCCGCCGCCCCTCCCTGGATTGCCCAGGCTGCCGGCCTGCAACCCCAATCCGCCGGCCAGCAGTCACCGGCCAGCCCAACCCTCCGGCCAGCAGCCGCCGGCCAGCCCACCAGCCCGCCGGCTCTCTTCCCCCCTTCCTGCCGCCGCCTCTTGCCCCTCTTTTGGATTTCAAAATTGAAATTCAAATGGTTATGAGCCATTAATTGTTTCCTAAATTGCTTCCCTAAATCATGCCCTCAATTTAATTGGATTTTAAATTTCGAATTTGAAATTCGAAATCAATCTAATTGAATGTCTTTAATTTAGGAATCTTTTCCCAAATAAAAACTGAAATTTTAATTTCAGATTTTATTAAAATCCTGAAATTAAGACTAGTGGTCCCCACCTACTTAAAACCTCAACGCCACCTCACCTCCTACATGGCCGGCCCCTTAATGGCCATCTCTCTCTCTCCTAATCACCTTAATAGCTCCACAAATTCAGCCCATATCTTCTCCCCATTGCCGCCCTCTCTCCCTCCTTGGATTAATTTGAAATTCAAATTAAATCCCTCTCCTAAACCACTAAAATCTGAAATTTATTTCAGATTTCCTGCATTTGCCTCTTAGCCCCCACCATAGCCGCCTCCCCTTTTCTTCTCCTCTTTTGCTTCAACAAGTGGTCGGCTCAAGGGCTCAAGAAGGGAGTTCTCCACATCCATGGACGGCCGATCCCGACATCAACCACGGCTTCGTCTTTGATGATCAAGGAAGAAAGGATAAGACGTTGGATGCTCTCTAGTCATCCCATGGACTACCCGCCACCGGCTCCCACTCCAACGGACTACACTTTGTGCGCCATTTGTCTCCTAGTGGCGGCATCGCTCGGTTGCTCTCAATCTTCCTCCATTAAAAGTGCCACCAACAAGGGAGTGAGTGAGAGACCCAAGGTGAAAAGTTCTATTTGTTAATTATGGATTATTGTTTCTCTCCATAACATTACTATCTAATTCTATGTTGTCAATTTGATATTGTCCCATTAATCTAGTTGTAACCACATGCCTTACTTAATTTCGACTTGATAATTCCTAGAACTTAATTTGGGTAAGCATTAATTCTATAACCAGCAAAGCTTTAACAATCTTATATTAAAATCCCCAAACAGTTCTTGTTTCCATGTATTACGTTTCACATCAAAGTTTCTTCTATAATTACACAACATTAGCTCTTCAATAAGCCACAAAAAGCATTGGAGGATCAACATGAAAGAAAAGAGAGGAAACAACCAAATAGTGTAGTCTCACAATAAAATTCCTCCTATTAGGGTTTTTTATCAAAAGACCAAGGATTTCTCCCAATGAAATCTCCTCTCCTTTCTTTCTTTGAGATTTTTTGGTCTCACCAAAATTTTAGGATTTACAAAAAAATATTTATATGAAGTGCATTGAAAGCAAATCCTAAAACAGGTTGAGGAAAGTCGGGGTGATTGGATTATAAAAAATTAAAACATATTAGACAATATGATGGACATCATGCAATACGATATGTTAATCATTTTATATTAATAAAAAATTTTCTAAAATGAAATTTTTTCCAATTTCACTTAACTAACATCTATAATTGAAATGGATATGCATATAATTCAAATTATATGAAAAATACAACTCCAATTTTGATTCATATAATTCTCAGTTCGGATTGACTTTAGCTTGTCCTGAAATTTTAACTTTAGTAAATGTTGAGCTTGATATGTTCTAGAATTGTGCATTATAACTATATCTTGGCTTTTGTATATACCTACAATTATTATTACTAAAATCTGCATAAAGTTGACTTAGTCCAAGATCATCTCAACCAAATTTTATTTGTAATAATTAAAATCTTGTAATGCAGCTCTTGGCTAATGGGGTCAATAATTTTTTTTTTTTTTTTTGTGATGACAAATATACTTTAGTTGTTTTGTAACTCCCTTGATTTATGCCTAAGAAAATATTATAAGTAATAGGCAAATAGACAGTGTAGAGACATTACAAAATGTATATTTTTAGTAGTTTTTTTTTAATTTTATATAATGATGCAAATACTCAAAATGCATTATAGAGATATAATGTAGACATGACATGAATGCAAGCATAATAGAGGTACACACAAAGACACAATAAAGTAAAGAAAAACACAACCAATTAAACAAAAGCCAACTAAAGACAATCAAACTACTCCCTATTTTAACATATTAAAAAGGAGAATAAATAATGCACAATAAAAGAAAATACAATCATAAAACATAAAGAAGCTCAATCACTTGTCGAAATGACATTGATTTGGTTGGAGGACATATGTAGCGATGAATCTAAGAAAATTTGTTTTGAAATCAGGCTCTATCTTTATTTTGCTAGTGCTGCGTTTGCTCCCATTGGAGGTTCTCCTGAGCGCTGTGTGCTCATAAAATTTGAGCTTGACTTGGAAATGGTGATCCGTCTAAGCATCCTAGGGGTAGTTCTATGAAAAGTAGGTTGGATGAGCTTGGGGTCGAGGTGAGGAAGCTGGGACGACTTCTTCATCATCATCATTGTCATCCACATGGATGAAAGTCCTCTTTTCACCAAATATGATATGGAAAGATTAATTGGGAAAAAGTGAGATGGAATTTGGTCAGGTGGTTTAGGACAGGCTAGACTGTATTTGGTTTTTAAAATATAGGCAATAACATTACTAAGTGCTAAATTTTGACTGTGCTTGAACCTATGGTGTCAAATAAATGTAAGGTTTTCAATAATATTGGATGATTATATTTATGACATTAAATTCTGTGCGGATCATGTACTATTAGGCAATTATTGAGAGAAGGGGTAATAATTATGCAATCATTAGCTTTGGGAATGATATTGTGTTGATGCACATGTTGGATAACCCAAGCACTCTGCAAAAGTCCACTAACAAGCAGCTCATGATGTGGAAGTGGGAAATCCCTAAGGAATCAGTTTATGGATGTCCAGTTATATGTGGGATCTGTGACTATGACGTGAAGGCAACACCATGTTAAAGATGTACTGATTGATGATCACAACTAGCTTCCCACACACTAGATTTTACATAGTGGTGCAACTTATATTGATACAAATTTGCAAAGAATTCAAGAATTAATTTGGATTGATATGGATAACCAAGTCAAATAAAGAATTGGAGTGTTGTGTTCATAAAAAGATCATAAATATTGTTCTTGTTCTACGGGTTTAGAGTTGGTGATAGAACATCGTCAATGCTTCTCATAGCTGGTGGTGTTGGAAGGCATTCAGAAGCAGTGGTTGTGCTGCAGATAGGAAGATGAACCAATACCTGTTAATTGTTTGCTTGCCATGAATTCTCACTTAGAAACTCTAAAAGCTCTCTTGAAGGTTTGGAGGTTGACGAAAATTTGAGTGAAATGAGAGAACAATTTATAAAAATTTTTAGTATGGAAGATCATACAATGTGATTGTGATCATACGATACAATCATTGTTAGATATGATCATCTCAACGGCTAAAAAATGATTATTTTTGGCCCGATCTAATTGTATAGTATGATGTGAGATCATTTAGTATGATCAACTTTTTTAACGCAGCCCTTCTACATGGTTGATCGATGTGGCTTGTAATGGTTAAAAGACCAATCGTAAAGTATGATTGTGGATCGGGTAGTACAAAGTGTTTTATATAGTAAAATTTGGATTGTACAGGACAATTATCCAGATAGGATTCCATCAAATCATTTATTATATCTCAAAACATAATCCTGAACTGGAATAATCAAAGACTCTAATGCAAACACATAATCTTGCAATGAAAATAAAGAAACACATCCAATAAAATACGAGAAAAATGCAAACATAACACATATATGCATTGACTAGATCCTATTCTCATTACCCATTTTTTTATGTCTACAGATTTTCCATTAGGGTGTTTGTCTGGGTGGTTGGTCTCATGGGGCATTTGTGCTCTTGCATCCTTTCATATTAAACTTGTTAATTAATTCTTATATATTTTTTGGTTGTCCTAGTAATATTCCATTTTTTTCCTTATTTACATTTAATCATAGAAAATATTTTAATTCACTTATCATACTCATCTTAAATTCATGATTCATTATGGGTTAGAACTCCTAGTGTAGTGACTCATTTGGAATATCAAGTAATATGTTATCAATATAGATTTGTTAGCCCTTTTATGAATAGAGTCATGTCCACAATTATCTTAGTAAATGAATTTGAAAAAAAAAGGACTAGGTCTATCATCAAGCGTCCTGATGGCTTGTTTTAACATATATAAAGCATTTTTTAGTTTATATAGACATGATCTTGATATGTTGAATTCTCGAAATCAGGTGGTTATTTGACATACATACTCTCTACAATTGTCCGATTTAGAAAGACTGTTCAAGTCTATTTGGTGTAACTTAAATCTTTTGAAACAAGCAAAAATAATTAATAAATAATAATTTGATGTCCTCTAAGTGTGCAACTAGTGGAAACGTTTCCTTAAAAACTATTCTCTTTGGTTGATTAAATCCTTTAGCTATCAAATTGGTCTTCTTTTTTACAACTGTTTCGGAGTCATTCAAATTCTTTTTGAAAACCCATTTCATCCCATCATCATTTTGGTTGAATTGATTGAATTGTTTTTTATGGCTATTACCCATAATTCATTTGATAAAACATCTTTAAATTTGGTGGGTTCAATTAACGAAATAATTAAGGAAATTAATACAGTTCATCTCTTATCTTAGTGCATTCATTTTTCTTATCCCTACATATGGATGTCCTATGATCCGGTCCTTAAGATTGCTGGATGCATATCTCCACTCTCATGATTTTAATCTTTCTTTTTCAACTCTAAGTTCTCTCATGTCTTCTTCTAATATTATTTCTATAGGCTGACTAGATGAATCATATTCATTGAATATGGCATATGTGGATTTCTCAATTGCTATGTTCTCTTACTGAATACTCTTTAAGAATATTATTTTATGAATGTCACCTCATTGGATTATCGCATCGCTCAAATAATCACTCATGTAAATCCAATTTAGATGCCCCTTTAATTAGAGCTGAGTGAGTGATTTTTCTAAGTGTACTCATACTGGCGTGACTTAGTCATGACTCATCTAGTATGGTTTTCAAGTAACGAATTGTCTTATACTCACCTATTTTATCAATATCAAGCAAATAAAGATAGTTCATTTTAACTCCTTATAAAATAATCTTACTTTTTAAGTTTACAAACAAATATTTGAAAAAAAATATAACATCAAAACCCTTATCACATAGTTGACTAATATTTAGTAAATTATGTTTTAGACCATAAACTAAGAGGAAATTTGCAATGATAAAGTAATTTTTTCATTGAAATTTTTAATATCCATAACCTGTCTTGTAGTATTTTTGCCAATAGTTGCTTTGCCACCACTCTTGTGCTCAAATGCAATGAATTTCATCTCGTCTCCAGTTATATGCCTTAAGCATCAATTGTCCAAGTGCCATATGCCTTCAACAATCCTGTTGTGAAGACATACCTACAAGAAACAAAACCATATTGGGTTCTCTAATTCTTATGGGATGCGTTGTGAAATTATTAGAAATCCAATTATAATAGATGCTCATGTGTACCCTGGGGCACGCGTATGTTAAATGATCAATCATGCCACATGACTAACGTTAGTGCTAGGCATGAAATGTACAAGTCTATTGGTTCTAAATTTCTGTCTTACGAGAAAAAAATGTAATATGAAGTTCCACCTTAGGTGGTGTATGCAAATGTGGTACAGTGGTTGAGAGATAACTCAATTCTATCACTTTATTTCTCAAGTCTTTATTTGTAGAAGTGAGCGACACTAACATACAACTGATATTTTGATTTATCTAAATCAATATAATCTTCTTACAATAAATCATATTCCTTCTCAAATCCTATGCACAAAAATTTCTTCTGATTATTTCTTTATTTTCTCTAGGTCATGCTGCAAACTAATATGCCCTTTTTCTGGAGATGATTCTTTTTTTAAAGTTATAATATTGCTTCTTAAGTGATTTAAAATCATTATGTAATTCTTCAGTTATAGAAAGTAATTTATCATATGGTAAATCTTATAACTATTTAGAGTTTGAATCATCTGAATCACCCTTAGTGATCAAGCACAAATTACTTATTTTCTTTTTAGGCTCACTTCCTGATGAATCCGTGCTTGAGTTGTCTAAAATGTATTTTGAGTTTTTCTTTTAGTTTTTCTGAAGCCACATTTTTCTTCAGCTCTCTTGTTTTGTGATTA
Source organism: Dendrobium nobile (assembly GCA_022539455.1). Classification (NCBI taxonomy): domain Eukaryota; kingdom Viridiplantae; phylum Streptophyta; class Magnoliopsida; order Asparagales; family Orchidaceae; genus Dendrobium; species Dendrobium nobile. Next base: position 54,732,605 of record CM039734.1, read on the forward strand.
TTTCACAGTTGTTAACTTTTGAAGATATATTAATTAATGTAAATTGATATGACTAATTTATTTGAAATTAGAATTTACTGTACAGTACGATTGACATTATATAGTCTGATCTACTGTAATTTTCATTAATGAAAATTTTTTAAAGAATTTTTTTTAAAATTCATTTATGTGTGTGTGCTGATTGTATCACTAATCCTTTTACCTAATATATATAACACACACACATACTCATGACTCAAATATTATGAAAAATATAACTTTTTTAACTCATACAACTATCAATCCGGATTGCTTCTGGTTCATCCTGAAATTTTGAATTAAGTGAATTTTGATCTTGGCATTTTCTTCTTGAGCTATAGTCTGCACCCGAGTTTTTGTTTGTTCCAAAATTGGGCATTATAATTGCATCTTGACTCTCTATTGTAAACTTAGAGCTATTAGTACTAAATCTTGCATAAAATTGAATTAGTTTAAAATCATCTCATTCAAATTATATTTGTAATCATCAAAATTCGCTCTAAGCTTATGAGGTCAACACTTTGCTCTACACTTAAATTGAACTTATGGTATGGTAAGAAACAAAATTATAGTTCTATCCATTTGTGGCCTGCATTATTACATTTTTTAAGTTTAGACCATTTTCTTCTGTACTATTCATCATTATAACTTTGTAGTTCTTAGTTATTATTTCTGTTAAATAATCTAAATCTTAGCCTAAATTTTTTTAGTATCTCTATGCAACTTAAAAGAGATTCACACATGCTTACTTTGTCTATTGGATTGTACGTATATTTTGGCCATGCTCCTACATAAATTTTCACATCTGCAATTAATAATATGATTTATCTGGCCATCATAATTCTTCTTCAAACCCTGCATTAGCTGGAGCTCTTTGCATTGGGCAATGCCATTTATCTGGTTGTCATCTTCTAGCATATATTGATGCTGTTCATTATGAATCATTACCAATTATTTGTTGATGGTGCCACACGAAAGCTGCTGTTATAATTTATTGCGCTCTTGGTATCTGCTGCTAACTTCTGACTGCCATTTCCTCCGCAGATCAGGTAGGCTTGACTCCTGAAGAGGTTATTTCTAAAATTATGGCAAATCCTGATGTTGCTTTGGCATTTCAAAACCCTAAAGTGCAAGCTGCAATCATGGATGTATGAAGCTGATCTAGCTGTAATCTTTCATCAATTTAGAATTTAAGCTTGCTGACAAGTTTTTCCTTTTTCGCAGTGCTCTCAGAATCCTCTCAGCATCGCTAAGTATCAAAATGACAAGGAGGTAAGGCTTGTGTAACATAATAGAAGTGATTATTATTTAATATTTTCTGAATCAGTGTTTTCCTAGATATCTTTGAGTATTTTCTGTAGCTTATAATTCTTCCCTACCCCCATGCCTAACCGGTCTTACTGGCATACTGGCACCTACTATTACTACAAGATTATAGAACCTGGTACAAAAGACCAGCAATGCTAAAAAATTTCTTAGAAACTAAAGAGAGGTATTTTTTTAATGTTAAAGAGAATCAACTCATTCATGTCTTGTCAAAATATGATAGTGAGGGCCATATGATATTGAGGGCCATGATGCATGCCTATCAAACTTAATCATCTCCTCATAGCTTTCCCCTTCATGCTGTCATCTGTTGGTGCTCGTGCAGGGGGGTGGGCTGGTTGGGGAGTATAAAGTCTGTCTATATTATTTTTTTAAGCTCATTTTGTAAGCACTAAGCAAGTTCATGACATGCTCAAGTTTCATTTCAGCTTTGATTTCCTTTTATGAAAATGGGTCATCTAGCTTTTGCCAAGCCAATTTGAACTTATTTTATGCTTGGCCTGATTGATAAGCAGAACGAGCTAGGGTTTATAACTTGTTAATTTGTCTGTAATCAAGCACAAGCAATCTTATTAAATACAAATATGTCATGAATGGAAGGAAAATTACAAGTGAATATCATATCTCTCCCCCCACCCAAAACAAAAAAGTATTAAAGACCGGAGCTTTATTGACCAGACAAGCTTTAGTGAAAGGTCACAGTATTCTGGAGCTACAATATGCAGATATATGAGTTTGAATGGCAGGAGAGAATTATGAACTTAGGAGCCTTATTGGATCTTAAATAACTTGATAATAAATTTTAAACAAGTAGATAATACAAATGGAAATGAAGACTAACTGACATATGATTCTAGTCGGGAACTTTGTAGTTCCAAGCTCATCAATATTACAGCCTAAGCTTGCTAGTATATTTAAGCTCTCTGGAAATTTTGTTCAAGATTATTTGTATAGAGCTGATCAAAACTCCACCAAGTTTATTCAGGAGCTCTTTAAAATGCATACGTTTGGTGAGGAGATTCTTCTAATTTTTAAAAGAACTGGCGACTTTGTTGTCCTTTGTTACCTATAGAGTGAGTATTGGGTTACTTTCGATGCAATTTAGGTGTTTGTGTTAGGAAGAAAACGATTGAGGTCACGAGCTTTGACAGAAAGCTGTGGCTATTGCCAAAAGTGGGGAGATGGATTTGCCATTAGTAGATGTGAGTGTCATACTCACAGTTGCATGCTATTGTACGGTGACTGTGAAGAGTTGAGATTGGGGATTGGAGTGATAACAAAACTAACCTTGTCAGACACGCTCAACCAAACTAACCTGATCGATTAGACAAATCGACCAAGAATGATTGCAACTTGCTCAATATGTGTTACAATCAAGGCTTGAAGATGATATTTTAGTGGGCAATTTGATGAGCACACATGATTTGTTTCATAATTGAGTGATTTTGGGGACAACTTAGATCAAAATATTCTGATTAAAATTTGATCATAATGGATTTGATAGCCATTGCGTTTGCTTCGAATTTTGTTTAACATATGACTAATCAATTAAAATTTATATGCAATCATGTCTAAGTAGCTCCAATGAGCAAAATATTCAGATGGAAATTTGATCAAGATATTATATTGTAATTTTTTTTACAATTTTTGAAGTCCAACTTCATTAATTTTGTGCATCTCTTCGTATCTCTTAGATCATTTCCAGGCAATGTGGTTTATTCTCTGTGAGCTTAACTTTTTTTTATATCTTTACTTGCATTGCCGTCAGAATAATTGCTCAGCACTAGGGGACCAGGGGTGTAGGTGAGCCGAGTTGGCTTAGCTGCCGGCTCGAGCTCGACTCGTTTATGGGCTCGCGAACCGAGCTTATCGAGCTCATGAGTCGAGTTCGAGCTTCAGCCGGCTCAGCTCGTGAGCTTGCGAGCTGGCTCGAATAAATATTAATATTTTTAAAATAATTTTATTTTATTTATTAAATTTAAATATTAAAAAAATTAATAAAAACAACCTCAGTTTTAGTTAAAACTTAAACATTTCATATTTTTTTCCTAAATTTTAACTGAGTTTTAAAAATCCCGCTTAAATTTTAAAAATCCCGCCTAATTTTTAAAAATTCCCTCCCATAGCTCTCGAGCCAGCTCAAGCTCATTTACAGTGAGACGAGCTCAAGCTCGAGCTCGATTTCCAACCAACAAGCCGAGCTCAATAAGGGCCTAAAATCGACTCGACTTGACTCATTTACACCCATACTAGACACTACAGTTTTCTCTGATTCTGAAATCTTGACATTGCTTTTATCTTCATCTACACCAAAATAAAACTTGCTTTCTCAGGTTATGGATGTGTTCACCAAGATTTCGGAACTCTTTCCTGGAGTGACTGGCAGCCTCTAAGTTCTTTTCTTCTGGTTGATTCCCCAACTTCTGAAGACTAGCGAGGTAAAAACTGGCTAATCCCTGATCCAGTTTCATCTCAGATCACGAACCACAACGCTTGATCTGTCAGCTTAGGTCTATTTTATAGCCCCATTGGATGTGCTTGTAATTCGGAAGAGAGCAAATTTGTGAGTGCTCCGATTACTTCTGTATAACCTTCTCTGTCTGTGCAAAGCAGATTGTGATATATGAAACATGGAAAATAGCACGTCTTGTAATAGGCTGTGAGCAGGCTTAAAAGAGTCGATTGCATATTTTTTTATTATATGTAGAGCCTTTGGGATGGCTTAATGATATTGGATTGTTAAATTCCATGCATAAATTATTAATCTAAAGATAATAAGAAAAAAGGAAAGGGAATGGACATTCTCCTTCTAAGGAACTTTTATTACGTCCTTTGACCGGATGTAGATCTACGTTCGGTCAAAGGATTGTTACTTGATTTTTGCTCGATATTTGGTCGGTATTACTAGGTATTGTTTGATAATAACGAGGAATACCACTCTGGGAAGATCAATACCGAGTAATACCGAGTATTACCAAAAAATACCGAGTTTTTTTAGAAAATATTCAGTATTTTTTGGTATTGCTCGGTATTGCTCAGTATTTTGTCTTCACATAATAATATTTCTCATTATTATTGGTATTGCTCGGTATTTGCTCAGTATTTCTCGTTTTGTGCCTGCGATCTTAGTGTCAGCCAAACATAGCTCTACGTACCTTCTCAGAGGTGTAACTATATCTTATAGGGTACTTTCTTCGTAGTAATTTTATAACTATTTTTATAAAAAAAAATTATAGCTGACTGAAATAGATATTAATTTAGTTAAGATTATTGATGCGGTTATAAGGAGACTTCTCGTCATCAGTGTCTTTGTTTTATTTACGGGGGCGGAAATTGATCCTAATAGAGTTTGCTTTGCTTGACGTATAAGCTTTATAGGAAGATCTAGCTTATATATAAATAAGAGAGAGGTCTAAGAGTTGTAAGATGTATCAAAATTTTTATATGAAAAATTTTAAAATGGGGAAGAAATCATAGGGCTTGATCTAATTAAAATAATTAAACTAGTGTTTAATGTTGGTTATAAATGAGGCATTTTTTGCGGGGAAGGTCTTGGTTCGATGTAGTAAATATATATCATTTAGTGCACAGTACATTGTGAGAGTTGGATAAATCTAGTGATATGAGAGTTGTTCTTAAGAGAGTGTTGGCTTATTTATTTTGTCGGTACGACTAGTTTGGCAACAGTGGTTGGGGGGTTTGTAGTCGGCATGCAACAGAGGTTGGAGGGATCGTAGTTGGCAGGCAACAGGGGGGAGAGAGGATTGTTGTTGGTTGGTGTCGAGGGTTAGGGGGTCGTAGTAGGCGAACGACAACGATCGGCAGGATCATAGTCGGCGGATGACGGAGGTTGGAGGGATCGTAGTCTCTGAATGATGATGATCGGAGGGAGTGTAGTCGGCGGGTGGCCAAGGTTCGAAAGACTGTAGTCGGCGGGCAATTGAAGTTGGGGATCATAGTCGAAGGTTGATAGTGGTCGGAGGGACTGTAGTCTATAGGCGACGGTGATTGGTGCGATCATTGTTGGTGAGTGACATAGATTTGAGGGATCGTAATTGGGCAACAGTGATCGAAGGGATTGTACCCAGTATGCAATGGTGGTCGGAGGGATTATAGGTGGGCGACGATGGTAGGAGTAGTGTGTTGATGACTGCTAGATGGAGGTATAGTGGTGATTTAGAAAAAATCAACGGTCGAGTGGTGATCTGATGGTGGTCAATAGAAGTTTGCCGGCAACAATGCTTGGTTAGAACTCTATGATTTTTGAAGCATCACAGCTCTGCAATCTTCAATTAATGAATCCCCTTCATGTAGAGAGTGTAATAATCAAAAAGTGTAAAATGAATTTGTTTGAAAAATAAGAAGATTATGAAGTATAGCATTGTGATGCTAGGCCCATTGCCTCTCTCACTTAGTTATTTGGCTAGAAAGAAGTTGAAGGAGGAGAGGAAGGGAAAAGAGAGAGAAAGGTCTTTGGATAATTTTTGTTCGTCGTTCTTATTACTGATATTTTTCTATTCGTTATAAGTGATTAGTCTCTTACTACTATTTTCGATTGTTTTAAGTTCTACGAATTTTATCTCTCTTAAATCTATCAAAAAATGTATTATCTTTTGATTTCATTAGCTTTTATAATTTAACTTTTGATATGTTATAAATCTAATCATTTTAAACAATCTTATTTTATTTTAATTGCATTTTACTGATTAAAAATATGTATATGAACTTCTATGTGAATTGAGTAGGAAAAAGTTATATTGAAATGGGTTAAAAGTGGTGTACAGTGAACTGACATGATAATATTAAAATATGATTAGGCTGAAATAATTGATATGTATTAAATTGATTCTGATTGTTTGGATGAAATGATATATTGATTAATAATATATATATATATATATATATATATATATATATATATATAATATGATATCTACATATGATAGCCTATTAATTCATGTGATTCATAGATTGGGAGTCATAAGGAGCTCGAGATTGATTAAGAATTATAAGGAGTCGGAGCGATATTTCACTTGATTCAAGGGAAATTATAAGGAATACAATAATTGAGAGTTATAAGGAGCGATTGATTTATAGTCATAAGTATAGGAACAAGATATCCTCATTGAATATCTAATTACTGATATTGTTATTGATATTGATTATTGATTATAGATACTAATTACTAATTATTGATTATTTATATTAATTATTGATTACTGAATTACTTATTAGTGATTATTGATTCCTTATATAATTATTGATATTAACATTTCTTAGGATACTATATTGACACTATGACTAACACTAATATTGTTACTGTCATCAATATTTATCATTATTAATATTAATACTGATAATGATATTTTTTATTGGCTACTAGCATTAATACTTTTGATTGCTCCTGATGTTGTGACTGATGATATAAAATGCTGAGAAATGATGTGTTATAAACTAAACAATTGGTACATATAACTGCTATATATATAATATATATATAATATATATATATATATATATATATATATATATATATAATATATATATTGATGCGTAGAATTTTTTATATAATTTATAACATATTATTTTTCATTTATACTGCATTTATTTCAATTGAAAGATTTTGGCTACTTATTGGATTACGTGCTCATTACGTAATTTTAGTTATTTTTAAGAAAGGATGTGGATCCTATTATATGAGACTCTATACAACATGTATAATTTTCGTCATGTAGTTCTAGACAAAAATGCAATCATATTTATTTATGTTGTTCATAAGAAATTGGTTAGCTCTATTTAAATGATTAAATTGAAAGATAGATGCAATTCTTTCAATATAAATAATGGGGTGACAGAGTGGAGGTCTATTTATAGATTTTGAGAATGATATGCCCCTAAATATGGAGAAGATCGAGGGTAAATATTGAGTGCTCTATCGGACGGCTCGTATTAATCCCCTTGATCATACATCATTTGTTGAGCATTTACATGTTGTATTGATGTAAGAATTAAGCAATTTTGGGCTTGTTGGATTCGCCTCGTCGAGCCGCTCGATTTGAATATAAGCATGTCATATTGGATATCTTGTAGTTATCCAATTAATGTTTTGAAGCTTTCAAATATGCTTTGATCCCTTGATTTGGACCCAATTGGGCGCGGATTGGACCAATTTTGATGTTGTTGGGCTTCTCCTTGAGATGTTCAATTTGATTATAAGTTAGCTAAAATTGGGGGTCGGATGGTCCCGAATTTAATTTTGAAAGTTTTTCCGCTCACATATGTCTCAAGATTCGTGCTCGATCAATACTATTTTTGGTGACATATCAAAAAGAGCAAATAATATTTTTCTACAATAATGATATTTTAGCTTCTCAAATTATGAAAAATGTCTTATCACTTAAGTTTTAGATACTATGATTGCCAAGTTTTAAATCCAGGAAACGAAAAATAGAAGATTGTGTTAGATAGTCGATAACTAGGGGTGTCAATTTTTGACACGACCCGAACCCGACCGGGAAAAATCCGGGTTCGGGTCAACCCGAACCCGAAACGTGCCCTCTCCGGATATTTGCGGTGGTTCGGACCTGGAAACGATTTTACTCTAGTTTGTGATAGGCCGATTATTTCGGTAGCATCTCGTGGTAGATTTCGTGGAAGGGGACAGAGGAGAAGATAATTTTCTGGATGGCATTGTTGCTGGTATTTCTTTGTGGGAATTTGGCTATGTTCTCTATGCTCTCTGGATGTGGAATTTTGGTTGGAAGTATGGAATGTATTGCTGGGGAGTTCATATTGTGATGGCATTTATTGGGTCCCTTCATCCCTTTGTGTTGCCTGCTAGCCTGAATTGGACGATGATGTTGCTCCCATTTGCAGGCCCCTTGGACGATCTTCGGGCAACCAGGGTTCCTCCATTTTTTCGTGCGCAATTTAATACCTGAGTCCAATTCTTATGGCTTGGGAGCTGGGAGGAGGCTGAGGTTTTTGACGAATGTAAGGAGATTGCGCCTGTTAAGCTTGCTGACCCTAGTCATTCTATTGGTGGTAATAAACGTAAGAATAAAGGTAAAAAGAAATAGGCTCTACCTTTTTTCTAATTGCTCTTCGACGGTGGTTTTTGTCGGTTTTGTGGACAATGATGGGAAGCCCCCAGCTTCCCCTCGCTAATTTGGCTGGTTGGCAACCGAGGTGATTTGGTCTTGTGCTTGGATTGCTTGGTGGTTGTGATTTGGTGGACTTCTCACCTATGGATGGTCTGTGGCTGGTCACGTGGATGGTGCAGGGGGCTTCCATTCCTGAGTCCAAGTCCGAGTTATTTTACTCTCTGTGTATTGTCTTGAGCTATCTGTATTGAGTCCTTTTTTATGTTGTTGCAATGGCTGGGGGCCTTGGACTGCATTTCTCTTCTATTTGAATAAATGTTTTATTTTGTTAAAAAAAAAAGGGGGCATGAATCTCAACATGGTCATATTACTTGGACAAATACTTAAGAAGAACTTCTTTTGGGGGAGTTTAGGAGGTCGTCTTATGCAGATTCATGAATCTACAAGCTTCAGGCATTCTTAAGAGCATAAAAAATGAGCTAAGAAAGATGTAGCAGGTCGGCAATGGAGAAATTATTCTGTACAAAATTCAGACCGGAAGAATTATTCAGACATGTGAATATATATTATATATACGCAATATGTACACTTACATTCTAGATTATTTTTTCCGTCCACACTCCAGTCCTCATCAGCGAATTAGCCGTCACGTCAATCCTATCGGATTTTCTGTAGTGTCCTTTTTCTGCTTGCCGGTTATTATTTCTCTATTTAAACCAAAAGAAAACTGAACGCGTTTGAAAGCTTTTTGATATGAGTTACAGCTGCAGAAGAGCTTTTTTAAGCTGCCGCGTTCAAACAAACGTTTCAAGTGGACTAATAATGTTCAGTTATGGGATTTGCAAAAGCGGGGGAAGAAAATTTAGACGGAATATTCTAATTAAATTTGGGAATTTTGATATTATGTCGCATAATTATTAATTAATTTGATTTGAAAAATATTTATGTTATTTATTTGTCTCAGAATCATACATAAAAATTTGTTTTATATGAAATTATCTTATATTGTATGTGTGGATTGCTCTTATTGAGATATATCGTGTTTGAATTTGATTCAAACCTAATTGGAATTTGATCTTCTCCTCACATGTTGATCCCATGATGCCTTCCCTATTGAGCACGACGTCAATTTCGTGATGCCTTCGCCAACGAGCTCCACCCACGAATCCTCTTCTCCTGAACAGCTCTTGGTGTTGTTGAACCCTACTACTATAGTGAGCCCTCATCGTAAACTTCTCATCTTTTTCACATGTCAATGCCGGCGATACCTCCCCAAATAAGCATGTCGTCGATCCCACAATTCCTTTTTCAGTGACTTCTTCGATGACTCATTTTCTCCTCGCATGCCATTAATGCTTTTAATCTTGATGCATGTATGAATTGAAAACTTTCAAAACTAAATTTGGATCATCCAAACTTCAATTTTAACAAACATATAATCAACTGAATGTCGCGATGAAACGGACCCAACGAAACTAAAAGTGGGCTCAAATTAAGGGCTTAAAGCATATTTAGAAGCTTCAATGCATTAGTTGGATGACCAAATGATGACCAAATATGACATGCTTATAGTCGAATATATCAGCTCACACTACAGGAAAACCCCTTATTACCGGCGGACGAAAGCCGCCGGAAAACATAGATATTCCGACGGAACCATAAGTTTCCGTCGCACGTTTCGGCGGAAATTCATACGCCGGTTTTGGCCGCGTCGATAAATTATTTCCGGCGCGAATATTGCGTCGGAAATTTTTCCGGCGCATGTTCCGACGAACTACCGGCGAAAAAACGGATCGTTTTCGACGTTGAAAAACGTCTTAATTCCGGCGTCATATCCGCCGGTAATTATCGTCGCATTATGCGCCGGCCATTACCGGTGGATATAACGCCGCAAAGTGCATGTAGGAAACCCACGAACTCGCTTGCGACGCAAAGTATACGCCGGTAATTACCGGCGGACTGTGCGCCGGTAATTACGCCGGTAGGTTCCGTCAGAACAAAGGCGACGGTACATACGATACGATTCGTTGTATCGACGAGACAAATCCAATGAGCCCCAGATCACTTAAATGATCAATAAACATTTCATGATCAAGGAGATCAATATGGGCCGTCCGATGAAGCATTCCGAATTTGTCCTGAATCTTCCGCATATTTACAAAGTATGCTAGGCCATTAGAAATACCCCCAACAATGTTGTCAAGTCTGCCTAAGGACCTCCACTTCTCTTTCATATGTTTCACAGTAAACATCTTAACGTAGTTCGAATCAAGTTTGAAGGAAGATTTAGGCTTCGTTTGGGACGGCTTTTTTATTGCTTCTGAAAATGGAGTTTTAGTACAAAAATTAAAAAATTTGTACTACAACTCCGTTTTAAAAAACAATAAAAAAGCCGTCCCAAACGAAGCCTTAAACTACTTTTACTCACAGTGGATTTTAATATATAAGAAGTTATTCCTCATTAGAAATACTGTTATCTTAACAGTCATTTTCGTCCAAGAAAATAAAAAGAAAACTATTATTTATCAATAAAAAAAACAAATTATTTTTCTTCATTTTGCTGTCTGTTTACAAGTTCACAACCAATATTTATTTCAAAACTTTTGAACCTTTACAATTATCAATAATTAATTATCTTATCATATCTTTGGGAGCATTATATAAATTTAATTGAAGATTTTCAAAGACTATGGGATTCACTTTTAATGGTCAACAAAGGCATTTTACTTTTATGCTTTGAAAATTATTTCATCAATGCTTTCTATTAGAAGATCATCCATACTTAACAAGGCTTAATCATTCAATTAGATGGAATAGCAAACATTCAAATTTCCTATCCTCTAGTTCTCTAGCTTTTTTTTTTTTTTTTCAAACATGAGAAAATTTTCTATTAATATAAAATATGATAACTTTTTTTTTTTTCGCTTCATCATAATAAGGAGAAATTATTCCGTGCAGACACTGGACGGTCCGGAGGTCAATCAGAACGAGCCATGTCACCTGTTACCTAACGGTAGTTACGGTACGCATCATCGGTACCGAGCAAAAAAAGTGACGTTGCACGTTCTGGTTGACCTCCGGACAGAATAATTTATTCATAGTAAGGACTATATAAGTGAATGATGAATAACTAAATAATTATTTTATGAGTCATAAATTTATTGTAATTGAGGTGCTGAAGATGTCAAAAATGATTGGCATACACTCAAAATTAAAATTAAAAACAAAGTAAATAAAGTAATTAATAAACCTTATTAAAAATTTTAGAACTAACCATGCAATATGATGATGAATTGTATGGTATGACCGATTCCGATCATATATTTTATTTGATTGAAACTATTTGATTAGGTAAGTTAATTTTTCTTAATTATAATTAATTTTATGATTGTATTGTACATTCAAGCTGGCTCATTTATATGACGAGCTTTTAATTTTTGGTTCGAACTTGCTCCATTATATAAATAAATGAAGATAAATAAGTCCTGTATAAACGAATTATTATTAAGTGTACTTAGTTTGCTTAGAACTCTGATTGTGTTACTCTTGTTGTTAAGTATCACCTGCATATTCAAATGAGTAGTCATATGTGATGTAGGGCCAAATTGAGATTTTATAGTTGACTAAAATTTGACTTTGCCATAGTTAAACTTGAATGTACTAAGGTCAAAGACATCCTTCCTTTAAGTAGTTAAAAAAGCATGACCTACAAGGGGCCATTGGAGTGCACTAGAAGGTGACATATGATTCCATTAGGGTTTATTTGATTTGATTTTTTTTTGAAAGAACTTGATTTTATACCAAAAATGAAAAAAGATACAAGCAAGTCTGTAAATAAAAAAAAAAGATACACAGCTAAAAATAGAAATGACATGGTAGCTATCGGGCTAATTAGCAATTGACAAAGTATCCTGCATGCAACTATCCAGACGCCAAGCTAGGACCATCCAAAGATGGAAATGGAAGGCATGCAGCAACAAACCATAAAGAAGCAACTGAGAGAAGAACCACCAACCGAAACAAGGTCACCAACAAGCCTCGACAGTTCAGATGGTGAGTAGCAACTAGCCACATCATTGCACATACAAATCAAGAAATAACCAGAAAACAAACCCCCAACACACCTCAAAAAATCGAAGGCCCGGCAATGATCAAAGAGACACTACACTTAGGATTTACTTGACAACCACAAATAGATCATTTTAAGATTTTTCATTTAAATACCCTAAACAATGATGAAAAAACATGTGAAATTCCTTGCATAATCACAATCATTAGATAATTAAATAGTTTCATGTGAATAAATATTGTGATTGAGTTAAAGCCTCCATGAAAGATTTAGTATAAAACAATTATTCATTCAATTCGACTTAATTAATTTAATAAATCAAAACTTTATTGAGTCAACATAATTATGCCTATTTTATCTTAGATTAATGATTCGTTTGGAACAGCTTTTGATCACTATTTTTTTTTATTATCTCCAAAAAAAAATTATTTTAAAAAGTAATTAATAAAAAAGCCATCTAAAACGAAACCTAAATCAAATGCACTTGAAATTAACCAAATAATTAACAGGGCTAGCAGGATAATATTTATTCGATTGATAGCAGACATGTTCAAAGTTGTAACAGGCACTGCAAGAAAAATATATAGAAGTTTGTTGCCAAGTCGTCATCTTTCCATTCAACCTATCCTTCTTGCTACCTAACCTAAATCGTATTTCGTGGTGCTTATTGTTGATAATTGGAAGCAAGCTTTTCGTGCATCTAAGTCTCTTACCTACTTGCAAGCCATTTTAATTGGCTTTAATTGTTTAACAAATCATACAAGGAACAAAACAGCATAAAATGGATATTCTATTTTTATAACCATAGCTAGCAGACCATGATGTTATTCATAGTAAAATCATTGTTTGAGAGTGTTCGGCAAGAAAATGTTCTTCCATTTTTTTTTAAAAATAAGATTCATTACATAGAAAGGCCCAAAAGAGACCAACGAGGAAAAAATGGCAGATTACAAGGCAACCTGAAAAAGCAATAATACTAAAATACAATAAAGAAGGCCATGAAGCTAGCTGGACGCCTGGACTCAGCAGTGCCACCCAGTTGCCAAGCAAGGACCATCCATTAGCGACATTAAAACCTACAACACGAAGACCCAAACAGCACCAAAATGAAGATAACATTCACCAAGGTTTCCAAATCAAGCCCAGGCCATCTAGAAGGGTGAACTGTGAAACTGCATATCATTGTCCGACATGACAATGAAGTGACGACAAATGAAACAGCCAGCCAAAAATCCAAAGGCAAAAGCAATACACCAATCAAGCAACCAACCCAGCAACAAAAACTCATGTATAGGCAACAAAAACCACAGAAGAAAAAACCCGAGAAACAGAAAAAACCAACAAAAAGGCCGACTTTTTTATTTCTTTTTATTTTTCCGCCTACATCGTTTAGTACCCCCAATGGAAATGGCTTCATCCTCTATACAAGCCAAATTCAAACAAAAAAAATCTTGAAAATCATCTCTAGACTCTAGCATTTCATCCCCATCAGCCCAATCATCCATGGAGAAGTAGTCCTATAGCCACCCAGATTGAACCACACAAGAAACTTTCAAACTTAAAGCTAGACAGTATTCAAGGCATCATTAGCAATAAGAGAAATCGATACATCAATAAGGGCCACATTATCATTCTCGATGGCAATATTAGGCAACAAGACCATTTCCAACAAAAGAGAACCACCATCGATCAAGTTTCCACATGACAAAAATAATTTTCCAAAGAAACCTTGTAACCAACGACGGGGAAGCAACAAACTGTATGATCAAAAGTCGGAATCAAAGCCACATCTTTCAAACTATAGAAAATGTTCTTCCAAACTATAGTAAGAACCTTGAATTAGGGCTTCTTTTTATCTATGTGAACAATTTGTAAAAAGCAAATTATTATAGAAAGTTTTTAGAGCTAAGACTAGTTTAATGGTTGGCTTAAACTTGTTTAATGGTTATTTACGATAATAACTTGATATTTGTGACCGTTTAGATGACCTCTCATGTGGTCGCTATTTTTTTAATATGTCATAATATGGATCACAATAATTACAACTGTATAGTATCGATTGATGGATCTCTAAAACAATTGACTATCAACCTGTTTAGCGACCGACAGTAATTATCATAACTTCTCTATATAATTCCTATTTTTATCATTATATCATAATTATTCAAATCAAAATATTTTTTCATTCATGTTAAATAAGCCGGCTCATAATCCGACTTAAATTAATAGAATCAAACTCGAATTTGAACTCAAACTCATTTATTTAATCAAGTTGAAGCTTAACATCATTTGAATTTGACTTCCCGTTGAGCCCAGATCTGATCAATATTAAGTGCTTCGTCGTGCGTCCAACCTTTTTCACATCAACGGAACCCAAATTATTTAGTTATAGTTCTCATTAATGACTCTATAATATATATATGATCCAGAGATCGCAGTAGCACCCACGTCTTGGCTTCAAATGGCTTCCACGTCTTCTCCTCCACTGCACGCGAACCCCCGAGAAGCAGCCAATACTGGAAGAAAGAAGACAAAACTATGTGAACAAAAATACAAATGGAGAACTACAGCGAAGAATTCTCCTTCACACCTTTTTATTTTTTATTCCTTTTATAAGAAGGCTTCTAGAGCCACTTTGCTTATGATAGCTAAGGATATATATTTTTTTTTTTTGCTTATTATATTGCATTATAAATTAGGTTAAAAAAAATGTTACTTAGATTTTATTTGAGGTAACTTTCGCATTATTTTGATTTTAAGATTGTAACAATAATTTATATTTGGTTATTACTTTTAAAAATTTTTATACTAGAAAGTTACTTTCTACAACAAAATTTAAAAATTATTTTTTCTATAATAACTTTATAAAACAATAAGAAAATTATTTAAAATTAAGACTTAGGCTTTCGTTTGGGACGGCTTTTTTTCTGCTTCTTAAAATAGATTTTTAGTATAAAAATTAAAATTTAGTTAAAAAATTATTTTAAGAAGCAATAAGAAAGTCGTCCCTAACGAATTCTTAGATTTCATTTGTGACTGCTTTTTTACTGTTTCTTAAATCAGTTTTTAGTACAATTTTTGCATTAGAAAGTTGCTTTTAATAAACCATATGAAAATTGTCCTAAACAAAACTTTAATATTGTGGGTTGTTAAGAGTAATGAATGGATATTAGAGTTATAATTCTTTTATGAGAGATGCTTTTCTCCTCTCAAAAGAATTTTGTTTAAATAACAACAATATTAGCTTTGGATTAGATAGATGGATATAATTAAATTAAATGAATGTCTTTCTACTCATTTTAATTGATATATATTATATTAATAATACGATTAGCATTAATATTATTTGTGAGAGGGTAACAGTTCTCTTCTTTCAACATTGGGATTGGTACAATAGACTAATCCGATAGAAGCCTATTGCCAGCTTGATTCTATTAAATAAAGTATTGGTTAGTTTATTAAATATATTTGCGTGCAATTGATGGAGCTAAATGAGTATCTTGTTAAACTCTTAAACTATGGGTCAGTTTGGGATAATTTTCTCGCTGCTTTGTTTTTCAAATAGCAATCAATATTTTGCTTGTTTATTGCTTCTTGATTGCTTTCCCCACGGCAACTTCATAACTAATTTTAAAAATTGTTATAGTCTTTCCAAATAAATCCTATATTTGATATGAAGGCTTCGTTTGAGACAGCTTTCTTACTGCTTCTTAAAGCTGCTTTCTAGTATAAAAATTTAATTTTTAAACTAGAAAGTTGTTTTAAGAAGCAATAAAAAAGTCGTCCCGTTTGGAATAGTTTTTATACTATTTTATAAAATTGTTATAGAGAAAATAACTTTTTAAAATTGTTATAGAAAGTATCTTTCTAGTATAATTTTTTTAAATGCAGCAAAAACTATAATGACCAAACAGAAATTATGATTATAATATGAAAAATAAAACAGTAATAAAGTTATCACAAACAAAGCCCAAATGAAATATATTCATTACAAAAGTTCCATTACTTTTAAAGTTTATAAAAATTTAATAATCAAACACATCTTAAGCATCATCAATGACCCAAATTCAATTCAATCCATTTGGACCTCTACATACTAAAATTATAATTTTCATTACATAATTCAAATTATAAAATTAAAAAAAAAAATAAAAAAAACACTGAAACTCCCAATTGATATATGAGAGAAAGAGAGAGGAGAATATTTTGTTTGTGGTGGTTGCCTTTCGAGTCTACAATAATCAAACTAACTGCCCTTTGACTAGGCAACAAAGAGGTTTATGACTAGACCGTTGACTTTGTATTTTGAAAATTGTGGACAAGAACAACCAAAAGTGGTTAAGGATATTCAATTATTATTATATAGCCTCCTTGGCAAATAATTGTGCAGGCCTGTCCACATTTGGAGAGGAATATTTTTCAGAGAAAGACAAAAGAGAAATGAATGCGAGAACACAAATTGCATAAATTTTGATAAAATAGATAGCAATGCTGTTGCACAAAAGATTCCAAAACTAAAGAACAAATGCCTATCAACCTTTATGTAAATTATATCAAGGACTCTGCATCAACTATTTTAGAGATATTTCTTTGAAGCTCTAGGAGTTGTGTACTTCTTATGAACACTTGTTGATCCTATTCATTTCAAATATTTATTAGTTTTATGTGAAATTTGATTGTGTCAATCAATTGGGTTGTTATATATATGTTGACTCAAATTTTAATTTTATTGGTCAAGCTTATTGAGGGGTTGCAGGGGGGACGGCCTCCTACTTAGGGCTAGGGGGCACTATATACTGGGTCATTATAGTGCTGCATACTTTGGTCGGAGATAGATAGCGAAGCACTGTGTCGCTCCAAAACCCCAACGCTGCAAGTCAGGTTAGAGAGAGAGAGAGAAAGAGTGAAGCGTTATGAAACTCTAAACCCAATTCTGCGGCGCTGTGAGTCGAGATTGACAGTTTGCTTTCTATTTTTTAATGTTTAACCTGAAGGAGTGTGTCCTTTGGTGTCATTGAAAAGTGTGTATTTGTTAGCTCTGAGTGTAGAATGGTGTGAAGAGTGAAGAGATATAATGAGAGAATCAGAGATAAAAAGATCTATACAATTTCTCTCATTTTCATAATAAATTTCATGTGGCTCTGAGATTTTTTTCTCAATTTAAAATTTTTTCAAGTTAAATACCGATGTTCTTTATTCTTCACAGCAATTTCTTTTCTTATTTTTTTGATTGCACGCTCTTCTTCCCAACAATATTCCATCAAACACACATTTTGTTAGTTTACTCTCTTTTTTTCAATTTTTTAAAAGTAATTTAATTTACATTAGAATCTCTAAAAAATTATAATTTCAATCATATATTTTTAAATTAGTTCATGATCATCATATAATTAGCTCAGAGTATTTTTTTTCATCTTTCTATTCAAATAATTATATAATAATTAAGCCGACCAAATTTTTTGGCTATGTTAGTGCCCATATAATTTTCAATATTTTTTCAACCCACCCACCCATGCAGTACTACACTATTTAATTAACAGAAAATTTTTGAAGAAGGATTCCCACTTGTTGTGCATAGGCTTCTTTGGCAAAAATAAAAAAAAAGTCAAACGTTTGCTATTAATGTTTCTCGAGATTTTCTAAGTTTAGGTCTCTCATCCTCAGAGTTTAAGAAAACGTTTTTACAGATGAGGCTTCTAGATGACCGTTAGGTGCTCGCTAAATATGAAATTTAAATAAGTTGACGTTGACAAGATGGATGATGAAGTGGATGGAGAAGTGTGAAGGTATGAAGGTTGGGGTGAACCAATTACATCTCCATAATTATCAGGATAATAATTGTATAAGATCCATCATTAAGAAATTGATTACTTTGAAGATTTATCCAATGAGTTTTATTGTAGATTGTTGGAAATGGGGAATGAACTTCAATAATGATATATAGAGCCAATTATTTAGCATTATTGGATCTATCAATTTGATGCCACCTAAGCCTTTGTTTGGGACAGTTTTTTAGTATAAGAATTATTTGTACTATAAAGATGCTTTAGAAAGCAATAACAAAATTATTTTAGCCCTAGATCAACCCAAGCCAATATTCCCCCATAACCCAACAATCCATCATATTTAACCCTAGATTCATAAGGGATATTTGAGAATTTTTACAACAAATATAACTTTTACGTTTAAGGCTCCATCAAAATGATATTAGAGCTCAAAACCATGAAATTAAAGATTGGGAGAGGAGAGCACTTAAAGGAAATAACATAAGCTTTATAAGTCATCATTTTTTTTTTTGAAGAGTTTATTTGTAACTTGAAGAGATTTAAAAATTACTTTCAATGAAATTAAATGTCATTAAAAAAATGTATTCTATTTTACATAGTATTCAACCAAACGACCCCTAAGAGAATTTTAAATACAATATAAAGTAAATTTTATGCATTGGAAATATTCAAGATTATTTGTTTTGTTACAGAATAAAATTATTATTATTTTTTAATGTCTTGTTGTAAGTATAATGAACCTAAATTTTTTTTTAATATATTTATATATATATAGGTTTAAGAATTAAACTAGATGTTGTGGTTAGGAGATTCACTAATGTTTTGAGATGAGTATGATGAGTGGAGAGCTTAAAGTTTGTTGCTAATAAAGTAAGAGTAAATTATACAAATAAATTTGTGATGACACTGGTGGTTTAAGATGGGCGATGTGAGGAGTTTTATTGTAAATTGGAGAAGTATGCTAAGACTGACTTTTTAGGTCCTTATAGTAATGTTTACTATTATGCAGGGCCACCAGGATGATTATGAAGTTGTCAGATGGGTTCATGGTTTCAGAATGAGTGCTAGTCATGGGATGAGCATTGCTACACCGGACTTCATAGGCATTGAGATGCATAAGGAGAATTGTATACGTCCGGATGCGAAGGGGGGAGGTAAAAGATCACATGAATTTGAAATTCATCCACGTTATGAGAATTCAAAATTCCTCATAGACGACACATTGAATGCATATAAAACTTGTTAGAGAAATACTTAGTACTAAATTTATACTCAATCAAATGACTAAAAATTTAAAATTGTCAAATTTTAAATAAATGACACACAATCAAACGCCTTTAAAAAAAGAAAATACTCAATCTCCAATTGCCATTAAGAACTCACCATGTATCAAAAGAAAAAAAAAGAAGATAAATAAATAAAATTATAAAACTCACCAAACAAAACTTCTGATTTTGCCTTTTCACAAAACTACTTTGTTAAAAAATCGTAACGCGAAGTAGGGGTGTAAACGAGTCGAGTCGAGTCGAGTATTTGCCTTATCAAGCCTGGCTCGTTTAGTCCTTAATGAGCTCGAGCTCGAGCTCGAGCTCGAGATCGAGCTCGATTAGTAGGCTCGAGCTCGACTCGTTTAGAAAATATCAAGCTCGAGCTCGACTCGAAAGCTCGAGCTCGTTTGAAAAGCTCGAGCTCGAGATCGAGCTCGTTTGAGAATTATCAATGCATGTGATGGGTATTATTATATATATAATTAATATTATAAATATAATATATATATAATTATATCGAGTAGCTTGATAAGCTTTCGAGTCGAGTCAGGCTGAGCTTGAACTCGAGCTCGTTAAGCATTCGAGCTCGATTGTAGGCTCGAGCTCGAGCTCGAAGCTCGATAAGCTCGGCTCGCGAGCTCGTTAACGAGTCGAGTTCGAGCCGGCTCACGAGCCGGCTCGGCTCACTTACACCCCTAACGCGAAGTAATTGACAGCTTTTATTCTCACAATTCTTTTTGACATCTCACCTGAAAAAGGAGTAGTTATGCTCCTGAATATATATATATATATATATATATATATATATATATATATATATATAAACTAATTAAATTTTGGAGAGTTGCTATATTTTTTAAAATAGTGTTTTTTATTAGCCGTTAATATAATATATTTGACTAAAAAACTAGCTTGGCAACTACTGAACCAATTAAAGAAAATTTTAAAATTGCAAATTGTACCATTAGATCGAGATATAAAAGTTCTGGTGCTTAAATGTAATTAATTAAAAAATAATGTATATATTACGAAAGTCTCCTCCATTGGACAAAATCACCAGACACCATGGCTAAAGGCCTAAAGGTAGTGAGATCTAAACAATAAAAAACCAGTCTTTGGTCTTCCATTCCGCGTCTACCCCTTCAACCCTAAAGGGCCAAACAAAAACCGGAAATCCAAACCAAAGCGAATATTACCCATTAAGAAAACATAAGCAAAGCTCCATCTTTCTCTCTTCTTCAAACTTCCTTCCTCTTCTTCGCCCACTTATCGCTCTCCGCATCTCTTGGCTACGATGATATTTTCAAAGCTAATAACAAGCGTTTCTCATTCTCAATGTCTTCTTCTTTCCCTCTCCTAATTCTTCTTCTTGTCTTCTTCTCCTCTGTTTCATTCGTTTCTTCGTATCCACTCTCAACCATCGCCATATCCCAAGTCGGTAACCAGACCGTAATCTGCGCTCTTCAACCCTCCAGTGACGGGGGCCCTTATGCTCTCAATTGCAAGGCGTTGCCGAGCGGCAAGCGCCACACATACAGCTCTTCCGGAGGCTTCCTGTACTCCGCCGTTGCTGCCGGCAATGGCTTCCTCTGCGCCCTCAGCTCCGAGCAGGCAAACAAGTCCATTTCCACTATGCGGTGGTGGGACTTCTCTCAAACGCCTGCCCCCTCAAAGCGCGTCTATAAAGGCCCCTCTTTGACGGCCCTCGCGTCCGGCGACTTCCACGTCTGCGGCCTAATTGGTGGCTCCGGCAAGCCCAATTGCTGGCGATGGCCGGAGCTTATCATACCTTCCGACCTTCGTTTCACCGCCATATCCGTCGGTGGAGACTTCGTCTGCGGCCTCCATGACTCCAGCATAGCTCGATGCTTTGGCAGCAACGCCAGCGGAGTCGTTGGTAACGAGCCGAAAGGGGAATTTGCATCGATTGCCGCCGGGACTCAGCACGCCTGCGCGGTATCTATCTCCGGCGAACTTGTCTGTTGGGGCGCCGGAGCGCCGCAAGGCACGGTGTCGGAGGTTAGCTCGCTGGCTCTCGGTGATGGTCGGACCTGCGCCATAAGGATCAATGGAACAGTGTCCTGTTTAGGAGCCGGCGCCGAGCCGCCGCCTGATTTCGAGACAGCGCAATTCATGTCAGTGGAAGCACGGGGAGGAGCGTTCTGCGGCGTTCTCACGGAGAACTACTCTGTTATTTGCTGGGGAAACGATGTTTTTCACCAGAATCATGTGATCTTTAATCAGGTTCTACCAGGGAGCTGCCTTCCCATTTCAACCTGTCGCTGCGGAGTCCTTCCCGGCTCCGGGAACACCTGCGGCCACAGCGAGGCCATCTGCCAGTCCTGCCCCCGGCCATTTCCACCTCCGCCGCCACCGCTATCTCCGCCACCACGGAAACCTCCTCCACCATCAGCGCAGCAAGCTGCCTCCATCTCCCCCAAGCATTCATCCAACCGAAGACAGCTCCTTTTCATCCTCCTTGGTGCCGTTGGATTCGGCATCGGCTGTTTAGCCTCCGCCTGCTTCTTAATCATCCGCGCCAAAAACCAAAGCGGCCGGGTTCACGATTCCGGCCGCGTTCCACCGGCTACAAATGCCGCCGACCCAGGCATCAACCTAAGCCTATCGAGACTGTTCACCAAAGGGCCCAGCCCTATGGTCGAAGAGTATACAATAGAAGCCCTCCTCGCCGCAACGGAGGGCTTCGCCGAAAAGCACAAGATCGGGTCAGGCGGTTTCGGGTCGGTGTACCGCGCAACTCTACCCAACGGGCGAATAGTCGCCATCAAGCGCGCCAAGCCACCGCCGGCGGCGGCGCGCACCCCCACAGCCTCAACATCCCGTAGCGTCCCACTACGCCGGCGGGAGATGGAAACCGCGTTCCTCGCGGAGCTCGCATTACTGTCTCGTGTAAACCACAAGAACTTAGTCAGGCTATACGGGTTCTGCCGCGAGGGCGCGGAGCTCATCCTGGTTTACGAGTTCATGACACGCGGTACCCTCGACGCGCACCTCCGCCTCCCCGGCCCTCCCGGGTCGCCGCTCGGGTCATGGGCTGGGCGAATCCGTATCGCGCTCGACGCAGCGCGGGGGATCGAGTACCTGCACGCCTATGCCGTCCCGACTATAATCCACCGCGACATAAAGTCTTCCAACATACTTCTGGACGATGACTGGACCGCTAAAGTTTCCGACTTTGGACTGTCGCTTCTAAACCCGAAAGAAGGGGAGGTGGAGGAGGAGGACGAGGATGGTGCCGCTGCGGCTGCGGCGGGGACTGTGGGTTACATGGACCCAGAGTACTATCGACTTCGGCATTTAACGGCGAAGAGCGATGTTTATAGCTTTGGGGTTGTGCTGCTGGAGCTGTTAACGGGGTCTAAGGCGGTGGAAAGGAGCGCGGAGAGCGGGACGCCGAGGAACGTGGTGGAGCACGCTGTGCCGAGAATAGAGGTGGATGAGGTACACTGCGTGCTCGATGGGCGGCTTCCGCCACCAACCCCTTGTGAGATTGAGGCGGTAACTTATGTCGGGTATTTGGCGGCGGATTGCGTCAGTCCGGTGGGAATGGACCGACCGAGTATGACGGAGGTGGTAGCTGGGTTGGAGCGGGCGTTATTGGCTTGCCTGGGTGCGTGCGGAGCGACGAACCAAACCGGTACGGGGCCGACCGGGTTCACGAGGGCCACAGAAGAGAGATCTGGGTAACACGTGCGGCTTTGGGATTGGGCCTTGGAGATTCATGGAAGTCTATTTGTTAATATATATTTTTTTTTTGTTGCTTTTCTTTTTCTTAATGTTGGAAGGATCATTATTCATTTTTAGGTTTTTTTTTTTTTTTGGGAAGTGATTTTTGTTTTCATTCGTTAGGGATGGTGAAAGGAAAGATTGTGGTTGAAAGGTTGTTGGAAAGTCCAATAAACTTAATTGAATCTCGCAATAATTAAGTTTAATTTCTTGGCTTATTTTAGCCTCCTTTCAAGTTATTTTTTTTTTCTTATCATCATCATAATTCATGCTTAATCATTAAATTTTTTTAATTAAAAAAGCTATTTTTTAACTTTTACTATAGTTTTAAATATTACTTTTCTTAAACAGCTTTATAAACAATAAAAAAATTATCCCAAAGTAAATCTTAGGTGTTTTTATTTTTGTAAGAAAATTTTGTTTTAAGAAACAATAAAAAAGTCGTCCCAAACGAAATATTACGAACGACTTTTTTACTGCTTCTTAAAGCAACTCTCTAATATAACAAATAAGCTTTTTATATTAAAAAACTACTTTAAAAAGCAGCAAGAAAACTATACCAAATAAAATCTTAATCTTAAATGAGAAATTATTTCATGAATATTTTGTAAGTAAATTTAGCACTGTCATAGATTTTGGTTGGTGGATCCATACATTATGCATTCATATATAAATTCTACTTTTAAAAATCCCATAAGAATATTTTTATAAGATATGTATTTATTTATTTATTTATGTTTATAATGTTATATTATGTGAAGAAAATGAGCTCTCTTTGCTATGAAGGAATTAATTAAACGAGAGAAAATGAGAAGGAATCGAATATGAAAATGACTGACAGGAATTGAATGGATGATTGCTTCAAGTATTTGTTTCATTGAGAAGAGATTAAGCAAGCTAGACATGTTGTTCAAGACACAATTGAAATTATTTTAGAAAAAAATGAGTTATATTAAGATGAATTTTTAAATTATTGAATTTAACTTGAGATTAGTGCAGCATCAATGTGAAATTAGATTTAATAATTTTTAAGTTTATTCTATATAATTTATATAATTTTTTCTTCGAAAATTAAATAGATTTACATATAAAATGGAAAGCCATGTAAATCATTATCTATTACTTTATATTCATGAATATAGAATATTCATTGCCCTATTCTTCATTATATTTCGTAAAATTTTTTAATGATAGAATGTGAGATTAATATTTTAATTTTTTTATCAGATCTAGCTAATGCACATAAAAGAAAATTGTAATGGAAGACATTCATATTTGAGGAAAAAATCATAAGATTTGACCTAATTGGAACAGTCTACATTATAATTGAAGTTAGAATGATCTCCTCTTCCTCTCAATTGGAGAGACAAAATTATGTAGTTGAAAATAATTATATAGTGCTTGTTGTGGAGATTAAAAGAGAAAGTAATGGAAGGTGGAGATAATCACACAAGATCATTTGGGAGATAGTTATATGATAATATATATGTAGACAACGAGTGGTGGTAAGATGGCAGTAGGGGTGTCCATAAATGACCCGGCTTGAAAAATCCTTATTTGGGTTGACCCGTTTAATAAATGGGTTGGGTTCGAGTCGTGTATTCTAACCTGTTTATGAAACGTTTTAGGTTCAGGTTGACCCGCCAACCCAATTTTGATGTGAAAATGACATGTTTATTTTTTTTTCTTATATTCTTTTTATGTGCTGGTATAATCTTCTAATTTTTAATCAATTAACTTAAAATCTATGATTAGAAAGTTAATGAAATTATTTTTTTAATTAAAACGGGTTATTGAGTCTAGCAAGTAAAATTCGGGTCCATCTCTTTAACACTTTTATTAAATGGGTGACTAATCGATTTCGGATTGGATCAATTTAGGGTCAGACCTGAATCTGACATGTTGACCTATATTGACACCCCCCTAGATGACAGTGAATGAAAAGACCATGTGGTTAAATAACTATAACAATTGGATGATAGAGGTCAAATGACGGTAGTCGCATGACAATGGCAACTGATGGTAATTGATGGCGGTGAATGTCGGGTTGAGCTCTATAGCATTTTAGATATCTATGCCCTCACCAATCTCATGTAATATATATTAATCAAAGCACATAATTAAGGAGGAGAAAGGAAAAGTAGTCAAGGCTCCATTTGCAGCTCAATACATTGATTGATGAATAATGAATGATATTGACAAAGAAATTTTGATTATGGATATTTTCACAAGCTTGATATTAACATCGAGTCACGGGTTAGGTTCGTGTCGAATCCGGAGTTGACCCGACATAAGTTGACTCTACTTGAACATTTTTGCAAGTGGGTCAAATATTTCAACATGAACCTGACCCACGCGGTTTTACTGGGTTGACTCGTTTTTTCATTGATATGCTCTAATTAAATTTGGTTATAATATATGAAGTGTAAGGCCTCTCAAGTTGCTTCTGATAAAAAATAAGGGAAAAAAAATCCTATTTTCTAAAAGACTATTGGTCTTTTTGAGATGTTTATAATATTTTATAAAATTGATTATAAAATTGCTATGTTGAGAGAGTAAGTTCTTTATTATGGTTGCATTCAATTCTAAAACAGCTAAAAAACTATTCCAAATAGATCATATTTTTCCAAGAGAAATTATTGTTGCCTTATCGTAGTCCAAAGAGGACAATTTGACAAGACCAACATGAAAATATTTTACCTCTCCTTTTCACACAATATTTACTTTTAGTCTTAGTTCTTTTAAAGAATGAGTAATAAATTGTAATATGTGTAATTCAAAATAATAACCTTAGGCCTACAACCATCTCTTTTAACCAATGGATAGGAGGAACTTTTATTGTATCCAGTGAACGTACGTAGAGGAAAGTTCGGTTTTAGGCAAAAAAGTGCATGTACCGAGTTTTTTTTAAGTGTACCGAGTTTTTTGAAAAAACTCGGTACAGGCGCTTTTTTGCCTAAAACCGAACATTCCTCTGCGTACGTTCACTGGATACAATAAAAGTTCGGATAGGAGACCCTTTCACTTCACTAGACAGAAAAATGTAATGGAATTCAAAAGAGGCACATAAAATGATAAAACCACATAAATTTTAATAAATAATAGATATATATTAATATACTCCAATTATTTAACATTTCTAATAGAAAAATTCATTTTGAATCTTCTCTAAAAATAAAATTAAAATTTTTTACTTTCATTATTTTTTTTTTGCTCCATTATAAAAAAGAATATATAATGAAAAAAATCTTAATTGAAATCGGATTTAGATTCTTTTTGTAAGGTAAATATTTTTTTTTAAATAGTATCATTATTAAAAAAAACTGCATAAAAATTATTTAGTCAATATAAACAAAAAACATTCAATATTTTATTTAAAATTTATTTAAAGCTTGCCTTTTTTTTTTATTTTTTGAAAACATTAATTGCTCATGCTGTGCTATTAACAGCATGGATTAAAAAATAAAAAATAAAAAATATATATATAGAACTAAAGATATTAAAATTCGATCTCCATAGAAAATGTATAGATATGATTGAGAGCACTAATTTTGATTAGAGACGTGAAAGCCACAATACAACCACAGAAACACCAAATTAATATATTACTAATTTTAAATGATTAGATTAGTAACGACGAGCAGTATTAAATTACGTTGAATAAGATTAATGAAATAAATTTTTACGGTCATTTTTTCGTAAGTCGATGAAGGTAGTTTAATTTGGTGATCAATATATTAAAGACTGGTAAGACATTTATAACACGTGGCAGTATGATAGCTTATAGCTTGGGCTTATACAATACCGTATAAATGTTTTCGAGTGATGATCAGCCAAAAAAATAATATTGGCTCAATGGTAAGAGAAGCAAAACTTAGAGAATGAATGAAATGATGTATGAAGGTCGAGGAGAGGAATCCAAATAATTCCTCTCCTAAAAGTAGGGGTGTTAATATTTGGCACGGCCAGAATCCAACTCAAAAATTTTGGGTTATGGTCAACCCGTTTCGCGAATGGGTTGGATTCAGGTTAAAGAAATTGACCAGTTTGAAAAAGCGGGTCGGGTCAACCTAAATAAGGTCGGGTTAGCTCCGAATTCGACCCGCAATTTGAAATTGACACCCCGCCTAAAAAGATGAGAGATTAAATGACCCAAATTCATTACATATAATAGTGCCAAAAGATCCACCTAAAAAAATGTTGAGTTGGTAAAAAAGACAGCTCTATTTGAAAAGTGCTAGGGTTTTCCTCTCGTTCATCAGTTCTGCCTGTGTTTCTCCCGGCGGCTTTGGCCGCCGATGCCATTGTTGGCTTCATGAAGGTCTTCCTTTCTTTCTCTATTGAAGTTTTTTGTGTTTTTCAGTTGTTTTTTTCCGTTTCGTCCACCTCCGACAGTTCGCGGTCGGAATGGCGGTGAATCGAAATGTGGATCCTAGTTTTTTGGATGGATCTTTGAAATCTCGCTCTTTCTTAGATGCTCTCTCTGGTTCCTCTAATAGTTGTTTTCTTGAGCTTAAAATGTCTATCTTTTGCGGTTTTCCCTCTTTGTGGATCTCAGAACAGGAGATTTGGGCGCTTGCGGCTCCTTTCCAGTTTTCATTGGTTGGTTTTTTTCCTTCCCGCCGACCTAGCTTGGATTCCATCCATTGGTTTTTTTATTTAAACCTGGAACTGATTGCCAGTTTTTTGGGAACTTTGCTCGACCCGTCGCATGTTTTGACTAAATTCATGAGTGATTTGGATTATTGCAAAGTATGCTGCCACAGATCTTACTTTGTTAATAGTTGTTATATATAGGTAACCAAATGGTCTCCCTCTCTTGATATTAGTGTTTAGTCTCATGTTATATCCCATTTGGATCTCTTTTCCAAACTTACGCCCGCCTCTCTTCTCCCCTTGGATTCTTCATGCCTTCGGTGCGATGTTTGGTCGTCCATTAAAAGTTGACAATGCTACCTCTGTTGGCTCAATGCCCTCTCTTGCTCGTGTTTTGGTTAAACTTAACATTACCAAAATGTATCCGGACAGAGTGTGGTTTGGTTCAGAAAAGTGTGGTTACATTCATCTTGTTTAGATGGAGGTATTCCCTCCATTTAAAAAAAAACCCTAAACCCTTTAAAAAAAAACCATAAACCCTAAAAAAAAAAAACCCTAAACCCTTTAAAAAAAAACCCTAAACCCTAAAAAAAAAAACCTAAAAATGTACTAAATGACCTAAAATTGTGAGCCAGGAGGGTGAATAGCCCCTCTCTTGAAATTGGGAGGAGATGCGACACAAAGATGACGAACAATTACAATCGTTAAAAGGAAAATGGAACTACGCAACTTTAGATGGCATTGGACAAGTTCTTGACTAATGTGGAAAAGTTCTTAAATTTTATTTAAAAAAGCTTTTAAATATGCAGTTTATGATATATTTTTTATAGTTCAAAAGAGGTATTTTGGTCTTTATCTAAAATTTACTACATTAAAATCACTTGCTCTTATTAAGAACAGATGGACTAGGTCACATCCATCCATGATCAAAAAGTGATTGTATGATCTTGACTCTAGGCCAACTCAATTCGCTTTCCCAAGTCAATGATGATCCATATGGTTTGTTGGATATGGACAATGTTAGTATGATGATTGTCTTGTGATAACCATTGATAGTCAAGCCTCCAATCTATGAACAAGATCTACCATCTCATAAATCTCTTTGCCACAAGTCAACTTGAGATGATATGTTTAAATTAAGGCAATTGAATTAAGGAGAGCAAATCAAGGAAGCTTATTAGATCTAATTTAGGGTCCTCACAAAACATCTTTGATGGATCATTATTTTTGTATCGAAATACTCGTCTCAAGTCAAATTTTTTATCTCCTCATGATGATAAAATATAAACAACTTATAAAATTAATGCATATACAAATCACAATAACTTTTGAGATGTTCAAATCTTATCGGATAATGCCTCAAGACGATCATATGCTATAAATATAATGCAGGAAAAGAAAAGTCAATGGATAAGTCATACGATATATCATCTTTTCTAGGTTGCTGCTACCAAAACACACCCCTCCTTATTTATGGGAGGACTGATCATGGGAGTTATGCTCAATTCTTTTAGAAAAATATGGCTAATAATATAATTTTCATCTATACTATTTAATAAAGTATGATCATAGCCCAAATTTCTTGTTATATTCATTTCATTAATTTGTTTGTTTGGAGCATGAATATATTTGTGAGGGTCTTATTCTCTCTGAGTTATCATCATAACTATAAAGGTATGGTCAACTCATCCTAGTCATGCTATCCATTGTGGTTGGTTGAGATAGGGCTCAGAAAATGTTATTATTGGTTAAACTCGTAGAACTAAGCTCGAGCTCAAGCTTGAACTTGACTAATTAATCAAGCTCAAACTTAAATCAAAAGTGACTCGAGCTCGACCCGACTCATTTACACCCCTTAATAAAACCCTTTCCAAGAACATATAATTTTCAAAGAAAAGTTTTTTCTAAGTCCACGAAAATGAAATGAGGTTAAGAGTCCATTAGAGATGGCTTAGTGGACCTACGCCAACCTTTCCGGTAAGGGCGCACCGAGCAATTGCTGACTCTATTAGGATAAAGAACCATCCCGTCATGCGACGAATGAATGTGATTAAGCTTTAATTAGTCTTGCTAACGAACTCTTAACAGTAACAAATTTTTAATTAGTTCTATTATTTATTCAGCTAATTCATTACTTAAATCAAACTAATGCTAATTAATTAATGACAGTACAGCAAACTAGACAAGGGATTCCCTCCTATTGTTTTTATTGGATAATTAACAATTATGGGCGCGTTAGTTATTATATTTTTTAACATTTGGCACATTTAAATAATATTTTTATGAAGTCAACTTCCAATGATAGTTATTTTATGATGCTATGCTGCAACCAATCAATCAATTAGTAGTTTTCATATTTAATTATTTATGTGTGCATTAATTAATTTAATAAGATTTGAACTCACACCAACCACTGTAGAAATTTTTAGGGATTAAATCTTTGTTTGGAAATTTTTTTTTATTTTTTAAAATATTTTTTAGCATAAAAAATTTTAATTTAAAATTTTTTATTAAAAATTTATTTTAGAAACATTCAAAAAAGACATCCCATTTCATTTGGGATGACTTTTTGTATTTAATCTAAAATCATTCTTAGTTTTGATACGTCATCAAAAATTTATCTTGATCGGGCACGAATCTCGATGCAAAATCAAGTTGGAAACTTCTAAAATTCAAATTGGGACCATCCGAACTCCGATTTCAGTAAACTTATAGGCGAACTGAGCGTCTCAAGAATACGAACCCAACGACACCAAATTCAACCCAATCTGAGCCCAAACGGGTCCAAATCAAGGGTTAGAAGCATTGTTGGATGGTTCGAACCACAATTTAGATTACCAAACGATTTTCAAACATAACGTGCTTATAATCGAATCGAGCGGCTCGACGAGAAAAATCCAACAAGCCCAAGATCACTGAATTCCGACATTAATAAGATGTTCAAATGTCCATCAAACGGTCTATGATCAAGGGATTCAACATCAGTCATCCCTCCAACCATTCCTCATTTACCTTTGATCTCTCACCTATTTACGGGTCATGACACTCCAGAAATCTATAAACAGACCCCTCATTTCTCTTCAAAGGGATCCAAGTAAGAAAAGAAGAAGAGAAGAGAATGAAGAGAAGCAAGAAGCTCCTCCTCGACCACTGTCGAAGTCTCGCCAGACCACCCGCCGGAGTCTCGCCAGACCACTGTCTGACGTCGTTGCTCCGCCAGACCACCACATGAGGCCCGAACTTTCACCGGACCATTGACTGACATCGTTTCTCCGCCGAACCACCCCCTGAAGCTCAGACTTCCGTCGGACAACCACATGAGGCCGGGACTTCTGTCGGACTACCACATGAGTCTTGGACTTCTACTGAACACAACTTGAGGTCCGAACTTCTGCTAGACCACCACCTGAGGCTCGAACTTTTGCTAGACAACCATCTGATGCCCAGACTTCTACCGGACCACCGCTTGAGGCCATGTGCTTCACCAGGCCGACACCTGAGACCCGGACTTCTACCGGACCACAACTTGATGCCCGGACTTCCGCCGGACCACTGCTTGAGGCCCTATGCTTCACCAGGCCACCACTTGAGGCTCGGACTTCTGTCGGACCACCACCTGAGGCTTGGCCATACTTCTATCGGACCACCACCTAAGGCCCAGACTTTTGTCAGACCACCACCTGAGGCCCGTACATCTGCTAGACCACCACTTGATGCCTGGACTTACGCCAGACCACCGCTTGAGGCCATGTGCTTAACCAGGCAGCCACCTTAGGCCCAGACTTTTGTCGTACCACCACATAATGCCCGGACCAACGATTGAGGCTCTGTGCTTCATCAGGCCACCACCTAAGGCCCGGACTTCTGTCAGACCACCACCTAAGGCCCGGACTTCTACCGGACCACCACTTGATGCCCGAACTTCTGCCAGACCACCACCTGATGCCCGGACTTCCGTCGGACCACCGCTTGAGGCCCTATGCTTCACCAGGCCGCCACCTGAGGCCCGGGCTTCTACCGGACCACCACCTGATGCCCAGACTTCCGTCGGACCACCTCTTAAGGCCTTGTATTTCACCAGGTCGCCACCTGAGGCCCATACTTCTGCCGGCCCACCACCTGATGCTCGGACTTCTGTCGGACCACGGCTTGAGGCCTTTTGCTTCACCAGGCCTTCACCTAAGGCCCGAATTCTTCCGGACCACCACTTGAGGACCAGACTTCTGTCGGGCCACCACCTGATGCCCAGAGTTCTACCAGAGTACCGCTCTACTACAACTATCTCTCTGTCCCCGATCTTCATCTTTCAGATCCCTGTATTATGCCAACTATGATCTTCCAACCTCTGTTTCATACTATGGACCTTCCGAACAACATCGCTAGACAATGGCCTTTCTGAACTCGGTCTCCTGCATACTACGGTCTTTCCGACCTCCATCACCAGAAAATTATATTTTCAACCTTTATCTTATTGACTATGGTCATGCCAACCAAACAAACATGTATATGTAACTCCCACCATGTAATGTGCTCTATATGATGTACATTTGTGGCATTAAGCTAAGGCCTTCTCCTAAGGAAGGGCCTCATTTGTAATCGACTGCAAATACTAGTGGATTCATTCAAACTGGGTCAGGCCCCATGGTTTTTCCCCCTTTTTAGGGGTTTCCACATAAAAACTTTGGTGTCTCTTATGAATGCTACACACTCTCTCTCTTATCTGCTTGTGTGCTGGATCTTCGTACAATGCTAAGGCATTAAATCATATATTTCTCTACCGTCGCGAATACTCCAGGATGCAACAAGTTTGTGTAGAATATGCATTTTGGATGAAGGGAATTAAGAATTTATATCGGAAGTTTCTCGAAGAAAAATATTATATCATATAGGAAAAATTTTGGGTCAAAATGTTATATATGTAAATTAATTTAAAATAAGATTTAGAATTATTTGATTTAATTTAAAATAATTGTAATATAAATTTTAAAATTTGGTTGACTTTGAAATTCATTGGCAGAGAATATTCCATATTTTTTTTATTTTAATATATAATTGAATGACTTAATGTTTAATGAATTCAACTAGGATAGATATCTTTTCAACATGATGAGGTTTAAATTGGAAGAAATTGTGTTTTGTGTGAGGATGGTAATATTTTTATGATATAAGTCACTAGTTCCAAACATAATAAATTACCCTCAAATACATTTAAATTATTAAATAATATAACTAAATTATTAATTAAATACAATAAAATATTACACAAATATAATTAAATTATTAGATATTCAAAATATATTTTTCACCTTGCTTAATTGCAGATGTTAGTATTTTGGCCCAGTTTTAGTTATGTTGTTTCTTAAACTCATTTTAATCATGTATTAGTATTATAAGTAGAGAGATTAAAAAAAATAAAAGAAAAAAAATTAAAAAAAATTTAAAAAAAAATTAAAAAAAAAAAAAGTATTATAAGTAGAGAGATGCGCTCTCTCCCTTCCTACCCCCTTCATTCATTATCTTGAAGCAGCTATCCAAGAAGAGCTTGTAGTAATAAAAAAATAATAATTCCTTCCTCCAATAATCTCAACAACATAATAAATATATATATATAAAGAGTAATACTTGCAACATGTCATGAACACCATTAAGGGCTATTTGAACTGAGTGCAGTAAGTATGAGGATGTTAATTTAGTTTTGTGAGTTAAGTTCAGGTATGGCCTAAAATCGACCCAATCAAAATGTGTTGTACTAGAACCTAACATATTTATCACAAGGGTTCGAATGTGTTAACCCCTTAACATCTTAGCATTGCTTGGAGATCTAGCATACTCACGTAAGAGATACTTGAGATTTTATATGGAAACTTCTAGAAAGGAAAAAAATAATGAGGCATTGCCTAGTTGAAATGATTCCACTAGTAGTTGTTATTGGCTATAAATTTTATCCTTCTACATTTTTGGGGAAGGTGTTGACATAATTATTAATAGATATGAATAAAACATTACACAATGTATTTCTCGAAATAAATAAGTCGTACAATTATGTTAAAGAATCGTACGGAGGCTGTTTCCTTTATCTTCTATATAAAGCTATGTACTCTGTAGATACAAGTCAAGAAATACAATTTGTTACTTTTCTACTTTTCTCTCTGGATTGTTTCTGTATGCTATGATTAGAACCTATTGCCTAAAGGCCAATAAGGTTATCATGGTATCAGACTAGCCATTCGACTGGTTTGTCTTCTTCCTTTCCTCTCCGGTTTCTCACCATGGTTGAATCCTCTGTTTCTTCTCCTTCCGCAAATTCCATCTCATCCCTGACGATTTCACCTCAACTCAAATTCTTGATGAACAACATCAAGAATCTGATTCCCACCTCCCTCGCGGCGGATAATTATCCGCTCTGGAAATCTCATACCGAAAAGGTTTTCACAGCCAGCGGCTTCAAAGGCTTTCTTGACGGAACTACTTCGTGTCCTCTGCCCTCTGCAACAACAACCGGATTGTCCACTTCAGGCAATCCATTGGAGCTCGAACTCTGGAATCTCACCGATCAACATCTTGCTGCCGCTCTATATTCTGTCATCACCCCCTCCATATTACCTTATGTTCTTGATCTAACTCACTGTCATGAAATTTGGTCCACTCTCGCTCATTGCCTTCAAGCCACTACCCGATCAAGAATCATTCAGTTAAAAAATGACTTGCATCATCTATCCAAAGGAGATAAATCCATGACCCAATATCTTCTGGAAATCAAATCCAAGGTTGATGCCATTCAAGCAACCAGTCACACCATTGATCTGGAGGATGTGATACTATACACGCTCAACGGCTTACCGTCCTCCTACCAATCATTCAAGACAGCTATCCGAACAAACCTCCAACCCCTCTCTCTTGATGACCTTTACAGCCTACTTTGCAGTGAAGAACAGCTTCTACTTCAAGAAGCCACCAAAGATTTGCAAACCATGCAGCTTACTGACTCTTCCGTTGCCTTCGCTGCTTCTCGAGGCCGTGTTTGAGGCCGGAATAATAACTACAGAGGTAACCGAGGTCGTAGACAATCCACTCCCACGGGAAGGGGCGACAAGAATCCCCACAGAAACACCACCTGTCAGATCTGCTCGAAGACGGGACACTCTGCGATTCGTTGCTGGTATCGCAATGATCCAGCCTATTCCGATAACTCAAATACGTCTGCATTATTCTCGGCCCCTGATAACAACCGATCAACTGATTGGTTCTTGGACAGTGGAGCTTCATCTCACCTCACTGCGGATCAATCGCAGCTATCTGTAACAGAACCATACTACGGTAACTCTCAGGTAATCTTGGGAAACGGCCAATCTCTTCCAATACAGAATACAGGTAAAGGCCTTCTCCCAACTCCCACAGGTAATCTTTGTCTTAACAAGATTCATCACGTTCTGAATCTCTCTTTCAATTTACTTTCGGTTCACCAGCTAACAACAGATAACAATTGCGTGGTTTCTTTCTCTTCTCATGGTTATCAAATAAAGGACTTGAAGACGCATCGTCTTCTGCTTCAAGGGCCCTGCCATAACGGTCTGTACCGAGTCCCCTCCAAGGTTCGAAATCAGCATTTAGCTCTGCTCTCGGCTGAAGTCATTCAGGACTTATGGCACAGTCGTCTTGGTCACCCTGCTTCTCCGGTTCTACAACATTTAGCTAGAACAGATCCTACCATTTGCACAACCACACACAATAATTGTAACACCTGTTGTCTTGCCAAGAGCCGACGCCTTCCTTTTACTACTTCTACGTCTAAAACTACTGCTTTATTTCAAATTGTGCATTCTGACGTTTGGGGCCCTTCCCCAATTGCCTCACTTCATGGCCATAAATATTTTGTCTCTTTCATAGATGATTTTTCTAAATACTGTTGGATTTTTCCCATGTTTCAAAAATCGGAAGTTACACAACTGTTTGTTCTCTTTCACAAATTTATTAACTGCCAATTTTCAACCACTATTAAAACGATTCGAACTGACGGTGGAGGCGAATACGCCAACAACTTCTTCACCAACTATTGCAGACATTGGGGCATCCAGCACCAGTTTACGTGCCCCTACACTCCGCAGCAAAATGGCGTTGCGGAGCGAAAGAACAGACATATCCTTGAGACTGTCCGAAGCCTTCTCATTCACAGTCACGCTCCGTCTCACCTATGGGTAGATGCGCTGCACACCGCAATATACCTCATTAATCGTCTTCCCACCAGCACCCTCAACAACAATACCCCATTCCAGCAATTATACAACCGTCCTCCCACCTACTCTCACTTGAAGATCTTTGGGTGTTTGTGTTATCCCTGGCTTCGCCCATACGTTCACTCCAAACTTGCTCCTCTGTCTCGTCCATGCATTTTTATAGGCTATGCCTTTAATCAGAAAGGATACTGATGTATGGATATGGCTACAAGAAAAGTTTATACCTCACGGCACGTTGTATTTAACGAGAGTGCTTTCCCTTTCAGCAGAATCAGTTCACTCACACTACGGGTGAAACTCACAAACACAATTTTGTTCCCCCACTACGGCTTGTTCCGTCCACTTTACTTCACACCACTCAGCCTTATAATCGCACCAGTCACAACTCTCCTCAACCTATTCACGCTGAGCTACCACCTGAGCATTCAAGCTCCTCTAACACAAATCAAAATCCCTCACCGAATCTGCTACCCCCTGCAATATCCAAGCATCCTATGCGTACCCGCTTTCAAACAGGAAATTTAAAACCCAGACGCATTTTTGATTTAACGCACCAGATAACGGAGGCAGACCCTATCTCATATTCTCAGGCAGTGAAGCATGCTCACTGGCGCCAAGCCATGTCACAAGAATTTCAAGCTCTTCAATCCCAAGCTACCTGGGAACTGGTTCCACCCTCGCCAACGCAGAACACGTTGGGTTGCAAATGGACATTTAAAACCAAACGAAATTCAGATGGTACCGTGGCTTGCTACAAAGCTAGGCTTGTAGCCTTAGGCTGCAACCAAGAATTTGGCCTTGATTACCACGACATTTTCAGCCCGGTCGCCAAAATGCCAACGGTACGTATTTTTCTTGTCTTAGCCCTACACCATAACTGGCCATTACATCAACTGGATGTCTCCAACGCATTTCTTCACGGATCTTTAACGGAATCGGTACACATGAAGCAACCTCCCGATTTTCTTGATGACAACTTTCCAACACATGTTTGCAAGCTCAAAAAGGCCATCTACGGTCTCAAACAAGCCCCACGAAAATGGTTTGAAACTCTAACTGGCTTTCTTCATGAACTAGATTTTACTACCAGTCAGTCCGATACTTCTCTTCTTATTTATCGCAAGAACAGTATTTTCATGTATTTTCTAATTTATGTAGATGACATAATCCTGACTGATAACAACTCTCACTCACTAAACTCTTTACTCACTCGATTACATCAACGCTTTCGAATGAAAAACCTTGGTACTGTCACCCAATTTCTTGGCATTGCAGCAAAACCGACAAGAACCGGGCTCATCTTGCACCAATCTACATATGCCGAACAAATACTACAACGGGCGGGAATGCTCAACTGTAAACCAGTGTCGACTCCCACAAGAACAAAATCAACCACAGCTGATTCCTCAAAGGATTTTGATAATCCCAAACTTTATCGACAGATCGTTGGCGCTCTCCAATATCTTACTCTCACCAGACCTGATCTCACCTATGCAGTGAATCGGGCCTGTCAATACATGCACCAACCGTCGGTCGACAACTTTGAAAAACTGAAGCGAATTCTGCGATACCTGCGAGGCTCAATACATTATGGCATACTCATCTCTCCCGGCAATCTTCAACTCACCACCTACACCGACTCGGACTGGGCTGGTGATGTACAGGATCGGAAGTCGACTACCAGGTACTGTAATTTTCTGGGATCCACATTGATCTCATGGTGTGCGAAGAAACAGAGCACGACTGCGCGATCCTCGACGAAAGCGGAATATCGGGCGATAGCTACTACTACAACCGAAACTCTTTGGTTAAGACAGCTCCTGAAGGAGCTTGATATCCCTCAAAACGACCCTACAACAGTGTTCTGTGATAACATCTCCACGATAGCACTTGCCAACAATCCTGTATACCATGCTCGGACTAAACATATTGAGGTCGATTGTCATTTCATCCGGGATCACATCAAAAACAACTCAATACAGATTCATCACATATCGACCAAAGATCAATTAGCCGATATTTTTACTAAACCTTTATCCATATCTCGTTTCAAATACCTTTCTAGCAAACTGATTGTCGACACAACGACTTCAGTTTGAGAGGGTATATTAACAGATATGAATAAAACATTACACAATGTATTTCTCGAAATAAATAAGCTGTACAATTATGTTAAAGAATCGTACGGAGGCTGTTTCCTTTATCTTCTATATAAAGCTATGTACTCTGTAGATACAAGTCAAGAAATACAATTTGTTACTTTTCTACTTTTCTCTCTGGATTGTTTCTGTATGCTATGATTAGAACCTATTGCCTAAAGGCCAATAAGGTTATCAATAATATAGTATATTTATATTGCATTTCATAATAGAAGTTAGAAGAATCCATGGGATGTAGAAGCTGTCTTTTAGATATTGTTTGTTGTTTGTTTGATTTTTCTTTTGGAGGGGAGATTCAGCATAAATCTTGGTGTTGATGTTAGAAGACAGAGTTTGCATCAATGACATGCATTGGCCTTATAGGTAATGACATATTGACGTCGTTGTCGAAGGGTGGTGATGAAGTTGGTGGTCATTATTGTAACCAAGTGATATGGTTTGAAGACTAAGTTGAGCGACAATGGTATAAGGATCGTAATTGAGGATTGATTGTCGAAAGATCATAATCGGGTGATGATGGTCAAATGATAGTATTTGGGCGATCAAGGTAGGACGATCGTAGTTGGGCGCAATGGTTGGAGGACTAGGCGAGCGACCGTGGTCTGAGAAATGTAGTAAGTTGATGCTAGTTGGATGACTGTAGTATGGTGACAATAATTAGATGATGGTAATCGAAAAATTATAGTTAGATGACACTAGACTGACAGCGTTACTAAGGTGATGATGGTCTGCTGGTTGTGGTTTGACAGCAATGCTCAAGTCAAGCGCTAAGTTTCTCAAGCATCTTGGCTTGTTTGAGTCTCAAGCAATGATCCAATCCTTCAAGCCCCCTTCATCTAAAGAGTTGGAGCTTATTTATAAATTTTTGAGAGTGGATATATAACACATAATTAAGCCTTCCATCAAATGACATATATTGAATACCCAATTTATAGATCCTTCTTTTAACATTTAAGTGCTTGATAATATTAGAATTTGGTGTTTCAGATTTATCTCATCAAGATAATCGATTTGACTATAAAAATGTGAGATTTAGGGATAATTACTTCTTAAACTAGTGTATTTGAGATCATATTTTTCAAAAAAAAAAAAAAAGTAAAAGAAATATTTAGATCAATTAAGATAAATTCACACACACGTACGCAATGCATACATAAAAACTCAAACCCAAAACCTCTTAATTTGAAGCCTAAACTCTAACCCAACAGGTCAAAATGAGCGGTGTGGAATCTATAAAACTCACCGAAGCTGTCAAAGTTCTGCATTCAATAGCTGAGTTTCATCGCTATTAGCTCCCAGACTTGTACATCACATCGCACAACTTCCAATCTGGCACTTCTCGCATAAGGAGTCCAGATTCGTGGTTAGGGAGTTGTTAGGAACAGAGTTTAAGCAAAATTACAAAGATACCATCGAGTTATTATTTGATATTATAATCAACAAACTTAGGGCCACTAATGTTTAGACACTTCAGAATTTAACATTAGAAATTTATTATAACTATTTTGTTTCTTTACGTGTTGATTTAGTGCTAATTCCTTTAGTGAACAAAATATTGATACTAAAATAATAATATTATTATTCATTGATAGTAAATGAAAAATCAACAAAGACATCAAAATATCAAATTATAAGGAAAATGTATGTGTGTGTATATATATATAGTAACTCTGAGGCATTATATAGCTGATAGCATGATATTATCGTTAATTTGTTATGTACTTAATTAGATAATACGTAGATATATATTACAAAGAGAGTGCGCTAAGAGTGAAGGCTGAGAGAATAACTCGTGGATTTGCCGAGAAATTTTGTCAAGAAAATCTACAGAGAATATCAGTCAAGACTCGAGAGAGAAAATTGAGATTGGCTGCTAAGAAGAGCACAAACACAGACAAACAACTAAGAACATGAGCATTTAGAGAGTACATGTGTTCTCAAGACAAGACTCCTCTAAACAGTTGCTTCTGACCATTTTCTTGAATGACAAGACAAGTGATAATTGCTTCTAATATGCCATTGAATATACTTGTGGAGAAGGCTTAATTAAGGTGGACCATCCATGTGATAATTCAAAGAATATAGGTGCAATGCATCTCCCTATTATTATAGAATTACATCCCTATATGTAGAGAAGAGTTCATGAGGAGAAGAGGAGGACAAAAGGAAATTCTCAAAAGATAAAATCACAATATATTTAAAATACATAAAATGCAATTTACGTACTATTTAAATATTATTTATTTATTTTGATATTTTGTATTCAATTTTAGCATTTTTTTAATGAAAACCTTTAAAGTTGATTTTGGTTCATTTAGAGAATTTTGAAGTAAATATTCAATAACTATAGTTGAGAAACATGTCCTAAATCTTTTGAAATATAAAATTATGATTAAGTAGAAATGAGTTTATAATCCTAAAGTGATGTCCATATTAATATCCAAGAAGAGTTCACACATCTTAATATTTTTTTATAAATTTAGATTTTATGTTCCAAAATTATGTAGGCCCTCAATATCATTAGATTATATATTTTGACATCCATAGATATGAAGCTAACCCTTTAACATTAGTTTTGGCTTTCAATATATCATCGGTGTTGACCTCGATTTTGACCAAATCTTATGGGCAGAGGGGTTGACTTGGTCAAATTGACCAAGTCAGACCCCGAGACCCCCTCCCATGTGTTCAGTGAGTCGATCTGAGTCGGTTGAGCCCAGGCCCAGGCCTTGGGTCAACCTGGTTGACCAGGTTGACCCAAGTTGACCTAAAGAGCTCAAATCAATTTTAAATCAATTCAAACCCTTCTGTGGCTCGATCCTCACTCCCCATTGACCTAATTGACTGATTTGACCAAGTCAAACGTTGACTTGGTCAAATCAAGTCATAAATAGATCATAAACACCTATTTAGGGGGAATTAAAGGCCTTTAATTACATTTAAAGCCTCCCCTTGGATTTGAAATTAAAACCATGGCCCCCAAGGCTGATTTCCCTCCTATCCTGGCCCCTGATCTGATCCCCACCGTGGTCACCAGAAACCTGAACATTATCAAGATTTCTAATAATGTTTTATGCACGTGCTTGCTCAGCTCCCCCAAAATAAAAAGAGGGCTAAATTAATAATTATAATTGCACATGTGGATCGCTTAGCCCTCATAATTAAGAGCATTGCTTGGCACATGGTCAATGGTTTGAGTTATTTTCATTTCCATATATAACTGCTTATGATTTTTATTAGGATAACCATGCAGGGAGTCTAGAATTTTCTTTTAAATGGTCGTAATATTTGTAAAATTTGTTAAGAGTTGTGAAAATGCAACTTTGAGTTGGGATATCTTTATCCAACTCGAATTCCAAAAGAAGAAGGCATCCCTAAATGGGAGAGTCTTCTTCCATTTGGAAGGTCGAGTTGGGTGGCTTTAGATATCCAAAGAGAAAAGGCAATCATCCCCAAAGGGGGAATTATCTCTTCATTTGGATATTCAAGCCACGACGGATCCAAGAAGTCCAAGGAGGAGAGATCCAAGGAGGAGAGTTCCAAGGAGGATAGTTCCAATGAGTCCAAGGAGAAGAAGACACCTAGAAGACTGAAGACCAATATCCCACTCAAAGTCATTTGAGTTTGTCATTGGCTTAGAAATCCGGGTTGTTGACAGTGGTGCCCAGCCACTTTATTTTCTGCATATCTGGGTTGTAATAAGATCAATTTGCCTATGGCCATTTAGTTGATTATTCTGGATTTATATTGATGTGCTTTCCTGATGTGCGCAGTAGAAATACCTGTTTTTTCTAGGGTTTTTTTTGCATGTCATTTTTGTTTTCGTCTGGATCGTATTAGGCTCATTAAGGACTATAAAGTTCTTCTACTCGTAATTAATCTCTAAAAATTTAAGTTTTAAATAACATAGAAATTTAACGAACTTAGGGAACTGTCGGAATCGTCCGGGGTCGCATACATATTGTTACATTTCTTCTCTTCCTTCTTATAAGACATCTCCCTACCTGCGGGTAGAGTCCGGATAATCTGGCCTATGAGGACGAAGTGCCGGACCTAGGGAGACTCAGTCTTTTCAAAAAATTATTTTTTATAAGCCTGTTTTTAAAACTCTATAACATTCATGAGCTGACATTTCAACTAGCATGCATTGCATTAGTAATCAATTAAATAAAATTTAATTATATTAGCTAGGAGCATCTACCCCACATAAGTTCATGACCAATTAGGAAACTCTCTAGATGTCAGTCCTATTTCCAATAACTGTACCACCAACCCATCTTTCATAATTAACTAGATATCATAGTTTTAAAGCTACTAGGTGGTTAGCTGGCTCCCCAATCCAGGCCGGGATAAGTCCAGGTTTTACACTGCATTAGCTAGGACACGGGTCTTAGTATTGTTCGTAGAACACTAAGCCCAATCTAGATTTAGGGAGGCTACTACACTCGGTCTCGTAGCATGCCTAAAATAGTGGGTAGGTCCCTTCCTTTCAGAGACCATAAATCCTACTTATCTGCATCACAGGATGACGCCACCTCCATCTCTTCTCTCACGCATGTGGTTGATTGCTTGTCTTTCTTTCTCCAGTTTTCTCTTTAGTACCCTAGAGCCTCCGAATGCTGGTATGAGCCATGCATATTGATTCAGCCCTTTAGACCTTTCTTCCCTTTGAGTAGGATTTCCTAGTCTATACCCTCGTGTCGATCCCACTTTAGGAGAGGATAATGTATGATCCTTAATCGAGAGTTTTCTCAGGCTTTGGCCTGGGATGTAATTAACCACGGGGGCTTGCACCCATGGGAAACTCGGTCCCACATCTACTAAACCCCATTCAAACTATTGTATCGGGTGGGGGAAACCCGTGACTAGGTCGTGTATATTGCTACCCATCGAGGTGTGTTGGTGAAAGCCTCTATCCTCAATGGTTAGTCGTATACACGATCTAATATATCTCTTCCAATTGACCCGTTCGTGCGGTGCTCTTTCGGAGGTCCACAATCAGAAATATTTTTTAGAAATATATATATACTATTCTTCCGTGTAGGTGGCCATGCTCAAGCTAATAAAGAGGGAGCATTATCACGATTTCTAATAATATTTTATGCAGGTGCTTGCTCAGTTCCCCCTAAATAAAAAGAGGGCTAAATTAATAATTATAATTGCACAGGTGGATCGCTTAGCCCTCATAATTAAGAGCATGGCTTGACACAGGGTCAATAGTTTGAGTTATTTTCATTTCTATATATAACTGCTTGTGATTTTTATGAGGATAATCATGCAGGGAGTCTAAAATTTTTTTTTAAATGGTTATAATATTTATAAAATTTGTTAAGAGTTATGAAAATGTAACTTTGAGTTGGGATATCCTTATCCAACTCGAATTCCAAAAGAAGAAGGCATCCCTAAAGGGGAGAGTCTTCTTCCATTTGGAAGGTCGAGTTGGATGGCTTTAGATATCCAAAGAGAAAAGAAAATCATCCCCAAAGGGGGAATTGTCTCTTCGTTTGGATATTCAAGCCACGACGGATCCAAGGAGTCCAAGGAGGAGAGATCCAAGGAGTCCAAGAAGGAGAGATCCAAGGAGGAGAGTTCCAATGAGGAGAGTTCCAAGGAGTCCAAGGAGAAGAAGACACCCAGAAGACTGAAGACCAATATTCCACTCAAAGTTATTTGCGTCTGTCATAGGCTTAGAAATCTGGGTTGTTGGCAGTGGTGACCGGCCACTTTATTTTCTGCAAATCTGGGTTGTAATAAGGGCAATTTTCCTATGACCATTTAGTTGATTATTCTGGATTTATATTGATGTGCTTTCCTAATGTGCGCAGTAGAAATACCTATTTTTTCTAGGTTTTTTTCTTTCATGCCATTTTACTTTTCGTCTGGATCGTATTAGGCTCATTAAGGATTATAAAATTCTTCTATTCATAATTAATCTCTAAAAATTTAAGTTTTAAATAACATAGAAATTTAACGAACTTAGAAAACTGTCGGAATCGCCCGGGGTCGCATGCATATTATTGCATTTCTTCTCTTCCTTCTTATAAGGCATCTCCTTGCCTGCGGGTAGGGTCCGGATAATCTGGCCTATAAGGATGAAGTGCCGGACCTAGGGAGACTCAGTCTTTTCAAAAAATTATTTTTTATAAGCCTGTTTTTAAAACTCTATAGCATTCATGAGCTGACATTTCAACTAGCATGTATTGCATTAGTAACCAATTAAATAAAATTTAATTGCATTAGCT
Organism: Dendrobium nobile; assembly: GCA_022539455.1. Taxonomy (NCBI): domain Eukaryota; kingdom Viridiplantae; phylum Streptophyta; class Magnoliopsida; order Asparagales; family Orchidaceae; genus Dendrobium; species Dendrobium nobile. Next base: position 54,777,153 of record CM039734.1, read on the forward strand.
AGGAGCATCTACCCCACATAAGTTCAGGACCAATTAGGAAACTCTCTAGATGTCGGTCCTATTTCTAATAACTATACCACCCACCCATTTTTCATAATTGACTAGATAGCATGGTTTTAAAGCGACTAGGTGGTTAGCTGGCTCCCCAATCCAGGCCGGGGTAAGTCCGGGTTTTGCACTGCATTAACTAGGACACGGGTCTTAGTGTTGTTCGTAGAACACTAAGCCCAATCTAGATTTAGGGTTCGAGGCTACTACACTCGGTCTCGTAGTATGCCTAAAATAGTTGGTAGGTCCCTTCCTTTTAGGGACCCAAATCCTACTTATCTGCGTCACGGGATGACGCCACCTCCATCTCTTCTCTCACGCATGTGGTTGATTGCTTGTCTTTCTTTCTCCAGTTTTCTCTTTAGTACCCTAGAGCCTCTAAATACTGGTATGAGTCATGCATGTTGATTCAGCCCTTCGGACATTTCTTCCCTTTGAGTTAGATTTCCTAGTCTATACTCTCGTGCCGATCCCACTTTAGGAGATGATAATGTATGATCCTTAATCGAGAGTTTTCTCAGGCTCCGGCCTGGGATGTAATTAACCATGGGGGCTTGCGCCCGTGAGAAACTCAGTCCCACATCTACTAAACCCCATTCGAACTGTTGTATCGGGTGGGGAAAACTCGTGATTAGGTCGTGTATATTGCTACCCATCGAGGTGTGTTGGTGAAAGCCTCTATCATCAATGGTTAGTCGTATGCATGATCCAATCTGCCCCTTCCAATTGACCCATTCGCGCGGTGCTCTTTCAGAGGTCCACAGGCGGAAATATGTTTCTGGCACGCATATTATCGTCAACCCGTTTTTTGTCGGAAAGCCATTGAAAAGTCAATATTTGATGTGGATTACGTGTTCATTTCTAACGGATTTTGTCTGTTAGAAATATCAATTTTTTCTGTAGTGAACACTTTCTACCACCATAAATTTTACAATACTCAACATCAATATCTCCTTTGTAAAATTAGGGAATCAAATCTAACTTCACCGGTTAGGTAATTGTTCCCTCCTTAAACCACTTATCTCTCACTTCAAATCCCCACTCCCCACAAGCTTCATTTGGATTGAAAAAAAAAATTGAAAAATGAAATTAAACCTTCATTTGTGATGATTTTCTAACTCCTTTGTAGATATGTTGTAGACAAAATATTTTTTTTGTAAGCCTTAGAAGAAAGCAGATCATTACTAGTACAAAAATATATTGAAATCAACGAAAAAATAATGATTGAAAAAAAAAAAAAAAAAACAGTACAAAAACTATCTCAATGAAACTTAAATCTAAAAAATAATGAATTAACTATAAATATTCAATCAATAATTTAACATTTTCGACTCGAGCTTTTTCCATTTCCCTTTCACTCAAATTCCTTGAATTCAATCTCACGTCCACGCCTGCATGCATGCATGTCCTTTCAAATTAATTCAGCATGCTAAAAGTGTTTAGTTTGCCAAACACTTCTGCTTTGCAATTCTAGAAAAGAGAAGCAGTTCTTATCTACGCATCTTCGATTGTAACAAAACAACTAAAAGTCCTCTTTCTTATATTATTCTCTAAGCAAACTATTTTTCTACGTGCTTTACCTACTTTGTTTTGACCGTATGGTGATCATATCCTATGCAATTAAATAGCTTTAGATAACCGAACTTCTTCTTTACAGTTTGTTCCATCAAGTAAAAGTAGGTGAATAAGTAGATCAATATTCTATGTAATTAGTACCTAACTCACATTCTTAATTTGTTTTCTAAATATTATGGCCCTAATTAATTGATTATTATACCAAATTATATTATATTTATTAAAAATGATGTTATGCTACTCAATATTTTCTAATAATCTAATCTATGAACTTCTCTTTGCATAATTTATATTACTTATAGGGTTTGAAAAAGCTTTTCTTCATGGTTTATTATATATAAAGCTCAAAAAGTATTATTGCAAATAGTATTTAAATGAGAATATTTGAATGTTTCAATATCATTATATATATATATATATATATATATATATATATATATATATATATATATATATATTTATATATATATATATATATATATATGTCAAATTTTGATGATAATATTTTAATCAAAATTTCTTCCTTATTTAAATTAGGGGATATTTACTTTGAAAATTTCTGTAATTAATATTCAGGATAAATCCGCAATATTTCCGATTAAGAATATTTTTTCAAAAATTTGAGGAGCTCATATAAGAAACATGAAAACAATTAACATTTTAGAAGCCCATTTAGAATTTTGGAAGCCCTTTAATTAAGGAGGCCCATCCTGTCTTTTAAATATTTTAGGGCTCATAGGCTTAAATTTGATTTAATCCTATATGCGGGAGACACGTTTGATTGGTTATAAAATAAATTAATAAATAAAATGATAATTTATTATTCTTCTAATAAAAAATAAATTATTATTTAATTATGTCCAACAAATACAATAGATTTAATAAATTTTCACATTTTCAAAATATGATTTCTAATTTCATACGCTTAAATGATCCCTAATTAAACAAATTTGGAAAGGCAAATTTTAGAGGGAAAGATTTTGGTTTCTTTTGGGACAGCTTTTTTTCTGCTTTCTAAAATAATTTTTGAACCAAAAAATTTTTCAACTAACCTTTTTGTGCTAGAATTCATAATGGCTATTGCAACTATTTTTACAAGATTTAGTCGCACACACTTATGCTTTGTTTTGGACGGCCTTTTTACTGTACTAAAAAGCTGTTTTAAGAAACAGTAAGAAAGCCGTCCCAAACGGAGTCTTAGGCTTCGTTTAGGATGGCTTTCTTTCTGCTTTTTAAAGCATCTTTCTAGTACAAAATTAAAAAAATTTGCACTAAAAAGCTAATTTAAGAAGCTGAAAGAAAGTCGTCCCAAACAAAGCCTTAGTCGCACTTATTTTAGGCACACTTAATAGGTTAAAGTTTCGTTAGGTACAACTTTCTTACTGCTTTCTAAATTAGCTTTCTACTTTCTATTAAGGCTTCGTTTGGGACGGCTTTTTTATTACTTTCTAAAACAGAATTTTAGTACAAAAATAAAAAAAGTTGTACTAAAACTCAGTTTTAAAAAGCAGTAAAAAAGCCGTCCCAAATGAAGCCTAAGTGTCAATAAATTTTTGTATTATAAATCTACTTTAGAAAGCAACAAGAAAGCCGCCCCAAATGAAGCATAAATCACACTTATGTTAGGCTAATTCATATTGACTATTGCTTCTACTTTTACAAGTTGATGAAATTTACAGTGGTGCATATTTATTTGCCATTAGAGCATTAGAACTATAGAACTATAGGTTTATGGACAATAGCCATTTACTTATGAATCTTTTTTTTTTTTTTTTTTGTAATTAGATTTCATTTAATAGAAAATAAGAATTAGTTCACCCACCCAATAATTAATCAACTCTATTATTATCTATTTAATGGGTTTGATGTTTAAAATTAAAATGTAGTGATTACGTAAATGATGACAATATCTCGTTATGTGGATGGGAGCCTTACCTATTATATAATTTTGATTTATTTACATTCCTAACAACTAAATTTGTATATTTACTTATATAACATATAATAATCTTTAAATCAAATTAAAAAATTATATTATAGTAACTGTTTAAAAAATAAAATATATCTTTTCATTTATATGATTTAAATTTTAATTGATCGAGTCAGAACAAGCTTATATAAGATGATATTTGGTTTGTTTAAAAAAGAATGTTGAATGTTACGTCACCAAAAGTTGTCTTAATCGAGCGTGGACCTTTGTAAATCAGGGTCTTTGACTGGAGGTTAGAGAGAACTACGAGGCTTCAAGTACCTAGAGCTTTAACCAAATGCCACCGCTGACGAATTTCCGTCGACCACCGCCAGGCCGCCGAACATTGCCCGCTGCTGACCGTTGCGAGACCACTGCCCGTGCACCGACCGCCGCCAAACCTCTTCCTATCTGCCAACTACCATCGAACCTCAACCCGGCCATCGACCATTGTCGTACCACCGTCTGTCAGCCGATCACCACCAGACCTCCGTTCGACTACCATCAACACGCTACTCTGACCTCTGTCAACCGCTGACTACGGTCCCACCTACCACCTTTGCTCGCCGACTACGATCCCTCCCACCATTGTCATCAGTCGACTACAGTCTCTCCGACCTCCGTTGTCCACCAACTACGGTCCTAACAACCACCATCTCCTGCCAACTATAGTCCCTCCGACCTTCGTTGCCCACCGACTACAATCCCATCGACCACCATCGCTTGTTGAATATGGTCCATTTGACCTCTGTCGCCCGCCGACTACGGTCCCTCTAACCTCTGTCGCCCGTCGACTACGGCCCCTCCAACCATCGTCGCTCGCCGACTACAGCCCCTCCGACCATCGTCGCTCACCGACTACGGCCCCTCCTACCATTGTCACCCGCCAATTACGCCCCTCCGACCACCGTAGTTGATACCTCTGTCGCATGTCGACTACGGTCACTCCAATCTCAGTCTCCCGTCAACTACGATACCTCTAACCTCCATCGCTTGTCGGCTACGGTCCCTCCACCACCATCACATGCCAACTATGGTCCTTCCGAGTTGCATCGCCTGCTGACTACATTCCCTCCGACCTTCGTTGCCCGTCGACTACAGTCCCTTCGACCTTCGTCACCCACCGACTGTGGTCCCTTCAATCTCCATTGCCCACCGACTATGGTCCCATTGACCATCATCTTTTGTCGACTATGGTCCCTCCAACCACTATAAAAATTATGGTGTCTCTTATAATTCTCGCACCCTCTCTCTTATTTATATGTGTACTTGATATTTGTATTAACCTTGGATGTTATACTCTACATCTCAGTGGCGGAGCCAGAAAATGTATTTAGAGGGGGCCTAATTTTTTTTTTTTATTATTTTCCTTCAGCTTTTTACATTCGACTTGGGACCAATATAATCAATTTTAAAAATGATAAAACTTTGATAGTGAATTAGTTTTTTTTTTTTTCCTTCACAAAATGACTTCCAGCCATCAAATCAATTGATTACTGCTAGAATGAGTTCAATATATTAACTAAATACATGATATTAAAAATCTGATTGCACCAAAATAAATCATAAAATTTCTTTAAGATCGAATCAATACATGATTAAGCTAATATTAACCAAGAAAAAAAATTTAAATGAATAAGAAATTAAATTGGGAGTGATTTGACTGAACAGCCGATCTTAAATCTCTTGATCGTGGACCGTTTATTGGACATTTAAATGTCTTAATGGTGTCAGAATTTGGCGTTCTTGGGCTTGTTGGATTCGTCTCGTCTAGTCGCTCAATTCGACTATAAGCATGTCATGTTTAGAAACCATTTAGTAATCCAAATTATGGTTTAAACCTTCCAAATATGCTTTGAGTATTTGATTTAGACTCATTTGGGTTCGGATTAAGTCGAATTTGGTGCCGTTGGGTTCACATTTTCAAGACGTTCAGTTTGATTGTAAGTTTGCTGAAATCGGAGTTCATATGGCCTCCGATTTAATTTTTGAAGTTTCAAACTTAATTCCTTATATTTTTTTTTCTAGAATCTCCGTTTTTTTTTTTTTTTTCTTAGGGGGGGCACGTGCCCCCCCTTCCCTCCGCCCATGCTACATCTCTCGATCGCCGTAAATGTTCCAGGACACAATACTGAGTAAGATGAAATATAATGCAAGAGGATTACAATATATTTAAATTTTTTAGAGATCTTTGAATTAGTGTAGAATAAAAGCAAATCAATATATTTTTTTAATTTGGGTTAAATTAAAATGATTACGATTTAAAGCAGAAAGATAATAGTGTCTGGTGGTTGGCTGAAGGCAACGAAAAACAACAAATAGTGTTAGGCAGTGGCAATGGGAGCAAGGGGCAGCGGCGATGGTCGGTGGGTGGTGGCCACAAGCAATGGTTTTGGTGGTGGCCAGCAATGATCAACGCATGGTGGCCACGGGCGATGGTAAAGAATTTATAATGTATTTAAAAATCGGTCAAATGTAATGATTTTCAAATACTCTAAAAACAAATTAGACGACGCATTCCAAATTCGATAAAATTTTACTATGCGTTATTTTTATTTCAAACCAAACATAAATATTTTCAACACTGCTACGTTTGATATACCTTATATCTCTTTTACTTCAAATCCCCTACGACAACTATTTTGAAAAAAGAGGTGGGTATAAACTTAAACGATAAAATTGCTTCAAAACTTCTATAGTATATTTCACAAAAAGGCGCAAAACAAATATTCAAAAATAAAAGCATAATTTTGCCATAAATAAATAATAAATTTAAGTGTCCTACTGTGATTAATTTGTTTATAATTATTTAAATAAATAATATTTTAAATCAAATATTTTCCAAATTTAATTATTTTTATTGAACTATCAAACATAAAATTATAATAAGAGATTCTAATTAATTAAGTTAAAACTATCATTGTTAAAAGTATGAACTATAAGAATTTAGCTCAAGCATGAGCTCAAACTTGACTAATTAATTAAATTCAAGTTTAAGCTGGTTTGGCTCGAGCTTGAGCCAAGCTCGACTCATTTAAACCCCTATTTTCATACGTTTTGAGATATTTTTAGGAGTGTTTGAGCCTTATGGTATATACTTGTCAAACCCAATCTAAGCTCGTCTACTCAATTGCGAGCTCCAACTCAAGCTCGAATTTGCTTCAAGCTTTATGTTGCAAGCTCAAATTTGACTCATTATAAAAATAGCATGCTCGGGCTTAACTTGTGAGCTCGAGTCAAAATCATGATTGGAACTCACTCCAAAAGAATGAGAGCTTGCTAGAGATGGAATAGTCATGGATTAGCTAGAGAAGGCGGTGATTGCATCAGCTATGTTAGAGGAAATAGTTACGGGAGCACATTAGAGCAAAGTAGTTAGGGGAGCCCAAGTTGAAATTCACTATAGAAGGCATTGATGGGAGAGTGAAAAGAAGTTGCAAAAAGAGATTGCTAAATAATGTATAGACAATAGCAATAATAAGGAAGTCTAAATAGGACCTTGCTAAAGAAGGCATCAATGAAACCAATGTTATAGAAGACATTGACTGATCTAGTAGTATTCGAAGAAGAAAATGAGTTCATGAGACTTGTGGCTAAGATTTGAATTGGGATTAACTAAATTAGGGAGAATATTGAGATTTAGGATTTGTAATCGAGCTCACTTGCGAGCCAAAGTGTCGATTATTGTCAAATTTGAACACGTGCACATTTAATGCACAAGTTTTGATTTAAATTCGAGCCTAAGCTTATGGCTCGACAAGCTTGACTTGTGGACTCATTAATGAGTTAATTTCAAGCTGGCTCGGCTCACCTACATCCCTAGCTAGAGCCCTTTAGTGCTCATTAATATCTCCCCAAAGCTCGTAAACAGAAAAATAATCTTTTGTTTTCAATTTGTTTTGCAAATAAATAAGGTTGGTAAATAGATTGTCATTTAATTAAAATCATAATTCTACACTCATTAATTTACCTAATTAATAAAATTCAAAAATCCTCACATCTAATTTAACAGTCATTGATTGATCATATGAATCAAATCCACATATGATTCACATCAATTTTCACAATCTGTAAATCTTGGCAGCGAATTTTATTGTGAAAGAAACAAAGTTGAGGTGAGCTAAGCTTAAAAATCTCAAAAGAACTGTCCAAATGTTGGATATTTATTATTAGAAATTTGAGTAGTTTTTATATTGTTACGCATATAAATCATAAATGGCATTTAATATAGGATATATTAGCAAATGACCATAAGATTTGAATAGTGGATTATGCACAGTGCTACCTATTTAAATTTGCAGCTTAATTGAAGGGATGGATTCTACCGTTTCAGAATGATAGAAAATATTCAAATTGTCTATTTTTAGATATATAAATGAAAAAGATTTGAATGATATGACCGTTATTTTTCAAAAAAAAAAACATTATGCAGAGAGAAAAATAATGGGATATAGGAATTAGTAGAAAGTTTCTCTAAGTACTCAGGTCTTTGCTTCATCTATTCCACAAACACTGTAGAAAATTAAATTTGCACTCTAAAAGCTCATCATGATCTAGCGAAAACTGAAACCCATTACTTACTGTTAAGGAGAAAAGAAAAAATAAAGGAAAAACAGTTAATCTGCTCCATCTGTTTTCAAAAGATATCTGCGTGATATACAGCCATCTCTTCAATCAACTCTCATATTCTTTAGCATCCATGTTAGCTGAAAGTTTTCAGAAGGCAAAAAATAAAATAATAATAAAATTCTGTATTTGATCTATCAGATAATATGACCTCAGTAAATATCCTTAAAAAAAGTTTGAGAGAGAGAGAGAGAGAGAGATTTTACTGGAATTACTGAATTGATTTGAGAAGTTTACCTGCTGAAGTTGCAGGTCTTTGAGAATTGGGGCTTCGGACAATATATAGCCTTCTTACTGAAGCAAGGAACATCCTGCACATTTGTTTTTAGATGCTTAAACCAATTAAAGTTTTAATTCAGCTAATTATGGAATAAGATAAGTTTTTATACTACTTTCAAACACAAGATGAAGCTTTTGATTATTGATTATATGACAAATTTACTGCCATTAGATATGATTGAAAGTATCTAATAACCCATATAAAAGATAAAAACATGTATAATCATCAATTATCATTTTAAATAACAATATATTATCATTAAGATAATATCAAAATAATTTCCATGTATTAACTAAAAAAATAAAATTATTATCTACATCTTAGGATTTATTTGGGACAGCTTTCTCAATGTTTTGCTTTTCATTTAGCTATTATTTTCGTGTTGCTTTCTCAGTACTTACCTTAAGTTTTTATTGCAAAATGTTATTTTTGAAACAAAAAAGCTAAGTTATTTTATACATAGCAATATTACAACAAGCTTTATAAAATGTTGCAGCCGTTTCAAATAGATCCCTAGCCGAAGTATTTTCTAGATAATTGTTGTGGTTTACTAAACAATAAACAAACAAAAAAACCTTAATACAATTAATCATTATAATTTTAAGTAGAATAATTAACTAAGTAGAAAAGCTTACTCCCATGGCACATCACCAACAAGCATTCGATCTCCTTCATGGTCTTCATAAAGAAGAAGATAATCACGATTAAGTGTTTCTCCTATATGTTCTTCAGGGATTGGGTAATCAACTGCAATAGATATTTTAAAATTAAACAAAAAAAAAGTTAATTTTGTATCAATCTATTATGAAAACAAATTTTGTGATCTAAGATTGTTTTCTACTTACGAGAGAGAAAATTTTTGAACATTTTCTTGAGTGAATGAGAGAGGGACTCATAGTTGGAATGAGCCTTGAGATCAATCTTCCTTCCTACAGCATAGCCTTCCATGTTCACTTTCACAAACATTGCAGTACTGTTCTTCACCTCGTCAACCAAAGCACCGAAAGGTTCTCCATCGCCAATCCTAGCTCTCTTAGCATCTCTCTCATCTTCTGTATCAGGTCTTGTTGCCTGTGAACTCAGCATATTCCTTCGAAAAGCGCAGACCGGCGGCCAGCCCACAACTGATGGAGATGAAGCTGGCTGAATTCCTCTAACAGTAACACAACACAATAATTAAGATTAATTATAAGAAAAAACTAAAGATGCTACGGAGTTAATAACAGATTAAGAGAGGTGATCCAGCTGAGTATCTTGTGATTGAATTTTACTGTGATGGAGTTGAAGCTTGAAAATCTTCTGAGGATTCTGCAAATGATGGATCTTCAATATTTGAAGTTTGAATAAAATTTTGAGCCGTTAGGGGAAAAATTTTGGCTTTTAAATGACATTTAGTAGAGGATCATATTGAACTTCTTGTGAATGAATTCTATTGTAACGGTAAAATTATTGCTCAGATACTGATAAATGAGCTTTGTATTATTAGAGAGAAATTTGTGCACATCACTGATTTTCAATTCAGAATCGAGCAGAATATATTGTGATTTTTTTTTTTTTGGAAAATTTCTTAAAGATTGAGTGAACAATGGATATTTAATTCTTGGAGTTTAAATATTTTGCGCATATAAGAAAAAAACGCGCCTTTAAATGATATTTAATATAGCATGCGATAAGTCAGGCTAGGTTGGGCCTAATGGGCCTTTAGTTACAATTTGTATAATTTCTAAGGCACTAGTTTGGGCCAAATGGACCTTTCGTCAAAATCTGCACAGTCTCTATGAATATCTTATAGCGCTGAAAAAAATAGATAAAAATTGGCTTTTTTATTTATATAATCTAAAATATGTGTAATATATAGAAAAAAAATATCATACTTATTTTAAAATAAAATTAAAGATTTTAAATTGGTATGTTTCGACTCAAATGTGATTCATTTGAAATAAATTTGGTTCACCTCGGAATTAAACTAAAGATTTGAAATATATAAAATTAATTATTTAAATTATTTTATAAATTAATATATTTTATTAGAATTAGCTCAAAATTTATTTAAAATCCAAATTTGTTATTTAAACAAGTCAATTTTAACTTCATATGGCTTATAAGAATCAATTGGCTAATAGTATAAAATTTTGAAAAACAACATAAAATAAAAATCAAATTAAAATTTTGCACATACTCAAAACATTAACAAAGAAATAAAATTAGGAGCTTTTTTTAAAGGTAGTTGTAAAGCTATTTTAAGAAAAATAATTTTTTGTAAGTGATTTTAAAAAATAAATTTCTAACACAAGTTTTTTTCTGAAAAATAATGAGAAAATAATAACTAAATAGAAAAATGACTGTATTCCAAAAAATAAAGCAATAAGAAATTTATTCCTAAACACCCTTAAACAAAGAATTACTTAATTTGTATTGAATCATTTAGAGCTATATATTTTATGTAAATATAGCTCATTTTTTATAATAAAAAAATTATATAATAATATTCTAATAAAAAAGTAACTTTAAACTTGTTAATTTTTTTTAAATGGGTATAACAAAAATATAATTTATATTAAATTAATTTTAAAATAGATATAAAAATCTCAAATTTAATTTTCACCAAAATTTCAATTAGTATTTTTTAATAAAATTTTTCAAAACTGAATATTTTTCATATTTCCATAAAAATAAATAAGAAAAATAATCTAAGAAACAAAAAAGAAGTATTGCTAGTTGTGTCCGGTGGTCCCTCCGACCACCGATAGCACTCATCAGTTCGCTGGACCCCACAGCTTTCTCATCAGACCGTCATCATTCCCTCTCCTCTTTTTATATTAAAATCAAACAAAAGCCAATGGTCCCACCCACGCCCTCCTTATCATTCCAACGCAATAATTAAATCATAACCAATTATTTTCCTAAAAAGCTAAGTACTATAATATATTTTTGTTTAAGAATTAAGAAAATATTTTTTTTGGGAATAATTATGGAAATATAATTGTCAATTTTCCCATACATCTTAATCTTCCATCCAAATAGAAAATTAAGGCTTCGTTTGGGACGACTTTCTTGCTGTTTTTTAAAGTTGTTTTCTAGTTAAAAATTTTAAATTTTGTGCTAGAAACTCACTTTAAGAAGCAGGAAGAAAACAGTATCAAACGAAGCCTAAATCATAACCTCAAATATATAATCTTCCATCTACATAGATAATTAAATCATAACCTCAAATTTGTAATCTTCCATCCACATAGATAAGATGGGTTGTATTATAAATAAAATTTGATCTTAATGAATTTTTTAATTTTTAATATTTAATTAGTTAAACTATCTAATACTATGCACATATGAATAAGAATTCATTATGCTAATTTGTAGCTAATTGCATTCAATATTCTTCATACAATCATGACAAGAATAAATGAGTGAAGTATTGCATAATGAAGAAGAGATTTTTTTTTATTGGGGGCATAAATTATTTATTTTAAAAATAATAAACCCTAATTTTTATTTTGTATATATGTTACAAAAATTATATTTATATGAGAAAAAAAAAAGATTACTTATAAAAAAATATTTTATAAATATTAAAAAATAAATAAATTTCTTTTGATGCAATGAACTGTGATATCACCTAATTATAATAAGTAAATACATTCTTAGAAGATTAATGTGACATATTCTTGAAGGATTTTGACTCATGAGAATGTATCAAACATTAATTACAAATCAAATGCATATTAAAATAAATTTTATGATATATTTTATAGAAATCATATTTATTTTTTGAAATTAATAAAAAAAATTTCTGATATTAAATATATTCGATAGCTTGTAGAAATATATGGAAAATGAATTATAAGATATATTTATACATAATGTATATTTAATTGCATAAATATAGCTTTTATAAAAATAATTAATATATGAATTATGCCCCTTCAAAATTTTAGAATTTAATCTTATAACTATTGATTAAAAATATGGATTAAATATTTAATTTTTGCCCTATTAAGAAATATCCTCTCCACTATTATATATAAATATATAACACCAAATATTAGTAACTGAATCATATATAGCATTTGCGCATGTAAATGATCAGTAACAAAATAAGATCAACAAATTCCTTCTGTTAATTAATTCTTCCTTCAGAAGAAGAACCTCAGAAGATCGTTAAGGAGAAGTATTCATATATATATATATATATATGTATGACTTACCTCGCAAGATCTTGAGAAGGAGCAGTACTAGCAGAAGGATTAGTCGTCTTCTTATGGGCTTGCTCAAGAACTGCTTTCTGCTGCCTAGCTGCGAGGCTCCACGGGTCAATGAACCCAGTGGGCGGGTCAGAGAACAGCCAGGGCTCCAGCCCATGCACACTCTTCGGGTCATGTATTCTTATAAGATGGGTCATAAGCAACCCAATATCAGTACAAGCTGAGAAGTCCATTAATCTCTCTTTGAAGATGCTGCCACTGTTGCTCGAGGAAACGCCAAGTCTCAGCTCAAGATTGTTCTGGCAACTAATATTGTTTGCTTCCTTAGCTTTCATTTCTTCTGCTTGAAGCTTTTCTTCTTTTCCTCCTCCGTCATCTTCTTTTGTTGGAGTTTGTTTTTGTAAGGGATTCATCGAGAGAGAGAGAGAGAGAGAGGTGAGGTTTTAGAATGGGGAGTTGTGGGCAAAAATATATGAAAGTTTGTGTAGAATTAGTTCATATTTATATTTCGTTTATTTGACAGTATAATCAATGATGATTCTGTCCTTTCGTATATGAAATTTGGTAGCTGGAATGAACAATATTTGGAGGAGGGAGACAAAGAGAAGAATGTGTGGGGAAGTAAAGGAAGTGGTGGGGGCAACGATTTGAAAAAGGGATTGAGGGGTTTGGCTCTGTGGGCGGACTCCTGCCACAGAAGGATTAAAATCTTATGCATATTGAGGAATAATATCTTTTAAGGAATTTCCTATAGAAATTTGTATGAGAAGACCTTATAAATCTCTTTTTTAGTATTGTCAAAGATTGGCCATGATAATTTGTAGGTGACCTTGAAGTTGACCTTTGGGATATCTAATTTTTTTTTTTAATATGAAGTTAAAATTATATGAAAGGATCAAAAAATAGATATCTTAGATTACTATATTTGAGAATGTAGTTCAAAAATATAAGTCAGCTAGTATAGGAAAACCTTCGATTACTGTCGGAGCTTCTGGCGGAAGTAAGTACGCTGGAAAAAATGGCGCAAGAACCGGCGGAGATTCCGACGGTAATATGACGACAATGAGCCATTTTTCTGTCGGTACTCCGTTGGTAATAAGCTATTTTTCTGTGGTAAGCCATAATGTCGTGGACAAAGGGACAAATGAAAGTGAATAAGATAAAGAACAGCAACAAAAATGTGCAGAGATATGCTTAGAAATTGGAGTCGATGGGCACTGAAGGGCCCCCCAAAATAGTATGTTCAAGTGGAAAAAATCATCTCACTATTTGGTTGAGCATGTTTCTTCATTGTTCAAAGCCTACAAAACCACAAATAAAATGATCAGGTGATCATAAAACAAATTTTTTTCTTCTTTGTCACTGCGACAAAAGCTCCAAATCTTATAAAGATATAACTTGTGATGAGCTAGCCCATAAACAATGAGAAATTATTATGTGCGGAGACCGGACGATGAGAACAGTCTAGATCGATTTGTTGCCCTTTTAGCTGTCATTTTGTTGCACTTTTGCAAATATTCATCAAAAAGGCATCAAATATATAATTATAAATGCACTTTTACTTCCCTTTTGTTGAGTATTTACAAAAACGCAACAAATGAATAGCTAAAGCACATCAAATATCGTACTAAATGAATATTTGCTACTTCCTTGTTGCACTTTTGCAAATAATCAATCAAATGACATCAAATATGCATTCATAATTACATATTTGTTGAATATTTGGAAAAGCGCAGCTAAAGCGCAACAAATCCGGATGGTTCTTGCGTCCGGTCTTCTCACAGAATAATTATCAGGTTATTGAACACAAAGCAAGAATAAAGACAATCCTAAAACTGCTGGACAATAAATTCAAAACTCTAATAAAACTACTATCAAAAGCAACCTAAACAGCATGAGAAATTCAAATCGAATGCACCATATATCCATCGTCAACCTCCGTTGATTAAATAGATTTTCAACGTCAGGAGGCCATGATTTTTAATTTTTTCATCTAGTAATAATGAGACTTTTAATGAGGTTATAGCGTCAGTTGTAGTTGAAGGCGATCAGGATGTCAGGCAAGCTCCAATTTCCCCCATTCGCCATTGAATCTAGCTTAGCATAGATCGAAATGTTCATAATGGTGTTGCAATTTGATCCAAAGATCTCAAATAAAGAACTACTGGCAACACAAATATTAAAATATAATAGAGTAGGAAGTTTCATCACCACAAATTAACATTTTAATTTTTATACTAAAAAGCTGATTTAAGAAGCAATAAAAAAGCCATCCCAAACGAAGCATTGGGGGGACTTTTTATTTCTTCTTAAAGCGGCTTTCTTGTACAAAAATTAAAAATAAAAAAGTAGTCCCATAAGAAGTCTAAAATTTCGTTTACAACGACTTTCTTAAAGCAGCTTTATAGTATAAAAAAATTTTGTTCAATAAATATTTGCATTAAAAGTCAGCTTTATAAAATAGTAATAAAGTCATCCAATCATCCAATAATTTCTAACAGCATTTTTAATATATTTTAATACAAAAAATTTTCTAAAATGAAATTTTTTTATTAAAAAATTGTTTTAAAAAGTAGTAAGAAATCTGTCCCAAATGAAGGCTAAATCACTTTCCCCAATATAAGAGTCAAATGTGCCATAGAAAAATATAGCATTCTATTTATGATATGCATAATAAATTATAAATTTTATCAAAATAGTACCTTGCTTTTAAAAATTATTTAAAAACTAATTAATAATCTCAAAACTCTGGCCAAGAATTGTTAATAGTAGCAACCTATTCCCTCAGGTGAGCCCAATCGTTGTATAAAGTTTGGCTGCAATTCGATAAAGTTTTTAACTTTATTGTATGATGAGCATGCCAAATTTTCGGTCCCACACTGCTTTAAAGTGAATTATGATGGTAATGAGATGAATTCAATCCGATCAAAATTATATATATATATATATATATATATATATATTGTTATGTATTTGCTAAATCTTTGGAATTACTTAAATTCTTAAAATCTTTGG
This sequence comes from Dendrobium nobile, assembly GCA_022539455.1. Lineage (NCBI taxonomy): Eukaryota > Viridiplantae > Streptophyta > Magnoliopsida > Asparagales > Orchidaceae > Dendrobium > Dendrobium nobile. The sequence goes on from CM039734.1 coordinate 54,792,868, forward strand.
GATTACACAATCAACTATATATTGAATGGGATTCCTTATGCAAGGTTTCTTTGGTCTGAGTCCGACTTTATCGACCCTTATCCTTATTGGTCTTTGCTTTGTTTTTACTGTTTTTCCTGTAACCATGTGCTGTGGCCACTTCTGTGATCTACCTTTGTACCTTCCTTTTATGAATGAATTGTTGTTTTTATTAAAATATAAAAAAAAAAGTTTCCTAGCCATCGGGATGTGGAATGATCCATAATAGCCTATGGTTTCAAGTAGGGTGTTGAATTTTATAGAAGTGACAATGAGATATAGGTTTCGTTTGGGACGACTTTCTTGTTGTTTCTCAAAGCAACTTTATAGTATAAAAATTTTAATTTTTTTAATTAAAAACTGCTTTAAAAAGTAGGGGTGTCAATATTTGACACGACACGAAAACCCGACCCGGAACCGACCCGAAAAATCCGGGTTGGACCCGACCCGGTTTCAAAATGGGTCGGGTTCGGGTTCCAGAAATCGACCCGTTTGAAAAACGGGTCGGGTTCGGGTTGACCCGGCGGGTTGCCGGGTCAACCCGAAAACCCGTTTATTTTTGAATTTTCCCGCTCCTGCCCGCGCTGCCCCGCTGCCCAGGAACTGCCCGCGAAGCTGCCCGCTGTGCCTCGCGGCCCTCGCATGCACCACGCGCCACGCGCGCGCTCGCCCGCCTGCGCAGCTGCGCCACACGCGCGCTTCGCCTGCCGCGCTCGCACCCGCCTCGCACTACTGCGCTCGCACCCGCCTCGCCTGCCGCGCTCGCACCTGCAACGCTCGCACCCGCCGCGCTCGCACCCGCCTCGCACTGCCGCGTTCGCACCTGGTGCGCTCGCACCCGCGCTCGCATCCGCTCGCCGCACCTGCCGCGCTCGTTCCGTGTCGGGTCGGGTCAACCCGGCAACACGCCGGGTCGGGTCCGGGTTCGGATTTTCGACCCGTTTCTCTACCCGGGTGGGGTTAGGGTCGACCCGTTTCGCATCCGGGTCAGTTCGGGTTCGACCCGAACCCGACCCGAAACCCGAAATTGACACCCATATTAAAAAGCAACAAAAAAATCGTCCCAAACAAATCTATAATCTCTATCATCCATTAATAATGCATTGGATATATTGCAAGCATATCCTTTTTCCTACATTTGAATAAGTTTGTAAGCTTTGAAACTTCAGAGAGCTCATTCTCTCTCATCCCTTCAGTAATTAAATGTGCTCATAGGGTTAAAATGCTCACATAAAGGAGCTATGCCAAGAGAAAACATGTATTCTAGTGAGCCCTCAAGAAGAAAATATGTTGATTTATAATTACAAATGATAAAGAGCGTCATATTGTTTGAAATGTGGTACAAATTCTTCTTGGGCAAAGAAAAGTTGTGGGATAATTAATCTTTGAGCAAAAGTGTTAGGAAGTGCGAAAGTGCTCCAAGTACTCTATGGTGAAGAGAGTATTTAACATAGATGAGAGTTTTCAAAAGGAAGGATGAAGTTTTTAGCAATGGGAGGGATGTAATAAACACTTTGTCTTTGAGAGTTAGAATAATTTTCAAGATGATTTTTAATAAAGTCTTAAAATAGGTTTAATTGTTTTTTTTTTAGAAATACATTTCAATCCAAAAAAATTGATCAACTTTAATTTTATTTTTTTAATTATATATTTTATATGTTAATTTTATAGGTAGAGGTAGACCTAAATAAGCTTGGTTAGAAAATATTAGAAATGGTCTTTTTTTATCAGATTTAAATGAGAAATTGACTTTTAACATGACATAATGGAGAAAAAGAATTCATGTAGCTGAACCCACGTATTGGGACAAAGGCTTGATCTTGTTGTTATTGTTATTGTAGTAAAACCTTTGAAATTATTTAAAATCTTAAAATCCTTAGGCTTAGAAATTTTAGCTATGGGATAAATCTTATGCAATGTCGCCAACTATTGGGATATTGCAAGACCCACTATCATGTGTTTTCAATAGGGATCAAGCATGATGTTATAATTTTATAAAAAGAATGAAGATTTATAATCTCTATTATATATCAATAGCACATTAGATATAATTGAAAACATATCATTTTTTTCCTTTCAATCGAGCCTAAATTTCAAATAATGATATAATATATTGTCCCTTTAGTAAATCATGTGTTCATGGGCTCAAAATGCTCATATAAAGGAGCTCAACCAAGAGAAATAATAAATTATTAGGTCATGTAGTGTGGTCGAGATTAAATACAAATAAAGGGGATTAAAGTTGAAAAATGGTCTCAAATTGAGTTTAAGAAGCTCTATATGAGCTTAAGTGAGGCTCACTAAGTTTTTTTATTTCTCTAGAGTAGCGTTAATGAAAAATCTAATCATACAAACATGAATTATAGGGACTAATTTTCTTAAGATATTATATATAGTTTCAACTTCACTCTTATCACTCAAAAAAAAGAAAAATCAAAGGACTTTCATGAAGCTCTAGGGAATGTGAATGAATAAATATGTGGAAGATACTTGGCACTCTCGTTTTTCTCTTGGTCAATAAGATGATAGGCAAGGGGAGCATTAAGGCTACTCCAAAGCCAACCGCATTCTCTAGTGTTCATAGGATCACAAAAAAGTAAAAGGAAGGGTTAAACTTTTGGATTAAGATTTATTTTCCTTTTAAATATATATATATTAGGGCACAAGTTAGCCATATTTGCTGAAGTTTGCTCACATCTACCAACTTTCACTAACCTTCTTAACCATCACAATATTGGAGACCAATTTCTTCAGTTTGAGTAGCAAACTTCTTTGATGAATTTGTCATTCAATAGTTTCTGAACTTCTACTTTGATCATATCTTCCATTTCATAAAAAAACTATATATTATTTTGCTTTATAGCAAGCTTTGTGTCGTTGACATTAAGGGAATAGCTAGTTATGTTTAGATAAACTCAAATCATCTCAATGGGTGCCCAGGAAAAGGCATTGAAATTATCTTTCAAAGGTAAACAAAATTGAGAGCAAAAAATGCCTTAGTAGAATGTGTTCATAGAAGAGTTTTTTTCTCAATAGGTTCATCATGAGGCAAGAATATCTTTGGCTTCGCTTCATATTCTAAATATTTATGAATCTTGGCGATAAGAATAAGAGTAGTAGGGGCATGGTGAATACACTATTTCAAGATGGAAACTTCATAATTTGGTGTCAAATAGACACCACTAGATTTAAAAAAGTTAAGAATAGGCCTTTCAAAAATGTAGTTGTAGTTAGAGTTTAAGTGATGAGAAAATTAGAATGCTTAACTTGATAGACATCTTGGTTCTCCATACTGACTTCAAGAGTATTTTATTACAGAAGACAGATCATTTTTAGAGAAGCACAAAATAGGAATCTATGAAGAGGAAGAAACATGTACTTCAAACTGAATAAGCTTTTAAGGATCAAATGTTGTGTAGCTTCATTATTAGCTCCTTAGTTATTACTTTTTAAAGCAGTCTTTTAGTACAAAAAATTTTAATTGAATAAATTTTTTACTAAGAAGTTACCTTGAAAAATAGTAATGGAAGTGTTCCAAATAAAATCTTAATCACTTAAGATTTTGTGTGAATTTCAGATTGTATGGTGATCGATTCCTGGGGAGTTTTGGTCATCTTTGTCAGGCGGATGGGGTGAGATTGAGTAGGGTTTTATGTCACTCACTGTACGTGATGCGGGAATGTCTTAGGTAAGATTGAGTGGCTTTTGGACAATCCTAATGAGGCTATGCGTATTAATTTTACTCTGAGCTCTGACTATCTAAATTCTAAGATTGATTTCACTTTGGTCTCTGTTATTGATTGTTATTCGAATTACTTTCTTTCTGATGTGGTCATTGGTTAAGCCTGGCTACTCGGGCGGACCAAGCGCGAACTGGCCTGGCTACTCAGGTGGTTCGTGGGTAGTGGAGACAAGCCTTTTCTTTATTCCCTGACTTTTTTCCATTTCTGCCTTACCTAGGACTGCTTTACTTTATTAGCTACTTTCTAATTTTAATTACTTCTCTTATTATATGTATTAGTCAAAGCATGGGATTAGACAGTTTTTCAAATTATCTACTAGTAAGTAAACCGACTACAGGTTACTGTTCCATTGTTTTCCCTACGGTAGTCTTCTTCCCTGTTAACCGCTGCATCATCTCTGGTATCAGAGCTAGATTCCGGCGACAATGGCGGAAAGTAGCAACCGTCCCAGAGCCGACGGAGATCGGAGTCTGGAGGCGTTATGGGAGACGCAAAAACAGACTTCCAAGCAATTGGAGGAGCTTATCAATAACTTCGCGCGTTTCGCCGACGATATGCGGGAAGAGATGCGGCAAGTTCGCGCAACCACAAACCCAGTGGCTCGTCCCACCGTTCCGGCAACCATACCGGCTCCGAGACGGCATTTACGCGAGGAAGCCCCGTTACAGAGGGCAACCACATTCTGTCCGGTGGCGACAGAATCAGATTCAGAAGGTTTATCGCCGGAGGATCAATCTGAGGCCGAAGAAGCATTGCACCCTCTTAGATTGGATCGTTTGCGAAGACACAGACTACCGAGACAAGAGACCGAAGGTATGCGCATTAAACTTGACATTCCATTTTTTGAAGGCAGGTTGCACATTGAGGATTACTTGGATTGGGAGGCGGCGGTAGAAAATTTCTTCGACTACATGGAAATTTCGTCGGCCAAACAAGTGAAATATGTGGCTTGCCGTCTCAAGGGCGGAGCCAGCGCGTGGTGGATGCAAGTTTTGCAGAGCCGACGACGAGAAGGCAAGGGTCCGATACTCAACTGGACCCGAATGAAGCGGCTGATGCGGCGGCACTTCCTTCCAACAGATTTCGAACAACTCCTGTACGTGCAGTATCAACAATGCCGGCAGGGCACTCGATCAGTCAATGAATACACTGAGGAGTTCTACAGACTAAGTGCTCGCAATAATCTTCTTGAGTCGGACAACCAATTGGTGGCGCGTTATACAGCTGGTTTAAAGGAAGCTATCCAAGACAAGTTAGAACTCAATGCGGTGTGGTCGTTATCTCAGGCCGTTAATTTCGCGCTCAAAGCAGAATCACAACTGCAACGACCTTATCGTACTCAGGCGCCCAGAAGAACATTCCCTGATAATCAGCCCGGTTATCAAAAAACTGGCGGCACAACACCGGGTAAAGCTCTGGCACCAGGTAATATGCCTGGTCAATCTCCATCTCGAACACCTATGGGTGAGGACAAGCTACAGGCTAAACCCCGTGGTAGCCGGGAGAACCCTTACGCTAAGCCCTCAACCATCAAATGTTTTAGGTGCCTTCAACCGGGTCATAAGTCAAACGAATGCCCCAACCGTCACCAAGCTCAGTTTGTAGAGGGAGAAGAAGAAGGTGAATTGGAAGACAATGTCGAGGAGGAAGAGGAAGCACCTTATGAAGCTGTTTTGGCAGATGAAGGGGAACCCGTGCTATGCGTTATGGAGAAAGTGTTAATAGCCCCACGGAAGCCCGTTGATAGTCAAAGGCACAACATTTTCCGTTCAAAGTGTATGATTAATGGGAAGGTCTGTGACATGGTGATCGACAGTGGATGCACCGAGAACATTATTTCTCGAGCAGCGGTACAAGCATTGCAACTCAACACATCGAAGAACCCAAAGCCGTATAAGATTGGTTGGATTAAAAAGGGAATTGAATCCATGGTATCTGACTTGTGCAAGGTGACGTTTTCAATTGGAAAACAATACTTGTGCCATATTATTTGTGACGTCTTAGATATGGACGTCTATCATATAATACTCGGCCGGCCATGGCAGTATGATACAGGGGCTATCCACGATGGTCGGGCTAACACGTACACTCTAGACTGGAACGGAAAGAGACTCAAATTCTTCCCAGGCAGTGCTATCCCAGTTCAGCCATCAGCCCACAATCTGTTATCAGCGAGAGTGGTCACGGGGCAATCCTTGCTGAGATGCCACGATCAAGCGCAGCCCCTCTGGGCGCTCGTCGTGCAGGACCAAGTGACACAACCGGGCTTCACTGCTCCTGAAATCAAAGAATTGCTCAAGGCTTTTGAGGACATAACTGCCCCCCGAGTTACCATCCGCACTGCCACCCCTCCGAAGTTTACAGCATCATATTGAATTTGTGCCAGGCGCTGTCTTGCCTAATCTACCTCATTACCGTATGAGCCCCAAGGAGCATGGCATCTTAAGACAGATAATTCAAGAGTTGCTGCAAAAGAAATTCATCCAACCAAGCCTCAGCCCATGTGCTGTTCCGGCTCTGATCGTTCCTAAGAAGGATGGGCAGTGGCGGTTATGCATTGATAGCAGAGCGATCAATCGCATTACAGTTAAGTATCGGTTTCCCATTCCCCGCATCAACGATCTATTGGACAAGCTCGCCGGCGCCAAAATTTTCTCCAAGCTTGATTTGAGGAGTGGTTACCATCAAATCCGTATCCGTCCAGGGGATGAGTGGAAGACCGCTTTCAAAACAATCGATGGGCTCTTTGAGTGGAACGTGATGCCATTCGGGCTATGTAACGCCCCTTCTACGTTCATGCGGCTGGTGCATGACGTCCTTAAATCTTTTCTAGATAAGTGCTGCGTAGTCTATTTTGATGACATTCTTGTCTTTAGCTCTTCTTATGATGATCATATGACTCAGTTGAGAGCCATCCTGGAGACTCTTCGGAGACATCAGCTCTTCATCAATGTGAGCAAGTGCGAGTTTGCGGCGGACAAGGTTCATTTCTTGGGCTTTATTCTATCGTCGGAAGGAGTGCATACCGCTCCACAGAAAATTTCAGCCATCAGCAATTGGCCTACCCCCACGAGTATGACTGAAGTTAGAAGCTTTCATGGGCTAGCAAACTATTACCGGAGATTTATCCGAGGCTTTGGAGAAATTACTGCCCCTCTTACGAACTGCCTCAAGTCCACCAAATTTGTATGGGGAAAAGAACAACAGGACAGTTTCGACCGGATCAAGAAGGCCCTTATCACTGCACCCGTTCTCGCTTTCCCTGATTTTAACAAGCCATTCCAGGTTGAAACGGATGCTTCGGCAGTGGGTATAGGTGCAGTTTTATCTCAGGAGGGGAGGCCGGTGGAATACTTCAGTGAAAAACTGAGCGAACCTCGTCAGAACTGGTCTGCTTATGAACAGGAGCTTTACGCCGTGGTTCGTGCCCTTAAGCAATGGGAACACTACCTATTGCACCGAGACTTTGTATTATGCAGCGACAATCAGGCCTTACAATACATTAATAGCCAGAAGAGTATCAATCGAATGCACGCACGGTGAGTAGTGTTTTTCCAAAGGTTCAGTTTTGTAATCAAACACAAAGCCGGTAGAAGCAATCGGGTTGCTGATGCGTTGAGCCGGAGGTCAGCGTTGCTCATCCGTCTCCAGACTGAGCTCACAGGACTTCAAGCACTTCAGGAACTTTATATGAACGACAAGGATTTTTCGGCCATCTGGGAAGCTTGTAAAACAGGTCATCCCAAACTAGATTATTCCCTGCAGCAAGGCTTTCTTTTTAAAGGAAATAGCCTTTGCGTGCCTGATTCGTCCTGGCGTCCCCAGCTGATTAAGGAGATGCATTGCGGTGGGTTGGCGGCTCACATGGGACGTGACAAAACTTTAGAATTGCTGCAACAGAGATTCTACTGGCCACACCTGCGTCGTGACGTTCTTCGTTTTGTGGAAAAACGTTTTGTATGCCAAAGATCCAAAGGAACAGCACAAAACACTGGGCTTTACCTTCCGCTACCCATTCCCGATTCCATATGGGAAGACCTGTCTCTTGATTTTGTGTTGGGGCTCCCTCGTACTAGAAGAGGCTCCGATTCTATTATGGTAGTCGTGGACCGCTTTTCAAAAATGGCGCATTTCATTCCCTGCAAGAAGAAGTTCGACGCTGTTAACGTCGCCTTCCTCTTCTTTAAGGAGATTATCCGGCTTCACGGGGTGCCGAGGAGCTTAACTTCTGACCGCGACGTGAAATTTGTAAGCCATTTTTGGAGAGAATTATGGAAGAAGCTTAACACCGACATCAAGCTCAGTTCCGCCTACCATCCTCAGACTGACGGTCAAACGGAGGTAGTAAATCGCACACTTGGCAATATGCTGAGATGTTTAGTCCAGGATAACCACAAGAACTGGGAAGATCAATTAAGCCACGCGGAATTTGCTTACAACGCGACCTCAAACCGTTCTACGGGATTGTGTCCATTTCAGATAGTTTACACCAAGCTACCCAACCAGTTGGTAGATGTGGCAATCCTACCAAAAGGATGCAAGTCCTTGGCTGGAAAAACGATAGTAGAGGCTCAAGACACTATCAGGACAGTTAAAGAAAACCTACAAAAATCCAATGAGAAGTATAAGCTGATCGCTGACGTTCACCGCCGGCATAAATCCTTCAACGTTGGAGATTTGGTAATGTTGCGAATGCGCAGAGAACGATATCCCCAAGGAACTTACTCCAAGCTGTGCTCGAGAAAGCTGGGACCGTTCCCGATTCTGAGCAAGATCAACGACAATGCTTATGTGCTTGACCTACCGCCGGATGTTAGAACATCTTCCACCTTTAACATAGCTGATTTGTACAGTTATATTCCTCCTGATAACGAAGTTCCTACTGTCTCGTCGGAGTCGAGCTTTTCGGAGCCGGGGAGAACTGATGTGGTCATTGGTTAAGCCTGGCTACTCGGGCGGACCAAGCGCGAACTGGCCTGGCTACTCAGGTGGTTCGTGGTAGTGGAGACAAGCATTTTCTTTATTCCCTGACTTTTTTCCATTTCTGCCTTACCTAGGACTGCTTTACTTTATTAGCTACTTTCTAGTTTTAATTACTTCTCTTATTATATGTATTAGTCAAAGCAGGGGATTAGACAGTTTTTCAAATTATCTACTAGTAAGTAAACCGACTACATGTTACTGTTCCATTGTTTTCCCTACGGTAGTCTTCTTCCCTGTTAACCACTGCATCACTTTCTCAAATTGGTTTTGCTTACATTTTTGTTGTGTGTAGCCCCTTCTTTTGTAGATTTACTTTTTTGCAGGGGAAGCTAATGATGATGGGTCTCAACTTTGTGTAGAAAGACTGAGCTTAAAGCCTATTTATTAATCTTTCTTTTTTGGATGCTGTGCTTTAGCATCAGTAGCATGTTACTAGGGTTACTTGTTCTTTTTTTGTAGTGGAATTAATTGGCTCGTAGGTTCTCTTTTTCCTTATTTTGTAGCTCGTTTGAGTACTGAGCCGATGTTTTCTGTAACTGATTTTTATTTCAACAAGTAAGTCCCTCCGTGGGTTAAAAAAAAAAAAAATCTTAATCACTTAAAAATTGTGGTTATTATTCATAATTGCATATTTTTTTTAGTAAATTTGTACCTGAAGAATCCGATAAATGATGAATATATTTTTTAAGAAATTCAAAAGATAAATTTTAAATCATTTTTTACAACATGAATAAAATTTGTAATTACATTAATTAAAAAAAAAGTATTATTCTTGCTCAAAATTCATACCAAATGCATTCGACGGAAATCACGTGCGCGTGCTTACTCTAATAGAACTTTACAAAACTTTTAAAAACAGTGAATAAAAATGAAAATTCCAACTAAAAAAAGGCAAAAAATGTAAAAGAAAAAAAAAGTTTTTGGGTATTGTTGAGATTCATGATTGCGATTTATGAAAAAGATAAAGAGTTCTTTCTTTATCGCATAGGCAAAGCTGCATTCCTTCCCCCATTGATGCTGTTTCTCTTTAAAGGAATTTTCTACAAAGAAGAGTGTCTTTTTCTTCCTATATTTTCACCAATGTTATGTGTATTACATAGAAAGTTTTGTTTTTGTTGTTGTGGTGGTGAGGTATTATTAACTTACTAAAGTCTTGTGAAAAGAATATCAAATATACTTTCATTTTTAAGTATTATTTATGTACCATTATATATTCTTGAGCTTTTAATAATATAGGGAAAATGATCTTCAATTGTATTAAAGAACTATTTTGATTGCTAAACTTTCTAAAGAGAAATCAAAATAGTCCAACCATGGGCAGGGACAGATCCATCTGCTGCCTATGAAAACTCCCGCAGGGGTGCTGCCAATTGACCACGAGATCTGACCAGGCAGGTAGAACCCCGTCAAGGGGCACTGCCCCTTTGGACCCCCGACATATCTGCGAACTATACAATGATCAAGGATATGAACAAATAAGGGTCGAGCCAAATTATACACTTTTACTTATAAGTTTGTCCCCCCTTAAAATTAAGATTGGTTCCGCCCCTGATCATGAGACTATTTAGTTTTATTTTAAATATTTGAGAGATTAAAATGATCATTTAATATAGTTGATTATCATTTTGATCCTTCATAAAGAATTAATAGATCATTTTAACCCTTTTTCTTAATAACATTTGATTCTACTCTTTTTTTTTTTTTTTTGAAATTTGAAATTTGATGTAAATCCCTAATTTCAGTGATCCAAAAGAAAGAGGCGTACAAAAATAGAGCAAAGAGCTCAAAGAGTCCTCATAGTTGCCAAAGATCATCCTAAGAGGAAGCTAATTAAATTGCATTGATTGCCCTGGTTGCATGCATCATCGTCCAGCAATATATTAATATGAAGAGCATGAAAGGTATGCGCGCAAAGCACAGAATTAACTCAAGAGAAATAGTCTTTAAAATCTCTTAAAAAGAATTTTCTTCATGGTTAAATGTGTATTTTTGTGCGTACTAAATAAATTATTATTTTTTATTTTATGTTGATATTTTTTTGTGAAGATATGTCCTAAAGAAAATATTTTTATAAAAAATATATATATTATTTAAATGTAACAAAAAGTATAGTACTGACTTATAATAATGTAATATTATTATTATTATTATTATTATTATTTTTGTATATATATATAAAGGCTTAGAAATGAGAAGGGTGACTTGAGATGATGAGTTATTTGTAATTCTTTCACATGAGAATAAAGCTGTAATGTAGAAATTAAAATTTAGGATATTATGAATATTTTATAGCTGAATTTTAAAAAAAGTAAATGAATTAAATAATACTTGGGTTAGAGCTTCCATAAATCATGATCAAAGCAAAAAAAAAAAATTATATAAATCAAAATTTTGATCAAATGAGTCTCTAAAGTTTTAGAATTCGTTTTAAAGTTTATGAAATATATACATATTTAATATTATAATAATCTCAAAATAAATTCAAAGATTTTGAGACTAATCCACAGATTAATTAAAACAATTTTTTTTCTCTAATTTTTAATTTGACTCTTATCTTCTGTTTTACTCATTAATTTTTTTATTTTGAAAGTGAGCAAATTTAATGGAAAATTCACACATCATATATGTAATGCTTGAAACTTTAAAAAAAAAATTTTTTTTTGATGGAAACCTAAACTCTCTACCAAGAAATTAAGGGATACATAACTATTTAATTTTCATGTACTATCATAACATATTTAAGGAAAAAATAAAATATTTAAAATTTAAATTAACTGTATGACAAAAACATATTATTCTAATGAAAATTACATTATAAAATATTTTTTTTAAGTTTTGTTTTTGGAAAATTATTTTAAAGTAAATAACTCTATTTTTTTAAGTTTATGAGAGATTAGAATTTGGATAAATTATTACGTGCGGAGTCCATATACATTCGGACTCCAATGAGATTTTGTCACGTCATTTGTATATGATATGTTGTAATCTCATTGGAGTCCAAATATGAAGAAATTATTCTGCGCGGAGTCCGGACGTTGCTCTGTGTCCGGACTCCAATAAAATCGCGACACCTGGATTGTACACGTAGATATTCATTTCTATTTCGCATTTAGTTTTTTCCTTCTAGCCCGACCGACCCAACCCAAAAATTTCATATTCAAATATTAGGGTTTAGGATTGGCGTTTTTTTTAGATGAAATATTGTGAAAAATAAAAGCTATCACCATCGGATTTTCCTCCAAATTGTTGTTCGTCTTCATTGACTTTTCCTCTTCCAAATCAATCTTCATCTTCATCTGCTTTTCCTCCTCCGAACCAGTCTTCTTCTTCATTGGATTTTCCTCGTTTCTTCTTTCTCAACAGCTATGAATAGTTTCTTGCGCTAAAATTCTAAAAAATAAGAAATTTTCGCTATATTTCATTTTTAAAAAGAGCGTCAATCCTAAAACCAAATATTTGAACAGGAAATTTATGGATCTGATCGGTCGGGCAGGCAAGAAAAAAAAAACTAAACGTGAAATAGAAATGATTATCCTTGTGTACAATCGAGGTGTCGCAATTTTATTAAAGTCGAAACAGAGTGTTACATCCAGACTCCGCACAAAATAATCTCTCTCAAACATGAGCTATATACAAAACTCCACGCGTAATAATTTCTAAATATTTGGCAGCATATGAGCTGATGCATAAACATTTAAATGAAGTAATCAATAAAGGAGCATGGTGGCACTTTTTATTTCTATATCATACCTTATTCTGAAAATTATTCCATTTATTCTAATTTCTAAGGAAGTGACTTGGGTGGAATGGAATAAAGCAGAGGGACAAAATTTATGACAGATATTTTGTCATATTTGCTATTAAGACGATTCTCTTAAAGTTATCATGCACAATATCAAAAATTAAAATCTAATATTTGATTAAGACTTATAAAAAATATTAATATATATAATAGTTATATTAAAAAGCAAATTATAAAATATTAAAGTTATTTAAATCAATTTTTGAAGATATTTAAAATCATAATCATTTATTTGAAAATAAAAGACAAAAAAAATTGAAACTTATTAAAGGCAAAATAAAAAATTTAAAAAATATGTGCTTTGAGGATATGTTTGGAACAACTTTCTCGCTTCTATATTTTTCAGACATTAATTATAATTTTATTTGGCTTATTGTTATATTTTAGTTTTATCATCAAATTTTAGAAATTTCACTATCCCTACAACAACTTCATAACCGCTTTTTAAATGCAGCCGTCACAAATAAATCCTAAGTATAGAACACTCGTGTTATTGGTATAAAAATCATATAGATAATTAAAATTTTTATAAACACATGACTAATATTATTAAAAATATTTTGATCATAACATAGTAAGATCAGATTTCATAATCATTTGATTTTTTTAGATAAGTGCAATATATAAGACAAATCAAAATTTATATCATACTTATTTTAAAATATATTTAATAATTTTAAAATTTATTTTATTCCAAAATTAAAATTTTAATCATAATAATGTAAGTTAAATTTTCTTAATATTATTGTTGCGTCTTGAAAAATTTGCGGCGGTAAAGATATAAAATTTAGCGTCCTAGCTTTATACTAAAATCCAGCACACAAACAGAAAAAATAGAGGGTGCAACGTTCATATGAAACATCAGAATTTTGAGGTATGAGAGAGTGTAAAGACTAAGGAGTAAAATGAAGGAAAGATATGTACAATCCATTGTTTTCAATTTGTTTATATTACTCCTAACAATTATTATTATTATTATTATTTGATGATAATTCTGTTATCATGTTATTATTAGAAGATAATAATAATACTAAGCTACTTAATTAAATTATAACATATTAAAATATGTTATATTTAATATTAATACTTGCAGACCTGAAAGGAATATGCCATTAAAACTGAATTTTTCCTTTCCTTAAAAATCATAAATAAGGTCCATTTTCATATTTTAAAATTTATCATTTTGATCCACTCATCAAATTCAAATTCAGCCAAAAATTAAGTAAAAAAAATTAACAATCATAATTTCAAATTTAATTAAAATATCTCTTCACATAATGCCTAAAGTTTGAGGAGATCATCATCATAATACGTGAGACTGATCGGTGATTCTCTCAACTTTATTTATTGAGAATGGCATGATTACAATAGAAGAAATCTCATCATGCTTCTCTTATAAATAATCCATATCTTTATCATCCTTCATTACATGACAGCTATAATTTTTTTGGTACTGAAGATCGAGAGACCTTTCGTTGGATTTGCGGCTTGTCTATCATCTCGCCCACTATGACTACTGCACTTGAAATATTCCACCAAGAACTTCTATTTTTTATAATTTATAAACTCTAAGCTTTGCTCGGTTTATTTCTGAGTAATGAAGGAAGGCATGCCAATCTGAAAATGTCAAACAAGCATCTTCTGTTTTTTGAAATTTTAGGATTGTAATATGAGAAGGAGCAAGAAATGATTTTGGGAGAATTTAAAGATAAAATAATTGTATTGTATATAATTATATAAGATTTTCTTAAACTTTAAGAAGGGTCTGAGTCAGCCCAAAAAACTGTTAGTTTTCTGTGGAATAGGAATATATTGATTTTATTTTGGGAAAAATATATGAATATATGATTGTGTTGATCAATCGAGTTGTACTATCGACTCAAATATCAATTAAATCGATCGAGCTTGTTAGGGGGTTACAAAGGGGCAATATTTCCCCTGCTTGTCCCCGACTCTTTTTTTTTTTTTTTCACATACAAGCGTCATAGTGTTATATGTTGAGTGGTACAACATTCCAAGTTTAGCCGGGAGACAGAGACCACAACACTATTGCGTTATAGGCTACAGGCATTGGGAGTTGGACTAATCAATTTTCTTTCTATTCTTCATGCTTAACTTGAAGAGTTGCGTCCCAGCTTGATAAGATAAAATTATGTCTCTTTGTCAATTTTAAGAGAAGAAGTGTGAGAGAAGTAAAGAGAAATAAGAGAGTGTGAGAAGTGAAATCAGTACAATTTCTCTCCATTTTCATAATGAATTTCTTAGTGTGGTGAAGCCCGTGATTTTTTTCCAGTTTCAAGTATTTTTCACAATAAATTCTTATGTACTCTCGTTTTTTATAATTATTTTTTCTTGTATGTTTTTTGTTGCATGGTTTAAAACTTCCCCAACAAAAACTATCAAAGATTTGATGAAATAGGGTAGATTGTTTAAAAAAAAAAGTTTTTATTGTAGAAGAATTGCATATATGTGGTATGATTTGTAACTAATTGAAAATTCTAATGAGTGGTTTAATATCTAATATGAGTGGATGAATGGTGCTCTTCAAAATTAGATATTGATCGCTCAGAAAATATTGTGATAAATGAACGACAAATGTCATAGTGTAATAAAAAGATAAACCGAGATGTAAAAAAAAAAAGATAGTGGGTGAAAAAAAGCACTTGAATGTGCACTCACTGAATTGAAATTTCTCTTTAGTATTGATTAAAGATTAATGTGACTTTCTATTTGATGGTGTTAGATAGGGGTAAATTAAAGTCTAATTAATCTTTTTGAGTTTTTAAGTAAGTTTTGATTTCGTTTGAGACAGATTTCTTATTGTTTCTTAAAACAGCCACTACAAGAAAATGGGTCAATAGCGACAAAAAAAATAGAGACAAAAATAAATTGGTCGCTAAATATATCTTTTAGTGACCAAAAATTAGTAAGGCCTCTAAATAATAGGTTTGATATTAGCCGCAAAAAAAATTTGGACGCTAATTTTGTCACTAAAAATTTAGAAAATTTTTTTCTTAAAAATATACACATGTCATTGTAGTGACTAATTATTCTTTTTAAACTTGTACATAATCGTATGCTTCTCAAATATTTCAAGGGTCCAAGGGGGTAGCACCCTCTAACGGGGTTCGACCTGCCCGATCAGGTCGCGGGGTCAAGGGGCAGCGCCCCTGCGGGGGTTTTAGGGGGCAGCGCCCCCGAAATTTTTTTTGATTGTAATAATATTTTTGAAATTCAAATTAATAAATAAAATGATGAATTTAATTTAATATTTATAATTTTATGATGATAAATCTATTAATTTATTAATGAAATAAATTATAATATAAATTATCTAAATTTCATCAATCACTTATTTAAATAAAAGTATACATTAAGTAACATTATACCAAAACCTAGCTACTGGCGATCTGTCTCCCGCACGCGACCTCGTTTTCGCCCTAGCTCTTTAGCGACGGCCTCAAACTGCAAGCGCCAACTGCAATCGCCAACTGCAATCGCGAATCGACGCTAGCGGCCACGACCTCTAAGCGTTGATATGAGTTTATTCACTCACAGTTCTTCGGACAATCCCGCAAAAAATCCTCCGTCGGGTCCGTCGGGTTCTTCTTCACAGGTTATCCCTAATTCCATTCTTCTTGTTTTAATTTCAAAAATTATATGATCTTCTTTAAACTATGCTTTCCTCTTATTTTTATGGCATTGTTCAACATTATTGGTTGTTATTTTTGCTTTAAGAGGTTATTAGGGTTGATTTTTTGTTGTATTGATTCTTTCACCTCTTTATCATGAAAAAGAAAAAGAAATGAAATCCTATTGTTTCCTGTTTATATGGTGTACCATCTTTCCTTAGTATTTTGTTGAAATCACAAAATCTGAACTTCACGAAGGCTTGTGATTCTATAGAACGTACAATTGAGTTTTGCCGAGAGACTCAACGAGGAATATTGATACAAAGTGTGGACAAAGATATTAATGGAGAGCATCAATGAAGAGTATTGATAGAGAATTTCGATGAATGACTTAATGAGGACAAATAACAGGGCACAACCGTCTCTGGGCAATAGATGTATGATTTAATGTACATGATCGCATCGCAACACTGCTTATTGTGCCACTTCTGAATTTTAAACCTCCTTTGTACAAGTGCTTTTGGAGATAACTGTCCACCTAAGTAGCCACTAATGCCTTAATGATCATATTGACCTTACAAAACCCTTTCAACACTTTCTCATCAATTGCAAAGACCATCCAAATTAATTATACTATGATTTTCTTTGGAAGAGCATCATGGCTTGGCACCAACAATGTTGCTATGATAATTCTTTGATCACCGTTGAAGTCAGAATTCTTTCCATTTATTAAAGAATAATGAACAATAGAGCTTTACGGCCTTTCATAGAATTAACTAGTAAAAAAAGTCAAAAAGAGACTCTCGAAGAGTTCCATTAAGATTTCCAATGGACGTGTTGGATCTCTTGAGTTTTAATGCATCATTTACTAATTTGGGTGGTTCTCAAAGGTTTTATAGCATCCTTATGAAGCTGAAAAGTAAACCTAAGGATTCTTAAAAAATATCAAATCCTGTTGTGTTTTAATAGTTTACAGGCTAGGCTCCTAACTCCTCTTCATTGGGACTCTCTGTTGATTGATGAATTTAAGCTTGGATTAAATCAAAGTAACCTCTTTTTTCTCTAAAAATTCCCCTCCCTTTCTTATCCATCATTCTCCAACGTTTCTCTTCTCCTTCAACCATTCCCCACCCATTTTTTGTTCTCAATCAATAGCATATAACAAAGAATGATGATACCAAGTAATACCCAAAAAATAACGCCAAACTAAAATAATACCTAAAATTTTTTGATAGATGATCTATCACGGTATAAAAGCACAAGCAAGCATTTCTCTAGAATTTTTATAGTCTCTTCAAAGGTCAAGTCCTCTCGCCATTCAGCACGCATAATTGGCCTTGCCAAATGATTTCCAAAACCAGTTGCAACATGGTTATCCTCATAATGTGTTCCAATCATGCCAACCTAGAAATCATGAAATAAAATTGGCATATCAGTTGACAAACAAGAAGATTTCCTTGAACAAAAGAGGAAACGTTGGAATAAAGCAAAATTTTTCTGACCATCCCCAGATACTTCTGCCCATTTTTAACTCCACCAATCACAAGTGAGTTCCACAAAGGGTTGAATTTGTTGCGCCTGTTGTACATTACTCGATTCAAATAGTTATGTACTTCTTTAGGGCCCAGAGAGTATCCATCATCCCACATATGATCATAAATACTGTAGACAAAATAAAATTATCAAATTTCTTGTAAGACATGCACCAGAATAAAGAAATGCAATATTATCATACTTCTTGTAAACTCTAAGTTAGAAGATTCAATGGACTTTACATTAGTTCATCAAGATAATGCAAGATCTCTTGGAAGTCACTAATTTCTCCACTTGCACCAAGTAGAGTATGTTTACTAATAGGCTTTATCCGTTCCATGCTCTTGTATCATAGAGTTGATCCATAAGAACTTATTGCTCATAAATTATGGTAAAGAAGGAAAATAATTAGAGGATATGAATTTAAAACAAGCAAATGATAAAAATAATCCCTTAAGTTTTTTAACTGTATCAATTTTAGTCATAAGCTTTTTGAGGTGTTCAATTTAGTCCCTCAAATCATAGTATCATCATAATAATTTGAATTTTATATTGTCTTCACACAAAAAAATTCAAATGAGAAATGATTTGAAGCATATTATTTATGAATATTTCTCAAAATTATATAATTTTTTAAAAGAGGTGTAAGATTTTTCATGCAATAATTATTTTTATTCATAATTTTGTCAGGTCAAAGCAATGGATAAAAGCTGGATTAATCTCAACGATAGACGTTTGCGACAATATAAGGATGGAGTCACTGCATTTATTAAGTTTGCCCGTGAAAATAATCCTCAAAAGGAGAAGATTCGGTGCCCATGTCGATACTGTGCAAATATCTTTTCTCAGACTTATGGCGACGTAGAGAATCATTTACTGATTAATGGAATGCAAACATCATACATTGAGTGGACTTGTCATGGGGAAACATCTCAAGCTTTCAGTGATGCAGATTTAGGCAGAAGAGATGTGAATGATCTTAATAATTCAAATGAAGGGGTTGATGAGATTCAAGAAATCTTAGAGGATATACATAGGGGAACTTTTATGAACTCTTCTCCCAATAAATCACCAGATGAGGAATGTGATAATATTATCGACAAAGATGAAACAGATATATTTGATAGACTACTAAAGGATGCACAACGTGATTTATACCCTGGTTCAGAGTTATCTATGCTGTCTGCTCTTGTAAAGTTACTACACATTAAAGTTCTTAATCGTTGGACAAATAAATCATTCAACATGATCCTTGAATTCATAAAATCTATCTTGCCAAAGGGTGAAACACTTCCGTCTTCATATTATGAATCAAGGAAGATTCTATCAGACCTCGGATTGGGATGTGAAAAGATTCATGCTTGCAAAAATGATTGTGCTTTATTTTGGAAAGATAATGAGGATAAAGAAGAATGTCCTGAGTGCATGGAATCAAGATGGAAAGTTAATGATGTAAAAGGAAAGAAAATTCCTCATAAAATTCTACGCTATTTTCCCATTACATCTCGATTACAACGATTATTTATGTCAAGAAAAACTGCTCATGAAATGAGGTGGCATAAAGAAAATCATTTTGTTGATGAAAATTTATTAAGACATCCAGTTGATTCTAAAGTTTGGAAGGATTTTGATATTAGCTTTCCTTGGTTTGCAGAAGATTCTCGTAATGTACGCCTTGCATTAGCTTCAGATGGATTCAATCCTTTTGGTAATATGAGCACTTCTTATAGCATGTGGCCCGTCATTCTTATACCATATAATTTACCTCCTTGGAACTGTATGTCTTCTGAGTTTATGTTTATGACACTATTAATTCCTGGTCCAGTTGCTCCTGGGAAAGAAATAGATGTGTATTTAAAGCCCCTTATTGAAGAATTAAAGGACTTATGGGTGAATGGTATCAAAACTTATGATTCTGTTAGTAAGAATACCTTTCAAATGCATGCTGCTCTTCTATGGACTATAAATGATTTTCCAGCTTATGGTATATTGTCAGGTCATAAAGTACATGGTTATAAAGCTTGCCCAATATGTGACAATGAAACTACTTCACAATATTTACGAAACAAAATTTGTTACATGGGTCACAGACGTTTCTTGCCTAAGGAGCACAAATGGAGAAAAAGTAGAAAATTTAATGGAAAACATGAAGTTAGAGTGAGACCTCAAATTTTATCAGGAGATGAAATATTATTAGAAATGGAATCATTAAAGGATTTGAAGTTTGGAAAGCATCCTAGCTGCAAAAAAAGAAAACGTAATCTTCATGAATCAACTTGGACAAAAAAAAGTGTATTTTTTGAGTTGCCTTATTGGAGAAGTCTCACGTTACGTCATAATCTTGATGTAATGCACATTGAAAAGAATATTTGTGACAACATTCTGGGGACCTTATTAAATATAGAAGGAAAGACAAAAGATACAGAGAAAGCTCGTTTGGATCTACAAGATATGGGCATAAGGCATGAGCTACATTTGCAAAAACAAGGTGAGAAGTATCTTAAACCTCCAGCCTCTTACACACTTACTCCAAAAGAGATAGAAGGGTTTCTCAACTTTGTTAGATCAATAAAGTTTCCAGACGGTTACGCAGCAAATATATCTAGATCAGTTCATATTCGAAATGGCAAGCTTATGGGATTAAAAAGTCATGATTGCCATGTGTTGTTACAACGAATCCTTCCTTTAGGATTGCGTGGATATTTAAATAAAGATGTACATAATGCTATAAGTGATTTGTCAAGATTTTTCAGGATATTATGTGCTAAGACATTGAGATTGGATGTGTTGGAGAAATTAGAAGATATGATCGTTAATACAATTTGTCAGTTTGAAATGATATTTCCACCTGCTTTCTTTGACATAATGGTTCACTTGGCTGTTCATTTGCCGCGTGAGGCTAGGCTTGCTGGACCTGTTCAGTATAGGTGGATGTATCCAATTGAAAGGTTACTTCTTGTACTAGTAACATTTATTTTTTACATATATTTTATTCATTATTTGCATAAATTTTTATTAAAATTTGTTTATATGCTAGAAATCTAAGTGTTCATAAAGGGAATGTTAGGAACAAAGCTCGCCCTGAAGGATCAATTGCAGAAGCTTATGTTGTTAATGAGGCATTAACATTTTGTTCTAGATACCTCCGTGGCATGAATAGTAAAAATAATCAAGATGAAGAATATAATGATGATGTTCATTTGCATGAAAATCAACTTTCAATTTTCTCTAGAAGAATACATCCTTTTGGTCAACCACATTTCACTACATTATCTTGGAGTGAGTACAATTTAGTTCGATGGTATGTTCTGAACAATTGTGAAGAGTTAAAGCCATACCTCAGGTACGTAATTAACTAAATTGCTGATGATATTAAACTTATTTACAAATAATATATTACTCTATGATTAAATCTTATAAAAATTATGTATCAGTGAACATGAGAATGAGTTAAGAAAAGAAGATTCATTTATTCAAGATGTGGCAACAAAGCAAAAAGATCAGTTTCCATTATGGTTTGAACAAAGAGTAAGATACTCAATTCTTAATTTTATTTGTTATTTATATTTCTAAATTTTTTTCTAATGTTAACAATTTCACAAAATTTGATTTTTTTTCTATCTTATAGATGAAGAGCTTGAATCTTCATAAATCACTAGAAGGTAACGAAGATCTTTATTCTTTAGCAATGGGTCCAGATATTCGTGTTAATGTATATTCAGGGTGCATTGTTAATGGAGTTAAGTTTCTAGTCAACGAACGTGACATTCGAAGGGTAACCCAGAATAGTGGTGTATCAGTTCAGGGTTCTCATAGAGATGAAAGTATTGATTTCTATGGGGTTTTAACTGATGTTGTTGATTTAAGCTATATTGATGGAAATCATGTAGTATTGTTCAAGTGCAAATGGTTTGATCTTGAGCATAAAAAGCCCATTGTAATTGATGATGATTTCACATCTATAAATATGAGTAAAACTTGGTATGATAATGATCCTTATGTATTAGCAGGTCAAGTTACTCAAGTATTTTATGTTCAAGATACAAAGTTAAGAGGTGATTGGCATGTTGTACAGAAAGTGCAACATAGGCATTTATTTGATCCCACCCTCTTGAATTACTTGAATGAAAATCAACTTAACACTGATCAGCTAACAGAAAATATAACATATCAAGAAGATGAGCAAAATGATATAAACTTCCAAGATGATTTTGGTGAGATTGGTCTCTTACATAGAGAAGATGTAGAGCCACAAATTTTGGAATCTGTACAAAATGTGCATTTACAACCAACTCAGACTACTGATTTTCTATGTGATGAAGATGAAGAAGAGGAATATGATGCAACATTAGCTGAATATTTTAGTGAAGATGATGTTGATGTACATATCAACATTGATATTGATAAAGACTAGGTTGTTCTTTATGACTTATTTGTTTCATATATTATAATAACTTGATATATTTGCTTTTCAATAATGTATTTTTTGTTTCATTTTGCAGTTTATTAAGTCATGGCTCCAGGAAAACGGATAAGCGCTCGAATAATTGCAAATTACTCGCATTTATTTGCACCATCAACAAGTAATAATGTGCAGTCTTCCTTAAAAAATGATGCTTCACATGTCGTATCAACTGTTAATAATGGTAAGTTGGTATTTTTTTATCTCATTAGGTTAAATTATTTTTAATGTTTTTTTTTCTCTTTCAGGCTTAAATATTATCCTTTGATAAATATAATTTCTTTTGTACATTAGTAGATCTTACTCTTAACTGTTTGCATGTATCAATTGAAGGAGGTTTGCCTATAGGAGAAGCATCTCCAATAGCTAATAGACCAAGTTTACCTCATCCGTCAGTACCAGAGACTGAGACAACTATCATTGGTATTATTACTTATGGCTTCTTCAAATTTAATAATAATGATAAATATAAATGACTTTCTTATTTACTTTTTTTTTCAGCTTCAAGTTCTAATAAAAAAAGAGGTCCTAATAGAGGTGTAGCATTAGAGGAGCATTACAGAACAAAAGGTAAGGTATCAATAATCATTCCAGAGGGCTTGAATAGGCCAGTTGGAGAGCATCACTCAAAGTTGTCTAGAGAAGCGGGTATTATAATTAGAAACTTTGCACCCATGCAAGTCGAAAGATGGGATCAAGTTAGTGATGCTGATAAAGAAATACTTTTAAAAAAATTGATGGTAATAAATTTAAAGAATTTTTTTAGTTATTTTTTATCAAAAATTCAATTCCGTTTATGAATATCATATATCTTTATGTTTTACCTTTTGTTACTTTCGACATAGAAGCTAAAAAATTGATGGTAATAACTATTGTGCTTTTCTTCTACTTTTACATAGCACTCTTTTTTTTTTAGAGACAAAATTGATGGTAATAACTATTGTGCAGCTTTTTAGTACAAGAAAGCCGTCCCAAACGAAGTCTTAATCTCAGTAATTCATATATAACCGTTAGATACATTTATGTTTACTGTTTGTGATGTATTTATAACAGTAGTATACAGCTGCTGTAATGTGTGATGGATACAATGGTTGTCTTTTACCTCATAGATTTGTATTATTTTATCTTCTTTCAATATCAATAAAACCTGCTTCTACAATTGTAACTTTAGATGCCCATAAGAGTATCTAGCTGCTGTTGTTGCCTGGAAGTATCCTATATGTCTTATTATAAGAGTCTAAATCAGAATTTTTAGACTCTTTTACAGCATCCAATAAATTGTTGAGGTTCGACCAAACCTGTTGTGCTTTAGTCCAGTTTTGCTTAGTCAAAACTAGTCTCGTTATGTTTATCATTAAATTGACATTTAGTTTTCTTCACCAGGAATTTGGAGCTGATTTATGAGTTTGACTTGTTGTTTTACATTCATCTTATCAATGCATATTATGATTTCCAAATGAATTTAGTTGCTCTATCTCATAATATGATTTGATACAATATTTCTGGGCTTTTCAAATCAAATAAGCATGACAGAGTTAATGAACTCATGGCTGACATGCTTGCAAAAGAATTGACTCCCAACGTTGTGACGTATGGAGCTTTAATATCTGGTTGGTTTGACAAAGGAATGATAAACAAAGCTTTTGATTGTTATTTGCAAATTACTAGGAAGGGCCTGAGACCAAATTTGTTTATTTGTAGCACCCTTGTAAGTTGCTTGTACAGGCAAGATAAAATCAATGAGGCCAATTCATTGCTGCAGAAACTTGTAGATTTCAACATACCCTCAAAGTATGATTTTTTTCAGATGTCTTATAATCTTGATTCGAATAATCTTTCTGTGAACAAAAATACAGATTTCTTTCATGAGGTTTCAATTAGCATTGAACCTAATCACGTCATTTGCAATGTCGCTATTGCTGGAATTTGCAAGTCGGGTGGGGTAGAAGATGCAAAAAGTTTCATCTCCTTCTTGTCTAATAGAGGATTCTTGCCCAATAAATTTACTTATTCCAGCTTAATTCATGGATATTCATCACGTGGCAATGTAAATGATGCTTTTTTACTGCGTGATGAGATGCTTAAAAAAGGTTTCCTTCCTAGCATTGTGACATATAATGCACTCATCAATGGCTTGTGTAAGTCTGGCAATTTGGAGCGAGCTGTGAGGCTTTTTAATAAGCTTCCTGAAAAGGGTTTAGATCCTAATGCTATTACATTCAACACAATGATTGATGGTTATTGCAGAGCTGGTGACCTTACAAAATCCTTTAAATTTAAACAGAAATCCTTTCTTTCTTTTCAGTGCACACGATGAGCAATAGTTTTTCTCTTTTCAGTGCACAGAACTTTGCATCTATGAGTCTCTTTTTTTTTTTGTAGGTAAAGATTAATTTGTCCATTGAAGAATCACATGTAAAAGATTGTGTGATGCACACGATGAGCAAGAGATTTTCTGATTTTCGCTCAAAGGCTTATGTACATTATAAAAAACATGGAGGTGGAATGTTAGCAAGACAAAAGCCTTACAAAGAACTTATTGACAGACCAGATGATTGGATTTGGTTATGTAATTTTTTTGACTCGGAAACATTTAAGGTATATCTTTAATTCAAAAAAAAACTATGGGTTTGCTAATTTACTTATATTGCTATTAGTGATTGATGAAACTTTTTATTATGTTATGATTTTGTGGGGAAAAAATTGAGTATTAAAGATAATATAACAAAAATTGAGATGAACATATATATAAAAGACATCCATATTAAAATGTTTAAATTTCAAGCATATGAAGATCAAATTTTCTCGCTACTTTTTTTATATTATGTTTAATTAAAATTTTTATACAGAAAAAATCGGAAACAAACTGTCGAAATCGTTCAATGTTGAAGGTCATTCACCGAATGGGCACAAAGTCCCTCGTAGCTCATTTATATGATCAGGTATTTATCATTTTTTAGTTGCTTAAATTTTGAAAACTATTAATGTGTGATATATATTTTGTTATGGTGTAGAAATTAAGCAGGATTGAGTTATACAAGGAGGAGTTTACAAACAAAGAAAAAAAATGGGTTTCTGAAGATTGTCAGGCAAAATATGTTAGTATAAATTTATTTTTTTAGAATTGATTTATTAGCAAATTTTTTTTATTTTTTTGTTTTGATTTTTCTTAAAACATGCAGGACAAGATGATGGAAATTCGTGAGAAAATTATTGACGATGGAGGAATAGTTGACGAGACAATCATTTGTGCTGAAGTTTTAGGTGAAACATCGTCATATATTCGTGGCCTTGGTTATGGGCCAAAGCCGATAAAGAAAACTAAAATTGCCAGATCAAATGCATCGTCCGAGAGAGAGATTGAGCTTGAAACCAGTTTAAAAGTTATACAAGAGAAATATGAGGAACAGAGTAAGATCATTAAATCTCAACAAAAAACTATAGATTGGTTAAAAATGATAGCAGAAAAAATGGGCATGCAACCCCCTAATGATGATGGTAAGTATTTAAAATATGCACATTAAGCTTGACTTAATAAAATTGAAATTTTTGTTTAACTAATATTATAAATTTCTTCTTGTAGGTCCAGACTTCTCAAATGAAGAAAATGATGATTAGAGATCTGATTTATTTCTTCTTCTTTTTTTTTGAAACTATAATGTTAATAATTCGCTTTCAATTTAGCTCTTGAACTAACATATTTTATTGTATCATTTTTCATCTTTTTTAACACATGGTTGTTTTCTCTATTTATAATATATTCTCGTAGTAGCAATTTGAACGTTGTTAGAAACATAATTTTGACATGGAAACTTTTTGTTTTAATTTATTCTAAGGTTGAGAATTTTTTGTTCTTGCTGAAATCCAAGTTTCCTGAATTTAAACTTGTACTGTGAGCCTTTGACTTGTGGAAATATAAGTCTATTGTGGTATAGGGAGCAGGTTCACAGTTTATGTACAAAGTTTGGGCTTGAAAAAAATGCATTCGTGATGATCCTGCTAAAACCTGCTCTCATTCAGACCAAGAAGACAACACAATGAAGACTCATGGTGAAGAGATGTCTATATCTATTGGTGAATTTTCAAATGGAGAACTTGTTAATTAATCTGTCTGCTAGCTGTTTTGCATATTCTTGTAGTTATGGTTAAATGAATAATTAATGATTTTAATGGTTTTTCTTAATGACTGTAGATATACAGAGCTGTACTCAGTGAATCTAACTTATGCCACTGTTAAGGTAAGATGCTTTCCCTCTTATTTCCTTCAGGATTTCAGTTGATGTGATTATTGCATTATATAAAATGGATTGCTAAAACCGTCTCTCATTCAGACCAAGAAGACAACACAATGAAGACTCATAGTGAAGAGATGTCTATATCTATGTGGGAAGCCTTGTTTTGTATATTCAGGGTGCATTGTTAATGGTGAAGAGATGTCTGGCGCCAGGATATTCTTCGATGCTGCATGTAGGAAACAACACTCATATGGGAATGGGGATGATGTCATACAATGCTGCTGCTGTGGGAGAGCATCAGGATATGCAACAGTATTCTTTTATGCAGGATCACGTAATTCCTGTGGCAGCCGTGGCGCCTGGGGTAGATTATGACCTTAACGTCTCCGTTTCTTCTGTATTTACTGGATTTAATAGTGGGACCCTTCAGTCCAATTCTCCGCATCATCACCACCTTGTTGATGGTGCAAACTTGCCTTTCTTCTTCGGTTCTTCTCTTCCAATTGCAGCAGCAGAGGGAGCCTCCTCAGAGAACCAGTATCTTGGTGGTTTCAATGGTCGTCTGCAGGTTTTCTGTAACGAGGCACATAGGCACCCCAAACTGAAAGGGGAAGGAAAGGATCGACGTCCTCAATGAACCTAAATAATGTTTCTGCTCACTGGTAGCTTTTCTTTTCAGTCAATTCTATTATCAGCTTTTATATCTATAGTACTTTATGCTCACTTTTGACAGGTGAAGTTATTTCATTATTAATTTACTAGCATAACGTTTTGCATGTCTTTTAGCAATCCTCAAATTTAATACACCTTTGGGTATATTATATTTTTATATGATGTTTACACCCGCCTGTATCTATATTTTATAGAGTTTGCCAAGCCAGTAGTTCCTGCAAAGTTTAATTCTGAAATAGTTTCTACCTAGATAACCAGTAAGGATATTTACCCAAAGTTATGATTCATTTAATTTTCAAGTTGTCTAATAGTTTTGTTGTTTCATGCGGCATTACATTATTTCATTTTTGGGCTTACTGCTTATTATGTTAGTAATACTGGACATTCCTGAAGTCTCAAAGATGCTCCTTAAGGAGGTATAACTCACAGATTTATAATTAAAACTTTGTAGCCTTTTATTTAATTGTCCAAGGCAATGATTGGAAATGTACATAGGGATATGAATGATTCTCTTCAGATTTTCATTGATATTGAAAATGAATGTGAGCAAATATTATATGAATTGATTGTTAGCATCATTAAAGAGAAAAAAGGCATGAAAATGAATTGATTGTTCTTAATTGTAGAGCTGACTTCCTTTTTTTAATCGAAGTATGTTTTCATAAATGGTAAGAATGACATTGCATCAAGAAATTTTGTGTATTCACATATCCCAACTAATTCAGTGTATATACTCATCTCAAAGAATTCAATACTCATACACTCTTTTTATACGAGTTGTGACTAGAATACCAGCTGAAGTAGTTTTAAACGATTTATTTCAAAATAGTTTATCCAAACTTTTCAATGATCTTGTTCTGAAATTTAAGTGTGTGAAACTACATTTAAATTAAATATTACATAGTTTGCATTTGATATCCTTCATTGGATAATTTTTGCTCCTTTTTGCTTTGCTGCCTTGCTAAATTTGCCAATGTAAATTCCTAAATTCTTGCATCTACAGCTTGATGAGCCTGTTGTTTAGGATGATGGTGACGAAGATGATGATGAGGACGATGATGATAAAGATGATGTTGATGTGGATGGTAAATGTAGAATCCTTTCACTCTCAGGTATTATTAAAAAAATGTTTGTTAACTAATATGTTTTGAGCTTGCTTGATAAAATTTCTCTCTCTTGGTGACAGCTACTCCTTGCGAACTAAACTAGTGTGAATTTTATAGTTTTACATTTCATGTCATTCCTTCAAATATTATTGTGAATTATTGATTTCTTGTTCAATGGTGGAGAATTGTGCCAATTGTCCAATTGTTGTATGATCTTTGTTCTCTATTTATTCTATTATTGATCAGTATGCCCATTGTAAAAACTGAGAGAAGAAACCCAACATATTCTTATCATTTACATGTAATATTTATGACGAACTTGAAAATTTTGCATCTTCAATGAAATTGAATATTGGCTTGTACACTCCATTCTCTTCTCAATAGTGAATAACAATATATATATATTTCACTTTGAACACATGTTCCCTTTCATAATAGGCGTGATATTATATTCATATTTAAATATTAGTGATTGATTCTCTTAGCTAAACCATCAAAAGAGCCAGCGAGATCTTAAATAATATGCTCTTTGAATCTTAAAAATTATTATTATTTGCTTTGTAAAGCTAGAACCTTGTCTAGATTGTGGACATTAATTTCTAAGATGTCTTCATGTTTGCATTCCCTCAAAGCCATTTTTATAATTAAAAAGCTTTAAATTTAGTATTTAACTGCAGATGGTTAACTATTAATTTTGTTGGCAATGATCAGCATCCTCAAGATAGCATGATTGGCATTGATGAAGAAGCTTTAGAAAGTAGAAGATACCAACGTCTTCATGCTAAAAAGCCAAATTCTTTGCATAAGAAGTTGTTAATCAAACATGAACATTTGAAGATGGTAATGGGCATGCAGGGTTGTTCATGGCGTTGTAGCTAGAGATTACAACATGTGGGAATAAGGAATCAACTTTTACTATGGGAGTGAGATTCCTTGTCGGACAAGCTGTTAATGTGACAACCTTCATAGTTGATGACCTTTGCAATGTTCAACTATAGAAGTTATAGTTGATTATTTTGTAAACATTAAAATTTTAGAATTGATATTTCAAATATTATATTTTGTTTTTTTAATTGATGAATGTATTTTTAAAAGTATATGAATGAATACAATTTTCATTTTCTTCTAGCAAATTCTTGTTTACTACATTGAAGAATGATTTTTTTTTAATTCATTACTTGTTATTTTTGTTACCTCAATGTAATAAAATTAGTGTTTTTTTATTTAATATGTATTTTATATGTCTAGTTAATGAGAAGTAATTAGATGTGATAATATCAAAGAGTGATTGATTAATCTTAAATGTTTTAGAAAATGTATAATAATTAAATAATAAATAAATTTTACTAAATATGACCAAAATTGATATGCATTAAGAACCACATTTCATGAAATTAAAGGGGCTTGTGATTTACTTTGTTGATTTTTTTAGTGACCAATTTTTATTTTGGTCGCTATTAACAAAGATGATAAATAAAATTAATAATTAAAATATTAAATAGCATCCAAATAATTAATCATTAGCGTCAAAAAAATGGTCGCTAAAATGTACCATTTTAGCGACCAATTTAATTGGTGGTCACTAATTTAGCAACCAAAAGAAATTTTGGCCGCTAAAAGGCTCAGCGACGGGGCTACTGCTACAAGCCAGCGACCCAAAATTTTTTGGTCGCTATTTGTTTTAGCGACCAAATTATCTTTATTAGCGACCAATTTTGATGGTCGCTAATAACCTTTTTTCTTGTAGTGAGCTTTGTAATACAAAATTTTTATTTTTTTTATTAAAAAATAGCTTTAAGAAGCAATAAAAAAGTCGTCTCAAGCGAAGCCTTAATCATAAACTTAATCACATGTATATGTTAAGCTTATTCAAATTTAGCTTAGAAACTAGCTTTTGAGATTAAGCTCAATGAGCTAAGATGATAAATTTGAACTAATCTCAATTTGAATGATGATAAGTTCAAAAATTAATGCTTAATATATTTAACATTATTAGTAATTAAGGAGCTTAATTATAAACGTATAAAAATAGTCTTGCATTTTATTCCTATTATGTCTCTCTCTCAATTTCTCAATATCTATATGATACCTAATTTTTAGAAGTCAGGCAGCTATCTCTTATGTCATTTATGAGTCAAGCTTAGCTCAATGATTAAACTCAATTTTAATAATATACAAAATTTAAAATATATATTTTTAAATAATAATTGGTTTGTTTATTATTGTTATTTTAAATACTTTATGAGTAGAAAAAAAATCAAAATATCCTTTATATAAACTAAAGAAAACAAATAAAATGAAATGCATATGATTTATTCTTTTGAACAAAAAATAGTTTTTCTTTCACTAAAAAATAAAAAAATTAAAATAAATATACTCAAAATAAAATTTATTCTTGTTTCAAAACTTTAAAAAAGAATTATATCTCTTATTTTGATTTAATAATATGTATCTGAATATGATCATAAATGTTAACTTATAACTTAAAATTTTTAAAACATTTTTTTTTAACTTAAAATTTTTAAAACATGTTTCAATAGAATTAATCTTCTGTTTTAAACAATTTAATGTGCTTAAAAAGCATAAAAATTATTTCATAATAAAAAACATAAAGCCTAATACATCACATAAAAAAATAAATTCAAAGCTACAATCTCTTAACAAAATATTAATAAATCACATGAACAAAGTAAGAGAAAAAAAAAATAAATTAAAGAAAAGCTTACAAACACTTTATTTAACAAGCCCATTTGATTGAAAAAATGGCAGCTCATTAGTACCTCATTGAATGGCTCCAATCAATAAAAGCCATAGTTTCTTTTCCTCCTAATGATGAAGCTCAAGTAGGGGGGGATCAAAGCACCATTAGAAATTGTTCCCCTTAGTGAGCTTTTTCTTTCTTCTTTCTGTAGAATGACATGACAAAACCATGGCTTCTCTTCAACTTGATAGAACCCTTCTTATGCTGCTAAATGCTAAAAGTTCTATAGATGATGTGACTGGAATGCTCAAGTGCAATGCTGAGTCATTATCTAAATATGTAGGCGACGCCATTTTTAACATCCCTAGCTACAACAATCATCACCCCCCATTTGCCTAGCTCACTACAAAAATCATGGCTAGTTGGAGAGAATTTGACAACTACCATGGCACCAAAATGATGCTTACTTTTTAACCAAGGCTTCCTTTCTACGGCTTTCTTATCACTTCTTAAAGTAATTTTTTAGTATAAAATTATTAAAAATTTATTTTAAAAAGTAATAAGAAAAAAGTCCCAATCGAAGCCAAAATCAGTTACAAAATTTAATTTTTGTGTGAGAAAAGGTGAAAAGGGCTAATAAAAAAAATTATATACTTAATAACATGCATATTACATGTAGTTATAGATTTTTTCTATGAACGGTGGTTACCACCAATTCCCTTTTTTATTGCACCACTATTGTAGCTAGCACTCAAAAGCTTATTTTTAGTTTTGTTATATGAGGAAGTATTTATGATGATAGCTAAAAAATTTATTATTATAAATTAAAGAAAAAATTTATATGATGAGATCAATTAAAAGAAGCTTAAGTACACCTCAAGAAAACTAATAAACAAATATGAACAAATTTTTAAAACTCTATGATAGGAAAAATTATTGCGTGCTCTCATCGGACTCCATCCAGAGATGAATCAAAATGCATCATGACATCATTTATTATGTACTGATGTTGTGTACCGGAGTGACGTAGCGCATCATGATTCGTATTTGGACAGTCCTGTGATCGCACGTAATAATTTCTCTTGTAACAGAGGCCTAAACACCGACCACCTGGCCAGGACACGCCAGACTTAAAATTATATTTTATAAACTTTCATGAAAATTAATGAATATTCAATGGTCCACTAAGATGAAACCACTCATGATTAACAGTACTATCTTTACAAGATGAAGAATAACTCGAGCGATATGATCCTAAGTACAAAAGCTTTGGTGTTAAATGTATAATATAATAAATTTTCAAATCATTATGCAAATCCCCTACTTGCCTTTCTTTTTTAGCCTTTTTAGTAAGAGTGGGAAATGCACTTAAACAAATGATAAGCAGTGATGAATAAAATAATTAAAGCCTGCATTGTGCATACAATAGTCCATCAATTGCAATGGCTTTCCCAAAGTAATTCATATTAAACTTCTACATATGGTTAGTTAGTTGACCTAAATCTTCAGAAAATATAAAAAAGTATTCTCATTTTTTTTTAAAACGGAGGTATCTACTCGCTGTCATTCTAAAGTGAGCGCTTGACAGCGTAATTAATTCATCTACGGAACCTAACGAGATCATCAATCGACATTGAGCCCACACTTGATTTGCCCCACTAAAGAGGCGAGGCCATAGTATAGAGAGGATTCGAACCCGGGATAAAGGATTCCCAACCGTGCTCGCCCACCAACCACCCTAAGCCTCGGTGGTGCATTCTCATGTTTGGAGCAGTTCAATTTTTTATCTATCTAGCTCCGTATTTGAAACTATTTGTAAATATCTTATTATATACGGACTTTTCAGTTAATAAAATTTTTAAATATATAAAATTAACATATATTTTGAGCCAATAATGAGTTGTAAATGTTGGAATAAAGTTATATTTGTGTTTGATTTATTAAAAAAATGAGCTCAAACTATTCTATGCATATTTTTTGACAGCCCTAGAGACATTTACATCTACCAAAGTTATATTACAGGTAAATATAGTAAGTCTGTAGGAATCTAAAGAGAGGAATGATATATAACCTGAGTTGTTTAGTCCTGACATGGCCCCTGACACAAAACTAGAGGGGACCAGAGAGTAAAGACTGGAGAGAGGAGTGATTAGTGAGATCTTCTCCATAGTGAGAATCATCATATTCATGAACTTCACTGGACCATAAAGAACAATGGCTCTTTTTGCTCGTGCACTAGTCTTTTCTCCTCTGTTATGCACTATTCCTTCTGCTCATACATGGCCGGCGTTTCATTTCTATCTTGGCAACCTTTCTCTCTCTATGTATCTATATATCTCTCTACGGAATTCTGAAGCCTTCATTGGCTCTCTCTCTCTTTTTCTCTTTCTTTTCCCGTTGAAGGACAAAAACCGGCACTGGTGGGATGAATGATAGGGAGAGACAGAAGCATGTGTGATGGTGGGGATCGAAGTATTAAAAGAAAAAGCTCTCAAACAGCAATTAGATACAAAAACTGTAGGAAGAGACAAGAATATCTGAATCCTTAGCAATTTAGCATGCGGGTATCTTTGGGTAAGTATTCACCACTATGAAAGCCACTAGTTGTAGAAATAATCAGATGAAAATTAACACAAAGCTAGCGGGATAAAAAGGTTCCATTCACATAAAACTTTGGACGGAAATTTAAAAAAAAAAAATCCAGTTTGCATGATAAACAGTGTTAGTTCTACGTGGAATCTGATTGTTTTTATCAATCGAATTGTATTGTTATTCAGACCTCAGTTCAATTTTTTGTGCTCACTGGAGGTGGTGTGAGGGGTCCTCTTCGTGCTTGGATTATTTGCACCTAATTTTTTTCTCCGTACAATGCTCTGGCGATGTGTACCCAAGCACTCTATTCTTTGTACCCCCCCAAACACTTGACATTGTGTTCTCAAGCACCTTGATGTTGCAAAGTTTACTGGGAGAAATAATAGATAGCAAAGCGCCACAGTGCTGTGGAATGCTACGGCGCTACTAGTTTGAGCGTCTCATAGCATCATGTTCATAGAGGCTTGAGTGATGCAGAGCCACGAGGTGGACTGAACAATTATTTTTCTCATTTTTCTCAAGGTTAGCGTCCCTTGGTGTTATTAACTTTAATTTCTTATGTATTTTGTGAGTGAGAACGGTGTAAGAGAGAAGAGAAGCAAGGAAAGAGTGAGAGATAAGTGAGATTTGTGCTTATTTTTCCCCATTTTCATAGTGAATTTTTTTGTGTGAGCTGGCTCTGTGATTTTTTCCCGATTTCGTCTTTTTCGACGTTAAATTCTCGTATCTTTTACTTTCCGTTGCTTTTATAACTTTCTTTTTTGTTTCATCATGTGATTTTACTTCAATCCCCAACAAATAGAATAGTCGATAACCAGCTAGCAAAAAACCATCTTAAATGGTGCAAGAAATACATGTCGTATTTTGCACCCCCATTTAGTTAGGGTTCCTTCAAATGTGGCTAAATCTGTTGCTATGGGAGAAATGGTATTGGTACCGACTTCTGATTCCCTTCATGTTGCTTCTGACGTTGGTGTGAAGGATCCGGAGGAAGCTATTTTAAATCAGAATAACTTAAATTTGGCTAATTGTGATGTCAACAAGATGATGTTAAATGAGTCAATGTTATCCTTTTTGTTTATAATTGTAATAGCTTGGATTAATGGCTTATAGGTTTTTTTTTAATGTTGTATTTTTAGTGAGTTGTTGGTACTTAAGACGTGTATTCCCCTTTTTAAATTAACACATCGCCCCTATATCATCAGCATTGCAGAAGAAAGGCCACTGAACTATGGAAATCTCGGTTCGTGATTATGTAATGAGTCATCCATCAAAATTTTGGGAAAGAAACTGCACTCTATTCTTTTCACTTGTTTCTTACAACTTAGAGGTGTTAAAATGAGTCAGCGGATCCGATTCGGCTTTCACCCAAAATTGACTCGACTCGATAAACTCGACCCTTTTTATAAACAGGTCAAAAATTTGAAGCCAAACCTATATGCTAGCAATCTGAACTCGATTAAATTAATTTAAAAAAAATATATTTTTATTCATTTATTAATTATTGATTTTAGATTAGTTGATAAAAAATAAGAAAATTTATTAATAAAAAAATAAAATAAGAATAAATATTAAAATTAATAAATAATTAAAATAAGTTATTACATTAATAATTAGTTCAAAGAAGTTTTAAATTTTTTAATAAATAAAGTATTAATTTAATAACTTTTTATATTATTTAAAAATACATCAAAAATATTAAATTTAGTAATGTTGCGGGCTAGAATATACACGGCGGTAGAGTTTATGAATTCGCGTCTAAGCGTTGCACGAATGTTCAGCACACAAATAGAAAAGAGAAATGAACACCAAGGTTTTTACGTGGAAAACACGAAAGAGGAAAAAAACCACGGGGCCTCGCCTAGTTGTAAAGTTCCACTAGTGTTTGTTTGAAGTATAAAGACTGATCCGTCTTTCAAATCATGACGATCAATTTACAATTAACTTCTCACAAAGTTACAAAGTTCTGCAAATTCCCTGTGTTTCCCGTAAATCCGGCAGAGTTCCGGCGTCTTCAGGCGGCGGGAAGAGCTCCAGCGGTGGTCGAGGAGGAGCTTCTTCCTTCTTCTCTTCTTATTTTCTCTCTTCACTTGAGTCCCTTTTGTGAAAAATGAGAGCTCTATTTATAGTTTTTCTGGAGTGACATGGCTCGTAAATAGGTATGAGATCAGGGGCGAATATGGAGTGGCTTGAATGGACGGCCGATATTGAACCCTTCGATCGTGCACCGTTCGTTGGATATTTGGAGGCCTTAATGATGTCGGAATTCAGCGATCTTGGGCTCGTTGGATTCTTCTCGTCGAGCCGTTCGATTCGAGTATAAGCTCATTAAAATCGTAGACCGTTTGGTAACTCAAATTGCGGTTTGAACCTTCCAATAGCGCTTCGGGTCCTTGATTTGGACCCATTTGGGCTCGGATTGGATCGAATTTGGTGTCGTTGTGTTCATATTTCCGAGACGCTCAGTTTGATTATAAGCTCGCTGAAATCAGAGTTCGAATGCTCTTGATTTTAATTTTTGAAGTTTCCGATTAGATTTTGCCTCGAGATTCGTGCTTGATCAAGATAATTATCTGAGAATACATCAAGTAATTAATTAAAATTAGTATTTTAATAAATACTTAAATTAAGTTATTACATTAACATTTAATTATAATAATTTATCAAATTTATAATTAAATAAAATAAATTATTAAATTTATAATTATTTAAATTAAGCTATAAAATTAATAACCATGATTTTTCTCCTGAAAGTTTTAAATCAGCCGGGAAGTCGTCAAAAAATCAGTCGAAAAAATGCCGGAAAACCTACTTACACCCATTTGTGGCTTTGATATGTTTGCTTTGTTTGTTTGTAAGATAATGATGCAAAGGTGAAGGGAGGCAAGTAGAGAGAGAGAAGAGAGATATGTATTATTTCTCTAAGATTTTCATAATAAATTTTTGATGTGGTGTGGCTTCATAATTTTTTTCCAAGTTTTAGATTTTTCCCCCTTAACTCCTAGTTTTTTTTCCGCGTTATTTTCTATTTCTTATTTTTTTCATTGCATGGTTTTACTTCGCCAACATTGTTTAACTAATTTTACATTTTTTTTTTAATTTGTTTTTTTTTATTCCTAAAAGCATTTTCTTATGCCATGGTTTCTTTAAAGCATTTAGGGCATCTACAACCGAAAAACTCATTTTTCACTCCAAAATACAGTAATTTGTCTCCAACCGAACTCCATTTTTTAAGACCAAAAAAAGAATATTTATAGTATATTCTTTCCCATACTTCATTTTATATAATTTCGAATAAAAAAAACAAATGGCGGGTGAACAGTATGATGTCAGTATTGCCGTCGCACTATTCACATGCGATGAAATAGCTCAAAATTGCTGCTCGGTGGGGGCGACGAAAGAACGACAAATGGTTGTTTGCAGTTTCGTCGAAGATGCCCTTAATCAGGTTAATTATTTCCAGCCAACAAAATGCACGGCTCGGATTTCTTTCATTATCCCTATATCCAGCTTCTTCTCTTCGGCCTCAGCTCGTCATTCATCTCTCTCTTTCTCTCTCACACACGCACGAGCGCATATAGAAGAGAAGTAGATGGCCATGGTTTATTCGCTTACAAGAGCACCCTATCCCTGCAAGGTCTCTTCCTCGAAGTTACTTGGCACAAATAAGGGGAGGATAGATGCATCCAAATCAGGATCTTCAGCCATTAGTCAGGTAAGCAACCAGTTTTTCCATGGAATATTAAGTAACCATTCGCAAGCACATTTTAGTCTTTCTGCCTAAATTTCATAAGAAAATATAAATCAATTGACTAGTCCCAAAAAGATTCAGATGTGATGTAGAACAAGGAACTCTTCCTAGAACATAATCAGAAAAACGAAGAATGGAGCGACAGTTCACAAAACTTTCTTGCAATTGCCTTTATATCTATTATGAACTGTCCTTACAAAAGAATTTAATATATTTTAACTCTACAGATCAGTAATTTTTTCTGTTATTGTTTGAAACATTTATTGATCAAATAACTACGGCTGTCAATTTAGCTCAATTTTTCCAAACATTCTTGCTAGAGTGGATAATTAGCTCGAATTCAGTCCAGCTGATTAAAGAATGTTATTATATAATTATGGATGTCTACATACTTCTTTTTATTCGACAAGTTTTATGCTGGCTGTCGACTACCTAATGCAACCCTTCACTTTTTTCAACCAAGACTTGGGACCTGACAATGACAGTGTTTAAATGATTTTTCTTTATTAGATTTAAATGAGAAACTGACTTTTAACAATTCACAATGGCGAAAAAGGATTCATGTAGTCGACCCCACATAGTGGGACAAAGGCTTAATGTTATTGTTGTTGTTGTTGTTGCAGACTTCTAAAGGTTGCAGGACTTGCCGTGGTCGTGGAGCAATTGAGTGTCCTGGCTGTAAGGTTGTTCTTTAACTAGCTCTGTTATCCCCATTCTCTAATTAAAATGTAATTAACAAAAGAAATTAGATTTCTTTGTATTGTAACATTTCATTGCTTGCAGGGAACTGGAAAGAACAAGAAAAATGGCAATATTTTTGAAAGATGGAAGTAAGTTTCTTCAGCCATTAGCAAATTACTCTAGTAGAGTTCTCTTTAGGATTTTGTGATGTTCTCATGATGGTTATTTGTTGGGCTTCCAGGTGCTATGATTGCCAAGGGTTTGGCTTGAAGAGCTGCCCCAATTGTGGCAGTGGAGGCCTAACGCCTGAACAACGAGGGGAAAGATAGAAATTTAATGTATTAGATCTTTGTAACGTATTATAATTGTAATGAATGCCTGTGATCACTGCTAAGATATGAAATATTTTGTAAGCTCGGTGAAGGCCCATGTTAGTGATTCTAATTTGATTTCCTAAATGTTTGCTGAGATGCATCTTATACTTTGATATTGCCCTAAAATAGATTGTGATTAACTTTAGTATTTCAACAAGGTACGCCGTGATTTGCGCTCAAAAGTTCTTTATTTAGGTTTTATTTGGGACGGCTTTCTTTCTGCTTCCTAAAGCAGCTTTTCAGTACTAAAATTTTTTACGAAAAAACCGCTTTCAAAAACAATTAGAAAGTTGTCCTAAACGAAGCCTTAGTGGGGTTAAGGTGGGGTGGTGACTTTTGTACCTCCTACACATTGAATCATACTAATCTTGAGGTTTTAACATACATCTAATATTCTAATTAGCAACCCTAATGATACTAATCTCAAAGCCATTGGCATACAGTTGTTTAAGTCAATACTAACCTCGCGGGCCTAATCATGCTTTAATCCCTTAATCATCCTTAGAGCATGGTAGTTCAACATATAATCCAAATAGTAAGATGGTTTAATTTTTCATCCTTTGATAAGTGGCAGGGTCAAAATACTCTCAATTAAGAGTCATTTTGGGCTAGAGCAAAATTGATATGTGACATGAATTAATTATCCACTGCACCTTTTGCCTATGTGTATTAATATATATTTCATATTAATATTAGTAGAGAACCCCAAAAATCCAAATTAAATGATTCAGATTTAGTTGAGTAATTTTGATATAGCAAAATAATGAAGTCATCGAGAACATATACTATTGAAGAGGGAAATATCCAATGACCCTAAATCATCAACCCCAACGCTAAAGAGACCAATATGATACCATAGTGCCCTACTTTAATAAATCATGCATTAAAACATCACATCTTCCAAGAAACTATACATAGATAAGTTAAGGGCTTGATAAGATGATGTAACAATTATGTTTCCCACCTGATGTTCTCACACATTTTTGCTAAGAACAATCTATTGAGTTAGTCTACCTATTAAAATAGTTCAAGTCCTTATGTGAACCAACTAAATCCAATGAGCCTATATGATATGGACATTTTTTTTTACTCATATCTATCTTCCTTACTAATAGATCAAGAGCTTCAAAAACAAACGAATACATTATTATTTGCTTATACTTTCATGTACCTATTATGATTTTAGAAGAGAAAAAAAAAGTACACAATATAGTGCATATAAGTTAAAAAAAAAAAAAAACTCTTCGCATTGTTTAGAAAAAGATTTTTTATATCAACTACTTGCTCCATGTCAAAACAATCAGTCCTTTTAATTCATGCTTGTCTTGATGAGAGCCTTGCCTTATGCTTCATCACATCTAGAGGAGACTTATAAGGGTCCTAAGATTCTCTCTTTTATTGGTATGGTAACTTGAGAGAGCCCTATAATCTCATTCTTTCTTGCTTAGTTACTTTTTCTCTTCACTTAACCACATGTGAACTACTTGAAACAAAGCCCTCTTTCATGTTATTTCTTTCTCATAACTCATATTTCATATCTTTAAGAGTTCACAAAATGAATTATCACATGAGTTAGCTCAATCTTGTTGAATTAAATCTAAACTTAAATTCAATCAATTAATCTAAACCCAAACTCAAAATAAGCATGATAAATACTAAGATTTCGTTTGAGATAGCTTTCTTGTTACTTTCTAAAATGACTTTTCAAAAAAAAAATTATTAAAAAGTTATTTTAAAAAGCAATAAAAAAGCTATTCCATACAGAATCTAAAGCTGATTTAAATGAGATTTTTTTTTGAGCTTACCTAAGAAATTATTACACTAATATTTTCATATTGTTCTTAATTCTAGCTGATATTAGTATTAACATGATATTAATATTAGTTTAATATTGATAATATTAAGCACAAGAGAAAGCATTAGCACAAAATTATTCTAGAGTAAATTTTTTTAAAAAAATTTCTTATATTAAAATTAATAATTTTTTAATAATATTCAGTACTAATTTTTATTGTTTAAAATTTACAATGTCAACACTAACTATGTTAAAGAATATTACAAAATATTAATTTTTAGCTCTCAAAATTTTTTTTAAGATGAGTACTCGCTGAAATTTAATTAGAAAATATGCGCTCTGTGATATTTTTCCATGCTTGTTGCAAAACTAGCAAGACGTGGCTCATTTGCATTCCACCGAAAAACCAGCCAAAAAGATGGATATTATTACCCCTGATTTTGCTCAACTACACTAAAAGAAGCAGGCGATAAAATTTAAAAATTATTTATTTATAAAAGTAATATTATTATTTTTTCATTATAAAACTGTTTAAATAAATTTCGAATAATACAGTAAGTTATAACTCGTGCATTTATTTTATTCTATTCTTATTAATTTAATATTGATTTATCTAAATTATAAAATTATTATTTTCTTAACTGATAAATATATAAATAAGAAAATTTAGGTAATTTTATCAAAATAATAAAACAATTTTATAAACAATATTTTACAGACGGCTGAAGAGAGAAAGGGGAAGTTTTTATCTTTATCGTCCTGTTCAGAAAGATTCAGCTCCGCCATGGCCTGCGCTTCGCAGTCGTTGATATCTGCGAGCAGCTGCGCGTTCTCATCTCAGAGGATTCTCTCAAAGCCTGGATGGCCCAAGAGAAAGACGGCAAGCCTCTTCTCTGTGAACGCTTCGTCCAGTACCGAAGAATCGGATTGCAACGTCGATGAGTGTGCCCCTGATAAGGAGGTATGCGCGCTATCAACCTTCTCTCTCTCTCTCTCTCTCTCTCTCTCTCTCTCTCTCTCTCTCAATGTATCTTATTTTAGCTTCTGGTTGCTTGTACTGATCTTTTTCATTGGGATTGTTTCCCCAATCTTCTTTTAGGTCCACTCATGTTAAATTTCTTTCTTTTTTTTTTCTTTTCTGTTTAATGTTCTTGTTAGAAAGATTTCGTATGTTTATTCCTAATTATAGTGTGAGCATCCTTATGTGAATTCCTGTTACTCTTAGGGCTTGTTTGGTTGCAAGTTTTAGCCATAATTTAGGCTAAATCTTGTTAAATGGCTTTTTGAGCTACATGAATCCTACTAACATCTTAAATTTTTATTTTCCTAGCGGTTTATTTCGGATTTAGTAAGGCCATGGGAAGTAGGATTTAGGAGATTTATACCACTTCTTCTCACATTGTCTATTCTATCTTTCATTTAAATACTTAAATTTGAAAATATCTGTGAAGCAATTTACTAGGATTTAACATAAGAAATGCCAAATAGTTTTTTGGATTTAACACCTCCAGTATTTTCTGAATCTGGATTTATAAGATTTACTGAATCTTACTCGGATTAAATCCTACTTGTAGGCAAACAGCCCCTAAATGTGGACTTTACGCCTTGTAAGAGAAGGATATTATATAAGTATTAACATGCTGTTGATAACGTATTTGAAATACACACGTCTTATGGCTTATGCCGCTGGTTTTAATCTTCTGCACTGCTCTTTCATTGTTCTATCCAACGGTAACTTTTTAGATCCTAATTCTCTTATTTTGATTTTTTTAGGGGAATTTACATACATGCCACAAAATTCTTTGGTTTATGTAACACCAATATCTTTATAATTATGTATATAACATCTTAATATTTAAATCATATAAAAAATTACCACTAACATTAATTTATCAAGAGTGAAATATATTTTTTCATGCATATATATCGATGTGATTTAGCATTTTGGTAAATAAGAAGATTCCGGTGTTAGATATATGAATATATAAAATTCTATAACATAGATATGAATCCTTTTTTTTTTGGTTAGGATGCTATTGGAACCTAAAATGTTGTACATGCTCTCGTTATGCTTGCAGGCATACTGATGAGTGCTTGTTTTTTTATGGCAGAGGTAATTTTTCCTTCATTCCAACTACTTGATTTTGAGGAATGATATATATTTTTTAAACCTTATAGTGGTAATTTGTTCTGATATTTAAGCTCTTTTAACTTGCGCAAATACGTCAAGTCCCACAAAACTTTATTCAAGTTTCCTATAGTTTTTTGAGATCTCTTCTTCCTTTTTGATGGAAAGTATGGTCTTGACCGGCAATGCTCATTTGCAATGCTTGTTATTCAAGATTATTTTGAAGGTATCCAGTATTTATGCTGTCTGGACCTCTGAAAAGGAAACCATGATGTCCATGAAGTACTAGGATTTTAGTTTTAGCCACAAATTGAAGAGGATAAAGTAATAGATTCTGAGTTATTAGATAATTTTATAAATTAAATTATTAAATTTTTGTTCAATTGTATATATTTTGATGTGTGTTAGTTACTGATTAATTATCATTTATATGCTTTCTTATAATAAATGTTTAAAATGAGAAGCTTTGATGTATTTTTTTTATGTAGATAACATAATTTTAGTTGATGAGACATGAAAATATGCTAAAAGTTAACATTGGAGAAAATGTTTAGAAGATAAAAAGCTTAGGATTGGTAAAACAAAAATTGAGGGCATGATATATAATTTTAGTGGTTGTAAGAGTACCAGTGATTAGTTAATTTGATTAGAAGATAAAATGATACATTGTACGTATATGTTTAAGTATCTTAGATATATTATTATATCTATAGGACCAATCTTCCTCTTGATAAGATCCGCTCAAGATATGGATAAATTTTTTATTTTAATATGATTGTAAATGAGCTGAGAAGTATGACCTTGTTCAAGCTCGTTCATTTATTTTTTTATTTATTTCACATAATAGAGCTTTAAACAAATATAACTAATTATATGTTTGATGCTATTAGTTAAACACTTAAATCGGACCCATGAATCCAAATTGACACCCGAAAATGACCTGATATGAAATTGAACCAAAATGTTCATTTT
Organism: Dendrobium nobile; assembly: GCA_022539455.1. Classification (NCBI taxonomy): domain Eukaryota; kingdom Viridiplantae; phylum Streptophyta; class Magnoliopsida; order Asparagales; family Orchidaceae; genus Dendrobium; species Dendrobium nobile. The sequence goes on from CM039734.1 coordinate 54,836,048, forward strand.
GGGTTTTACTTTTCTATATTTGGATTTGGTTCAAGTCATACTTATCGACAGCAAAGGTGCGACTTAGCATAAAGTTTCCTGTGGAGCCATAGCACATAACACAGTGCGACACACACTATATTAAACATGATGCATAATATTAAATATTTATTATTAAAAATATGTATAAATATGAAGTATTAATATGAGGTATTAATAGTATTAAAACATGTACAACAAATAGTTGATAAAAGCTTGCATTAGATATGCAGATAAATACATTGTTGAAGGATCATGAAGAATCATGGGTTGTCCGGAAGTAACATTAATGAAAATATTTCTTAAAGATTTACCTAAAATAAGTTTAACTCCTCATGTAGCACTCAATATGAATCCATGATGTTGATGATGATGATAATTATATTTGGCGCAATCTTATTAATATGCATTTTTGGTACATTATCAAATATTCTCTAAATTAGTGCTCAAGCTATATCATAATCACTTATTATTGTTAATTATAGTGAATTATTTTGTCATAAACCAGTATGTTCCCTCATTATTAGAATTATAAAAATGGTTCAATGTTTGGTTCGGTGTGTTATACTCCTATTCAACTAGTTGAGCCCTCACTTACTCCTAGGGCTGTAAACAAGCTTGAGTGAGCTTACTGCATATTTATACTCATCTTGTTACAATTTTCATTTATTTTAAATTGGCTCATGTTTGAAATTGTTTGTGAGCATCGTATTCGTGTTCGACTTATTTGAATTTGAGTCAAAATCTAGCTAAATGTAGCTGACTTTAAACAAATAACAATTAAACATGGTAGAATCATTCTATTTGTAAGCTATATATATATATATATATATATATATATATATATATATATATATATATATATATATATAGTCAAGATATACTAAATAATTTTTTGTTCATGGAAGTCTTTAAGGCCCTTGGATTCACTTTGAGATGAATGTAATATAAATTACTTGTATATTTCAATCATTTCAAAACAAATCCAAGGTCTTCAAAGTTTATCACAATAAATTTTTTTTTTTCCTCAGGATATCCTAATACAAAAATTTTTCTTTCTTTATTTATTGATTTGTTTTTTAGTCAATAATGAGCTAAACACAATTGGACAAGGCTCTATTTGTATTCGACTCATTAATAAAATGAGCTTAAAATAATTATTCAATATCAACTTGCTTATCTGATGAATGAACTGCACACAAACTTTTTTTTTTTTTTTTGAGAGAGAGAGAGAGATGCAGGTATGTTTGTGTGTGTTAATGTATATATATGTGGTGACATGTTTATTTTCTAATTCATATGAACTTTCGAACAATTTATATTCAACTCAAAAGAAAGTGAGTCAAACTCAAACAAAAAATTTCAATTCATTTGCAGTATCATTCTCACTTTTTATGGTTCTTTGTTTGCTATGCAACTTAAATTCTGACTAAATGGCAGGAAACTAATCACGCCCTCGTTATAATTTAATTAGTAACTGATACGTCATCACAAAATTAGCTTGATTGGGCACGAATCTCGAAGCAAAAGCTAGTTGGAGACTTCAAAAATTAAATCCGGGAGCATCCAAACTCCGATTTCAACGAGCTTACAGTCAAACTGAGCGTCTCGAAAATACGAACCCAACGACACCAAGATCGACCCAATCCGAGCCCAAATGGGTCCGAATCATGGACTCGAAGTGCTGTCGGAAGGTTCAAACCGCAATTTGAGTTACCAAACGGTCTCCGATTTTGACGAGCTTATACTTGAATCGAACGGCTCGACGAGACGAATCCAACGAGCCCAAGATCACTAAATTCCGACATCATTAAGGCCTTCAAATGTCCAACGAACGGTGCACGATCGTAGGATTCAATATCGGCCGTCCATTTGACCACTCCCTATTCGCCCTTGATCTCACACCTATTTACGGACCATGCCACTCCAGAAAATCTATAAATAGAGCCCTCATTCTTCACAAGAGAGGATCCTAAGCAAGAGAGAGAAGAAGAGAAGAGAAGGAGAGAGAGAAGGAAGGAATTCCTCCTCGACAGCCGCCGGACCACCGCCGGACCACCGCAGAACCTCGCCGGACCACCGCCGGGCCACCGCAGGAATCTCGTCGGAGCACCGCCGGACCACCGCAGGAATTTCGTCGGACCACCGCAGGAACCTCGCCGGACCACCACAGGACCTCGCCGGACCACCACCTTAAGACCCGACGTTCAGTCCCTACGTCCTGCCAAAGACCCGACGTCTTGTTCAAGGCCCGACGTTCAGTCCTTACGTCCTGCCAAAGTCCCTACGTTCTGCTGAAGACCCAACGTCCAACTCAGGACCCGACGTTCAGTCCTTACGTCCTGCCGAAGACTCAACATCTTACTTAAGCCATTGTAATCTGTTCACCCCTGGAGGTGATTCAGTCCTTTGTAACCAATTCAAAATCTAGTGGAATCATTTTCAACTGGGCTAGGCCTCGTGGTTTTTTCCCTTTTAAGGGTTTTCCACGTAAAAAATCTTGTGTTCTCTGTGTGTGCTAGTTATACGTACAACGCTAAGACGTAGAATCAAATCTCTATCGCCGCGTAATTTCTAGCCCGCAACAGATTGGCGCCGTCTGTGGGAAAGATCAATCCCACTACACTAAGTACTTCTTCAATGGCAAACAGGCGTAGCCATCGCATCATGGGAGCCTCTCGCTCCAATTCACATCAATCAGGAAACCAGTCCCTGAATCAAGAACGACGGGCATCTGCCTCCTTTCACCCTGGTGGCCGACACCCTGCAGGGGAAGGAACTTCAGGGCCATCCCTAGAAGAGCGTATCAGGAAGATGGAGGAATCTCAGAATGAGATCCTTCGACTCTTAAGGGAGACTCGAGGACCAGCATTAGTACCTCAAGAAGATATTCTCTTCCCTCAAGACCAGCCAGGCTTAGAAGACGTTCTTCATGTTGAAGTCCCCCTTCCTCCGCCTAGAGTGCGCCCTCCAATCCGTCCAGAGAATGAGCTTGCTGACACAGCAAGCTCTACCCATCCTTCACACACGGGCCACCGGCAGCATATGCCTCCAGAAGTCCCAGAAGACTTGGACCAACAGCACGTTACTGAACTCCCCCGCAATACTCTCTGGGATGAGTTGCGGAGGCTAGTCCGAGAAGAGTTCCCCACAGGAGGTACAAGACACTCCCTTCGCCAACGGGACGTTCACGAATCGTCACCTTTCACCGAAGCTGTCCTCCGATACCCCGTTCCGGCAAGATTCAAACTCCCGAATATTGATTCGTATGATGGAACTTCAGACCCCTACGAGCATATCGACCACTACCGCACTATTATGCATATCCAGCAGGCCCCGGACGCTTTGCTCTGTCAAGTTTTTCCTGCCACCCTTAAAGGGCAAGCCCGAACATGGTTCTACTCACTGCCTGCCCGATCCATCTCGATATTCGTTAAATTGGCCAAACTGTTTGTCGAACAGTTTGTCGCCAACCGAAGGACGATTAAAGATTCCTCCCACCTTTCAGGGATACGTCAGAACGAGGGTGAATCCCTTAAAGAATACTTCCAGAGGTTTTCCGCGGAAGCCCGGCAAGTTCCAGGGGTAGATCCCGAGTTGCTTAGAGGTGTATTTCTCGGAGGGCTTCGTCCTGGCCCCTTTTACTCGGCACTAATGCGAGAAACGGTCCATTCATATGCTGATCTAATCCATCGAGTAGAGGCCCAAATCTCTGCCGACGAAGCCATTAATGCTCACAGGAGACAATTTGAACAAACAAATGGGAAGCGTAAAAATCCTCCAGAAATGGAGTATCCTCCGTCACAAAGGAAGAAGCAAGGAAATTATAATTTTCCTCCTCGACCCTCACAGCCGCGACGAGAACCTCGCCAAGAAAAGGAGTACACACCACTTAATACATCCCAAACAAACGTATTAATGGCCATCCGGGATCAGGAGAATGTGAAATGGCCACACCCTTTGAAGCCCAACGTCGGAAACCAGGAGCAATATTGCCACTTCCACCGTAGCCGTGGGCACACTACTGAAGCATGTTGGCAGCTCAAGGAAGAAGTTGAGAGACTGATCCGACAAGGATATCTCCGACAATTCATCAAGAATACACCAACCCGAGAAGAAGTTGGTCCGACAGGGGGGCAGAATCAACAACAAAGGCAGTCGATAAACAATCGCCAAATAGTGGGAGAAATTGGAACCATTGCTGGGGGCCTATCAACGCCTTGCCAAGTTTTAATTGCGTAGAGCACAATAGTGCTACTTGTTTTAAGTATCGTATGTCTTTAGTATTGTGTGACTTCAGTACTGTCTGTCTTTAATTGTGAATGTTGTTTGTGGTGTTTGTAGCTTCTCCCTCCTTAAGCTGTCTTAGAAAGCTATGTTTTTGTAAGACTTTATCTCCTTATCTTCTTCGAGTAAAATTATATTGATAAATTCACAAAAGTAGTGAACTTTAATATCATTGACTCGAACAAATACATAATCGTTATTGTAGCTCAATCACCAGATAATCAATCCTTGGTGGATTCTCCCGACCTCTTCCAGACAGGTTAACGTCGTCGAGCAGGGCTCCGACATACAACCTCGGAAAGGTCTCACATCCTTGGTGGATTCTCCCGACCTCTTCCACACAGGTTAACGTTGTCGAGCAGGGCTCCGGCATACAACCTCGGAAAGGTCTCACATCCTTGGTGGATTCTCCCGACCTCTTCCACACAGGTTAACGTTGTCGAGCAGGGCTCCGGCATACAACCTCGGAAAGGTCTCACATCCTTGGTGGATTCTCCCGACCTCTTCCAGACAGGTTAACGTCGTCTAGCAGGGCTCCGGCATACAACCTCGGAAAGGTCTCACATCCTTGGTGGATTCTCCCGACCTCTTCCACACAGGTTAACGTCGTCGAGCAGGGCTCCGGCATACAACCTCGGAAAGGTCTCACATCCTTGGTTAACATCGCCAGAATGTCGTCAATGGACTTCTATCTTACTTCTCCATAATATTAAAATTCTACCAAATTTTGAATTTTCTCCTGTCGCTGAACTTTTGCCTTGCAGGACTTTCGACGGACTTCTACCCGACATCGGACTTCTCCAGGTCGTCTGACTTCTGCTCGTAAGCGGACTTCTACTCGTCGTTGGACTTCTGCACGTCGACTAACTTTCATCGGTCTTCTGCCCGATGTCGCACTTTTCCCCGACGTTAGAATTCTACTCGACGTTAAGTTTCCACCTTTCGTTGGATTCATGTCCGTTGTCAAACTACTACCCGTCGTCGAATTTCTGCTCGTCAGCGGACTTCTACACGACGTCGGACTTCTCCTTGTCGTTGGACTTCTGCTCGTCGACGAATATTCATCGGTCTTCTGCCCAAGGCCATACTTCTACCTGACTACGGGCTTCTGCTTGCCGTCAGACTACTAACCGTCATCAGACTTTTGCCCGTCAACGGACTTTCATCGGTCTTGTACCTGGCGATGCACCTCTACCCGACTTCGTACTTCTACTAGATGTCGTACTTCTACCAGTTAATAGACTTTTGTCGGTCTTCTGTCCGACGCTGTATGACTACCCGACGTTGAATTCCTACCTATCATCATACTTCTCCCCAATGCTGGAAGTATGCCCGTCATTTCAACCTCCCTCCTTACAACGGTTTATCCGACCTCCATCGCGAACCACCAAACATCAAAACTCCACAAGATCTCTCGAAGAAAAGAGGGAGAAAGAGAAGAATGGAAAATCTCCGGACTTCCTTGCCAAGAGAGGGGCCTCAGAAAACTGAGGGAAGGCCTCAATAGAAAGGACAGAGGGAGAAGATCTCCGAACTTCCTTGCCAAGGGAGGGGCCTCAGAAAACTGAGGGAAGGCCTCAATAGAAAGGACAGAGGGAGAAGATCTCCGAACTTCCTTGCCAAGAGAGGGGCCTCAGAAAACTGAAGGAAGGCCTCAATAGAAAGGACAGAGGGAGAAGATCTCCGAACTTCCTTGCCAAGAGAGGGGCCTCAGAAAACTGAGGGAAGGCCTCAATAGAAAGGAAAGAGGGAGAAAGAGAAGAATGGAAAATCTCCGGACTTCCTTGCCAAGAGAGGGGCCTCAGAAAACTGAGGGAAGGTCTCAATAGAAAGGACAGAGGGAGAAGATCTCCGGACTTCCTTGCCAAGAGAGGGGCCTCAGAAAACTGAGGGAAGGCCTCAATAGAAAGGACAGAGGGAGAAGATCTCCGGACTTCCTTGCCAAGAGAGGGGCCTCAGAAAACTGAGGGAAGGCCTCAATAGAAAGGACAGAGGGAGAAGATCTCCGAACTTCCTTGCCAAGAGAGGGGCCTCAGAAGACTAAGGGAAGGCCTCAATAGAAAGGACAGAAGGAGAAGGTCTCCGAACTTCCTTGTCAAGAGAGGGGCCTCAGAAAACTGAGGGAAGGCCTCAATAGAAAGGACAGAGGGAGAAGATCTCCGAACTTCCTTGCCAAGAGAGGGGCCTCAGAAAACTGAGGAAAGGCCTCAATAGAAAGGACAGAGGGAGAAGAGAAGAAAGGAGGAGAAGAAGAGAAGAAAAGAGAAGAGCAAGAGGAGTGGAGTGATTTTCTAAAGGGTTTAAGGCCCTATTTATAGGTTTTTGGGAGAAAGGAGAGAATTTTCTAGAATTTTCAATTTCCCAAAATTTTCTAAATTTTTCTGAATTTTTTCGGAATTTTTTGGAATTTTTTAGGATTTTTTAGGCATTTTTTCGGCCTAAAAAGGCTTAAAAATGCCTAAAAAACCCCTTTTTCTGCACAGGTGGGGCCCACTAGGTCGGTGGGCTGAACAGACCCGCCCGTTCGTTCAAATGAGGCGGTGGGAAGCTTCCAGGCGGGCTGACCGCGCGGGCCCAGGCGGGCCGCCGCGCGGGCCAGGAGGTGGCCCAGCAGCCCGCCGCGCGGGCTGCAGCGCGGGCCGCAGGCGCTGCCCGGGCGGCCCAGGCGGGCCGCCGCGCGGGCTACAGCGCGGGCCGCTTGCGCGGCCCAGGCGGCCAAGGCGGGCCGCCATGCGGGCCGGAGGCCCAGGCGGCCGGGCAGGCCAGGCGGCCGGGCGGGCCGCCGCGCAGCGCGCAGCGCGGGCCCGCGAGCGCGGGCCCAGGCGGGTCGGGCGGCCCAGGCGGGCCGCCGCGCGTTCCAGCGCAGGCCGGCGGTGCCGCCGCCGGCGGCGGCGGCCGGCCGGCCGGTCCGGCCGGTCCGGCCGCCTAGCCCATTTTGGGCCCGATTTTCGTCCCGGAAACTCCGTTTTCGACATTTTTGGGGTCCCCGGACACGTTTTTCGACGTTCCGGACTCAATTTTGACACTTTCAGAGCTCATCGAGGCCTCCTTGACTTGTTTTTCGCAAAATTTCAACTTATGGGAAGCGATTTTTGCTATTCGGCCAACGCAAAATGTTGACCCTTATATTTTCGGACTCCTAGGGCTTCGACGTCCGAAAATAGGGGGGCAACTGATACGTCATCACAAAATTAGCTTGATTGGGCACGAATCTCGAAGCAAAAGCTAGTTGGAGACTTCAAAAATTAAATCCGGGAGCATCCAAACTCCGATTTCAACGAGCTTACAGTCAAACTGAGCGTCTCGAAAATACGAACCCAACGACACCAAGATCGACCCAATCCGAGCCCAAATGGGTCCGAATCATGGACTCGAAGTGCTGTCGGAAGGTTCAAACCGCAATTTGAGTTACCAAACGGTCTCCGATTTTGACGAGCTTATACTTGAATCGAACGGCTCGACGAGACGAATCCAACGAGCCCAAGATCACTAAATTCCGACATCATTAAGGCCTTCAAATGTCCAACGAACGGTGCACGATCGTAGGATTCAATATCGGCCGTCCATTTGACCACTCCCTATTCGCCCTTGATCTCACACCTATTTACGGACCATGCCACTCCAGAAAATCTATAAATAGAGCCCTCATTCTTCACAAGAGAGGATCCTAAGCAAGAGAGAGAAGAAGAGAAGAGAAGGAGAGAGAGAAGGAAGGAATTCCTCCTCGACAGCCGCCGGACCACCGCCGGACCACCGCAGAACCTCGCCGGACCACCGCCGGGCCACCGCAGGAATCTCGTCGGAGCACCGCCGGACCACCGCAGGAATTTCGTCGGACCACCGCAGGAACCTCGCCGGACCACCACAGGACCTCGCCGGACCACCACCTTAAGACCCGACGTTCAGTCCCTACGTCCTGCCAAAGACCCGACGTCTTGTTCAAGGCCCGACGTTCAGTCCTTACGTCCTGCCAAAGTCCCTACGTTCTGCTGAAGACCCAACGTCCAACTCAGGACCCGACGTTCAGTCCTTACGTCCTGCCGAAGACTCAACATCTTACTTAAGCCATTGTAATCTGTTCACCCCTGGAGGTGATTCAGTCCTTTGTAACCAATTCAAAATCTAGTGGAATCATTTTCAACTGGGCTAGGCCTCGTGGTTTTTTCCCTTTTAAGGGTTTTCCACGTAAAAAATCTTGTGTTCTCTGTGTGTGCTAGTTATACGTACAACGCTAAGACGTAGAATCAAATCTCTATCGCCGCGTAATTTCTAGCCCGCAACAGTAACATTTCTTTTATGTATTGTAATAAGTTCATTTTTTTGTTTTATTTCTGGCCCAATAATTGAACTATTGTCAAGCTTTATTAGCAGTTGATTTAATAATTGTGATCCATTATTGTATATACTGTTTTAATCACCAATCATTTTAGCTAATTAGTGTTTTGATTAGTGATCTAATTATTTGCTTATGGTAAATCGTTTAACTAACAAAAAATTATTATTTATTTTTTACCAACCATCTTATCATTTAATTCGTCTATATGCAAAAAAAACTTTTTCAGATAATCTTTAACATACTCCAAAGTTTAATATAAATGATTTGAAAATACTTGGCATTTCAAAAAATTTCAGTCCATCAAGCAAGCACCACTTGGTGCATAATATGCTTTCCAGGTTAAAAAAGCAAATATGGTAGCGCGTCAATAGCGCAAGAACAAACAAATTTGAATTATTTTCTGCCGTTGAAGACTGTATGAGATTCTAAACATGGAGAGAGTGTTTCTGGCCTCAATTCTCAGAGGTTGATAACTGTTGCAGTTGTTTTCTCCTTCTTTTCTGATAAAGAACTTTTATCTGGCTCAATCAGGTAGCAGGGTTGCCCCCAACCTCCTTACTAATGAATGTCTATTTCAGGTTGGAAAGGTGAGCATGGAATGGTTGGCTGGAGATAGAACTAAGGTTGTTGGAACTTTTCCTCCTCGGAAAAGAGGTTGGACTGGATATGTAGAGAAAGATACTGCTGGGCAGACGAACATTTACTCCATTGAGGTTATGATTTGAACTGTTATGCTACATTGTTTGGTGTTGAGTACATGAGAATTCATTTTTTCCCGCACTGAAGCCTTAACCTATTCAGATGAACACAAAAGGAAATTTATATACCCTAAAATGTAAAATAAATCCTTGGTCATCAGATTGAGGTTGCCATTTTTCATGAATGCATCAGCTTTCTCAAAATGCTGGAGGATATCGTGCATGCCTAGATTTTTGTTGACATGTATTCATCTATAAGATCCAAAAGTGTGAGATTTGCAAGAAAACTTATTTCCTTAAGGGCTTTGATCGTACATAGAGAAAATGATGAAATTTATTAGTTTAATTACTTTGTTAGGTTTAGATACAAATCAATGTGGATTTGAAGCTACATAAACCCGTCAGAAATTCATTTTCACGCTGAAATTGAGCAAAAACAAATCATCACATTCTTTCTACAAGCAACCAAAGGGACCCTTAGATGCAACCAATCCTTTTGTTTGACCAATAAAAGCAAATATGTAGTAAGTAGACTCTTTCAGATAAAATATTGACTTAACTTTAGTCTGATTTAGAATGAAGGGTGATAATTATTATATCGTAAAACTCCATGAATTAGTTTTGGACTACTTCATTTATTAGAAGGAAATGCTATAAATATGATCGATTGCCCACATAATCTACAACGCTAATGGATTTTGTAATCGTTTGTTGATCTGCTTGATAAACCTGATAATCTTTACTGGTTCTCCATTCCTCAGCCATCGGTGTATGTGGCAGAAAGTGCAATAAGCTCAGGCAATGCAGGTACATCAGCGGATGGCGCAGAGAACATAGCAGCAATCACTGCAGGTGTAGCTCTCATCTCTATCGCAGCAGCATCATCTGTGCTTATTCAAGTCTACAAGAATGAACCACCAGTTCAGAGAGTGGATTACAATGGCCCTCCTTTGAGTTACTACATCAACAAATTCAAACCAGCTGCTACAGTGGAAGCTTTAGTACCGCCTGCTCCTGAAGCCTCTCCATCCGTCCAAGCTTCAGTTCTTCCTGAATCTGCTTCCTCAACAGTCCAAGCTTCAATGGCTTCAGAATCCGAGATTTTGTCAGAATTGCAGGCTCAAGACGGTGCAAATTTGGTTCCTGAAGTTCAGATGGAAGTGAAGGAGACCGTGGAAGCTTCTACTGGAAGCAATGCATCTTAGGTGATCACTTACCGGGTATCATCCTGGCTTTCATGGATTTTGCATACATTTAATTGTATTTTGAGATGTAATCTATAGCACACATTATGCAGTGATATGATTAAATTTGGGCTTCTTGTATAAAAAAATCAATTGCCTTTTTTTTTTTTTCTTTTTGCTGCTGTTTCCAAAGATAAAGTTGCTCAGAAAGTTCTAATATCAATCCTCATCCCCACCCAAAGTAGGGAAATATCATGGCATATTCTTGTGTTCATCCTTATATGTAAAGAATTGCAGAGTTTTCTAGATGTTTGCCTCTGTTGTATACCGTTACATATTGATTGATGGGCAAATTGTATCCTACAGTTCAGATGAAGTCAGAATTTGATGAGCAGACAGATCGTCGGTTGGATGCTTGGACTCCGAACATAGGGATCGTCCGGATGCTATGTATGGAGTTTGTATTGTAGATATGCAGTAAATACTCACAACTAATGATTGTCTTAGTATTTGTTGCATATCTATAAATACGCAGTCCATATATAGTTCATACTCAGTCCATAGTATGCAGCATCCGTACGTTCATCTACGTTTGGAGTCCGCATAGAATAATTTCTCCTCTACCACAGAGTTTCTTTTATTTCTCATTATGTATTTTTTGTAATATTCAATAATCTGCATATATAAGATATCTGTACGTCCATAAAACCAAATTGTAAAAAAAAAACGATTATGAGAGCATAATTTATTCAAGTTGGAAAATTTTGATGAAATAATTCATATTTATTTTCATTGGAAGCATCACATGAATCATTAATCTTAGTTTATTATTATTTTTTATTTGTTAGTTTATTTTCTTTATTTATTTTTATTTTGAAGACATGTCAATGATCAGAACTAAGAAGGGTTATATTATTACATAAATGTTATATTTTATTTTTAACTTTATATTAATTTACTTGATTGTCATAATTTCAATGAAATCTGTCCTTATTTATTTATGAGTACAAGTTGGGTATATTATTCTTTCAATGAAATTATAAGTGAGAATTTTAAGGGAAGTCATCTTTTTATATCTGTGTGAGGCTTGATTTTTCCTCTTTGATAAATTAATTTCATTTTTATTTATTATATATGATTTGCTATTGGATAGTTTAGTGCTCTTGATTTTGATTAGAAAGTGATACGCAAGAAATATAATTTTGTGTAAATTGAATTTTTAAATTCTTGCTGAAATTATCTATTATTTATGATCATTTCATCATCAATTGAACTTGAAATCTACTATTATTTATTTTCACTTAGAAAAATAAATTCTTTATAAAATTTATAACTTGGATTAATAGGAAATATAATCGTGAGTCCTGCAAGAATTTAGCATGTTCATTTCTTTGTTTTTTTGTGTTTCCTGTTTGAGCAGAACAGGCATTCGGAACAATCATGTCCAACAAGTTGTTGGCAAATATTGGATAAGGTATCATGTTCATGGATAAGGTGCATGGTAGCCACGAAAACTGATGTCGAATGCCGTTCGAAGGCCAATCAAAATGCGTCACATCATCCTGTGCTCAATATCGAGGCTGTTTCGTACCATTGGCATGATGTATTCTGATTGGTCTCCATTCTACGTCGGGTATCTGCACAGAATAATTTCTCCAAAAAAATGCCAGGAGAAACAATAACACCGATCTTCTGTTTTGAATCATTCAGACTCATTATGGCTTGCATGGTCGCTTATCTTCCCACTTCTAGGTGGCGAAGGACCACCAGATGCTTCTTTGATTGGACCAAAAACCGCAGTGCAGAACAGCAGAAACCACAGCCTAAGTACCATGAGATCAGTCTCCCTTTCCCTCATTCTCTGCTTGCTAAAACTCACCTCAGAGGTAATCGCGGTTGGAAAGTGCTTATTGCTCTGCCTCTTTCTTTCTTTCTTTCTTCAGTGTCCAAGCTTGAAACTGTTTCATGGTGCATATTGGTTCTATATTTGTTGGTTTTTTTCAGGAAGGGAGCTCAAGTGCTGCTATTTAGCCTCCTCAGATGGCTTCAGTGCAATAGACTTCCACAACCAGTGCGATTTCAAAGGCCCTTGCGTGGTGATAGGCTACACTGACAAGAACTTCAAGTTTGGCGCATTCAACCCTGAAGGATACCGCAGCACAGATGATTATTATGACACATTTGATGCTTTTTTGTTTTACTGGAAAGAAGATGAAGATGGTGATGATGAGCCAATTGTTCTGTCCAAAGTCGGTGGCAGTGGCGCTGCGCTATTCGATTATGCGAGGGGAGGTCCTCAGTTTGGAGCTGATGGACTCCTGATTGGTCCGCCTATGGCACCGGTGATGGGAGGGTTCGCCGGACCTGACACCAACTCCGGCGTTGGAGATCTTCGGCAGGCGAAGTCGAGATTGGGTTTGTCTTATGCGAGGAGGGAGGATGGGAAAGAATCTCTATTTGGGGATGAGTCGAGGGCAAGTCTGGTTGAGGTGCAGGTGTTTTGCAGCCCACAGATAGCGAAGTTATACTAGCTAGGCAGTTGGTGAGGGAGTTCTGCTTGATTCATATGAAGTAGTTCTTACAGGAAATGTACTGAAAATTGTAGAAAGAACCTGAGTTAATTGGGAAAATTATTATGTGCTGACACCAGACGTAGAGATACGTTCTTCATCCACTTAAAATTGTATATGCGGAGTGCATTTTAGTTGAGCTTTTTTGTGTGCTTTATATGCGCTTTAACTGTACTTTAGTTGCGCTATGACTGTTTTTTTATTGTATTTTTTTAATGCACTTTATCTGCGCTTTATCTGTGTTTTAATTGCTATTTAATTGCGCTTTGGGCTGCTATTTTGTTGGACTATTTTACTTCATTGTTACCGTATTTTATATGCACTTTACCTATGCTTTGAATGTGTTTTTGATGCGCTTGGTTTAAAGTTTTGCATACACATTAAATATACAAAGTAAAAAATAAATACAACATGTCCCTCCACATGTCAAATTTTAAGTGGATAATCAGACGTATCTCTACGTCCGATGTTCTCACCTAATAATTATCCGAGTTAATTTGGAGAGTTTCATTATTCATAGCAAAGATCACAATAAAAAAACAAAAGAATTTATGTTACAAATTGCTTGATTTCTTTTATAGCAAACGGCAAATATCTTCTAAGAATCAAAAGACACATTTTTCTGAAGTATGGAGAAATTTTAGAAGAAGACAACTTGAGCATTTCTTTCGGAATAGAGCAAAAGAATAATGTTACAAAGAAGTATTTTTTTTAGGATCTCATAAATCTTGATATACATATTGACAGAGATTGATGAAAATTAATTTTATATGTTGATAGAGTATAACATATAACTTTTATATGTTGATATAATGGCCTCATGCTTGAATTTATCCTCAATTCATTTAAAAGTTAGACTACTTCATGTGAGTAAATAATAATAAAGGAGAGTGATGAAAAAAACTTCAAATTCAAGATTTAAAAAAAAATCATGTAAATAACTATGATAAATCAATTATACTTTAGAAAAATGCTTATGGAGCATACGAGCTACAAAGTTGGTAAACTCAAACATGTTTGAGATCAAAAAACACTTTTAGTATAGACATTTGCCTAAGGCTTTGTTTGGGATGGCTTTTTTACTGCTTTCTAAAACGGAGTTCTAATAAAAAAATAAAAAAAATTTGTACTAAAACTTCGTTTTAGAAAACAATAAAAAAGCCGTCCCAAATGAAGCCGAAGCCTAAGGCTTCATTTGAGACCGCTTTCTTACTGCTTCTTTAATCAATTTTTAGTAAATAATTTTAATTTTTATATTAAAAAACTAACCCAAAAAAACCTAAGAGACCACAAATTATCTCAATCATGACTCATTAGAAATATAATAAAGGACAAGATAATTAGATTTGATCTTAATTTGGAGTTAAAGATTACCATATCAAGTACAAAGAGTGCAACAGTATTGATTTATCCTAAAAAAAAAGCTTTGCAATTTTGGGATTTGGATCCTTTTAAAAGTTATCATCATATATAATTATATTACATAGAAAAAATTCATGGATAATTATTATGTTTACCTTGACACTAAAGGACACTTTACATATATTTCTAACTCTTTAGGTATGTATACTCAAGATTTTAAAATTGCATTTCACCTAATGATAGCATGGATAAACTATTTTGAATACATATTGTGGAGGAGCTTTGCTTGCAACAACTTTTGGACTACTTAAAATAGCTTTTTTTAACTAAAAAACCTGCTTTAAGAGGTAATAAGAAAGCCGTCTCAAACGAAGCCTAGAACTCGTGCTACAAAGAGGATCCAGATGTTAAGGCGCATCTTCAAAAGACAACTCAATCGAAAATGATACAATAGAAGTTAAAATTAACACTTAACAACTGTCAGAATACAGTGACAACAGAGGCCAGGAGTTAAAAACCAAAACGAAGTGAAAAAACTAACAACACCTCCTACAAGTCGAGAATTGACAAGTGGGCGTGGGAGGAATATGATCGCAAGGGCACAAAGCGATACAATGAGCAAAGGGAGAACAAAAGTTGAAAGAAAAATGTGACAGAAGACCCTGAAGTTATTCACCATGTATCCGGTAGAAACCATCCAGATCACTTCAAGGGCGTGCGTGGTATCTGAAACCCACACTGCTGAGAGATTGAAGAACTCCACTGCTTAAAATTTCATTTGAGATGGCTTTCTTTCTTCTTCTTAAAACTATTTTTTAGTAAAAATTTTTTTAATTTTGTACTAGAAAATTACTTTAAAAAGCAAAAAGAAAGCCATCCCAAACAAAACCTAAGTCATCCCTTACATCCATATGAGGGAAGGTGGCAATTAAATGCGAAGGCCGGTGACTGGGTCTCTTCCGGAGTTACCCTCTGTGTGTTTTATTGAGAGATTAGCAAACTGAGAATCGAGGTCTCTGCTATTACTTCGACGGTGCGAAGAAGGAACCTCCTGGGGCAGCTTCTGCTGCTGCTGCTGCTGCTGAAACAGTGATCGTAAGCGAGCAATTTCTCTCTCCAGCATGTCTTGTTGGACTGTATCATGCCAAGCAAACAAGGAATGCCATAAATAGCAATGTTAGATTGACCTTGTATAGAATATGTGTATATATGCACTTCTAACTTGCAGTAGAAATAAAAGCGATATAGAAGCGATATAGAAAATTCTAAGGTTTCGTTTGGGAGGGACGGCTTTTTTACTGCTTCTTAATGCAGCTTTTTAGTACAAGAACTAAAAATTTTATACAAAAAAGTTATTTTTATAAGTAGTAAGAAAATCGTTCAAAACAAAGCCTAAGAGCCTTTTTAGGGATCTCTTGCGAAAAAGGAAAAAGGGCACCTTTCAAAGTATTGCGGCTCATGTAGAATGAGATATTAGTTGATTCAGGATCACGAAAGTGATAACGTTTAGCTCAAAAGCCACTTTAACAGTCAAGATGATAGACTGTTACAGTAAGAGTGAAAAAGAGGAATTTTCTTTTTAGCACATAATAATTGAGATGCGTCTGGTATTCCTACTTTGCCTTACATTTCCTCCGTACGTGAACCATAAAGCACATCAGATTGTGCCGAGTTTTCCACCAGTAAACTCAAAGTTATTAATTGTGATCAAATCAGGAGCATGCGTGCATTAAGTTTTCCTAGAGGTGGGCTGCCTCTAACCTAATTGATTGAGGAATTTGGCCCCAAGCAAGGAGAAATTATTCTGTGTGAATGCCGAATGCAGCTCTACATCCGGAAATCAATTAGAATGAGCCACGTCAGCAATACCGAGCGGTACCGAGCCACGGTACCGACATGACTCATATGATTGATCTCCGGACGGCATTTGGCATCCGCACAGAATAATTTCTCCCAATCAATATAGATTTTGAGGCTTGGAATTAGTGTTTATTCATGCGTTTGTGCATCAGCACTCAAATTCCTCGGGGGAAAAAAATTCCAAGAGTAAATAATGCATCTAAATATCAAAGTTGTTGCAATCTAAAAAGTAAGAATTGATGCCTACGTTAAGCATATGCAGAGCTAGCTCACCTTTTATCTGAGAATCCATGGTCACTTTGCCGCATCGTTAGAAGAGATAAATCTGGAATGTTATGTAATAGAGACCCTCCTATTACATCTAATGATGCGCGAACACTCCGTTGTAAAATACTATGCAATGTCCAACACATTCAGGACAAGACACAACAATATGCATCTGATACAGTTTCAAACACACCATTTATGTGTCCAATTAAAAAAAAAAGAAAAAAAAAAAAAAGAAAAATACCGGACATGTGTATTCAATAATTCCACCAAGCATGCCCTTGAGTAACTAAGTTCGAATACCTAAATTTCTGATTGGTCATGCTCGACTTTTTATTTATTTATTTCAACTGCTTCATCTTCATGCAAGCACTCGCATTTGGCTCACAACTTATTTTATATTTATTTAATTTATGAAATTACAATAGAATGGTTTGAAGTTTTCAAATGTATAATTTATAATGACATATTAAAAGCATGTTCATATCCTATCTTTTCAATGATTACCCGTCCTGTATTGTGTCGTATCAACACATCATAGTATACACCACTCTTCGAATATGGAGAACCTTCATATTTAACCTAATTTTACGCTAACACTCCTCAAGCTTCAGCATATAGCCATACATATTAGTTAGTTCTAGCTTATTGCATAAACCATAAAAAGATAGAGGACCTAGAGCATTGCTGAAAATATTAGCCACTTACTCTGAACAAAACAACACAACGGGTAAAAATCTTCTTGAAAAGCACACCGTCCCAAATGAAATGATAATCAAGTTGAATATATTTGATTCGGTCATGAAATACAAGGTTGTTAGCAATATAGATAGTAATACGATGCTTGCAGTTTAGCAAGCCAATTGAGCAACCGAGAAACAATACTCTTCTAAAAGAGTCTATGCCCATGTCATCTCACATGATGATTAGATCATAGTTCTATATTTGACCACGATATTGAATCTGGCCATAATAGTTTGTTTCTTACTTTTTTTGATCAATTGAGTTATACCTATTAATAGGTATCAAGTCCTGGATAAGAAAAGTTGAGGGTTGCGTTAGCTAGTCAATAGTCAGCATAAAACTTGTTGAATAATCATGATATGAATCCTTTAAAAAATTATTTTAATGTTAGGACATCCCCTGGAAGCGACGTGCTGTATTGCCTGAATATATTGACAAGTGTGCAAGGGCCGCTGCACCGGCGCCCGGGTTTGGTGTTAAATAGGCAAGGGTTCCCACATTAAGAACAAACGTGGGCAAAGAAACTAGTTCATGAAACTAAAATTAGGATATACTTGAAATATAGGTTCTCTCACAGGAAAATTAATGGAATTAATAAAGATTATGATTCATATGAAGATAAATATTCTGTGCATTCAGGAAACTAAATGGGTTGGAGAGAAGACTAAGGAGATTGATAGTTTAGGATTTAAACTATGGTATTCGGGTAAGAGTCATACTAGAATTGGTGTATAAGTGATTATAAATAAGAGTTTGAAGGATAATGTTATAAAAATTAATAGAATTAGAGATATAATTATAGCTTTAAAGATTACTGTTGATGCTAAGATTGTCAATATTACAAGTGCTTATGCTCCTCAAATAGGTTTGGATATGAGTTCAAAATTAAAATTTTAGAATGACTTAGAAGAATTAATACAAAAGATACCTCTTAAAAAAAGAGTTTTTATTGGAGAAGATTTAAATAAACATGTTGGTAGAGAGGTACATGATTTTAAAAGCATTTATGATGGTCATGGGTTTGGAACGATAAAAGAAGGTAGTAAGACCAAATTAGATTTTTCTTTAGCTTATGATATTTTAATTGCTAATATCTTATTTAAGAAAAGAGATGAGCATCTCATCACTTATAAAAATAGATATAATAAAACTCATATTGACTATTTTCTTATAAGAAAACTAGATCGTTCAGATTGTAAATATTGTAAAGTTATTCCGAGTGAAAATTTATGTACCCAATATCGATTATTAATTTTAGACTTTAAGATAAAGGGGCGAAAAATAAAAAAATAAGGTAAACCAATATTCTATGATTAGATGGGGGCATTTAAGAAATATTAACAAAAATATTTTAGATATTAAGATTTCAGATATTAAAATTTTGTCTGTGCATGAGGATGCTAATGTTATGTTGAAAAAATTAGCTAGTAATATTAAGAATATTGTAAAAGATGTGCTTGAAATATCAAAGGGAAAAGCTCATAATAGTAAAAATAGTTGGTGGTGGAATCCAAATGTGTAAGAAAAAATAAAAAATAAGAATGTTTGTTATAAAAATTAGTTTATATATAAAAATTCTGATAATTGAGAAAGATATAAAGATACATGTAAGGAATCTAAGAAAACAATATGTGATGCAAAGATTTTAGCCTTTAATGATTTATATAATAAATTGGATATTAAGGAGGAAGAAAGATATATGTATAAGTTAGCAAACAAAGAGATTAGAATAGTAAGGATTTAGTTCAAGTGAAGTGTATTAAGGATGAAGATCAAAAAGTATTTTTCTTACAAGATGATATTCAACAAATATGGATGAGAAATTTTGCGATACTTTTTAATAAAAAATGTGAAAATACAATTGACTTTAGTGACCTTAGCATCCTAAATGAAAATAAAGATTTCTGTTTTTATCGACGGATTAGTAAAACCGAAGTTAGAGATGCTTTAAAGAAAATAAAATGTGGAAAAGCTGTGGGACCTGATGAGATTCCAATAGAGATGTGGAAATGCTTAGGAGATAAAGGAATTTCTTTGCTTACTAAACTTTTTTATACTGTTTTGAAGACTAAAAAGATGCCAGATGAGCGAAGAATAAGTGTGTTAATTCCTATTTTTAAGAATAAAAGTGATGCATGGTGCGAATTATAGATGAATTAAGTTAATATGTCATACATTAAAATTATGGGAGCAAGTTATGGAGCGTAGGTTGCGGCGTGATACTAATTTTTCTCAAAATCAATTTGGATTCATGCCGGGTAGGTCTACTGTGGAAGCCATACATTTATTGACAGGTTTGATGGAGAAATATAGAGAGAATAATGAGGATCTACATATGATATTTATTGATTTAGAGAAAGCATATGATAAAGTTACAAGAGAATTGCTATGGAGAGTTTTTGAAAAGATAAGAGTTAATAACGCTTATATTCAAATCATTAAAGATATGTATGCATGAGCTATTACTTATGTTCAAACACAAGGTCGTTTGACCAAGTATTTTCCTATTTCGGTTGGATTACATCAAGGATCAACCTTAAGCCCATATCTTTTTGCTTTAGTCATGAATGTTCTCACTAGACATTTGCAAGAGGATGTACCTTGGTGTATGCTTTTTGCTGATGATATGTTTTTTGCTGATGATATTCTTCTTGCCAATAAGACTAGAGAGGGAGTTGAAGGTAAACTTGAATTATGGAGGTCAATCTTAGAGTCTAAAGGTTTTCGCTTGAGTAGATCTAAAACTGAATATACGGAGTGTAATTTTAGTAGCAATAGACCTAGTGAGGGGATTGTGACTTTGTGCGATCAAGTCATTAATAAGAGTACACGTTTTAGATATATTGGATCTATTATTCAGAGTGATGGTGAAATAGATAGGGATATTATTAATAGAATTCAAGTTGGATGGTTGAAGTGGAGGAATGCTTCGGGCTTGTTGTGCGATAGAAAAGTCCTGCAAAACAGGAACAATGACAACTTTAAATCCTACAGAAACTCACATCAATAAATTTGAGTAGGATTTAAGTATAATTTAGCCTAAACCATGTCAAATAGCAAAAATGATAGCTTTAAATCTTATAAAAAGCTAAATCCTTTAAATATTTTTTAAATTTTATTAATTTGATGTTTAATTAATTAATAATTAATTGTGATATTAATATATAAACCTTAAAAATTAAATATAATTTAAATTTTATAACATGATAACAAAATTACACGCGCTATTTGCGCCTTACTCCATTGCCCATGCATGGCGTAAATAGCGCGCGCTATTTTGATGTATCGTACCGCGTTAAGCAAATAACATCATATGTGTATCGCGCCTCACCGTGGGCCATGGCGCACACCATTTTGTACCATTGACATGTATGATGTTGACTTCTTTGATGGAGAAATAAACAAGTCCAACACAAGTTAACAAGTACTAGAATACTTAGTATAAACTTTATAAAATATAAACTAGAATCAGCATTATACTCATTATTTTAAATAATTTTTTATTGGATTTTTTATTAGGGAAGAAGTTGATTGAGATTGAAGTTGAAAAAGAAGAATGGGAATATGTCGATACAACTAAAGATGAGGGAGAGAGCAATTAACTAGAATGGTAATTTTAATGAATGACCTCTAAGTGATAGGAATAGAAGAGACTATTTAATTCAGAGTTTTTTATCTTAGATTTCTTGTTTATGTTGAAATGAGTGGGGTAGTCTTGTTTATTTTTTACTTATTGCTTGTGTTTACTAATTTATCTAAAGACTTCAAGCTTATCATTTAGTGCTTGTGTGATTTTTATGACCTTACTTTGACATCTTACTTAATGTTAATATATTATATAATATCTTATATTTTTATAATTTTAATGGTTTGATTTTTCAGGCATAATTTTAAAAGCCTAAAGGCATATACCTCAAAATGCCTTGACACTTATGCCTCATCTAGTGGAAAAAATGCCTTAATATCGGATTGTGTAATTTCGAACATTGCACAAAATAAATGAATAATTCATATCACTACAATACCACTAAAATATTATACTTAAATGCTTAATGCATGATAAAATCCATATTACATTAGCCCCGCTCATTCCCCTAATCATTCAACACCAATTTTATCTGCGCATCTAATGGATGCATCTTCTAAACCTATTATAGCCCAAGTATATTTTCAATTATCTTATCTTCAATAAATATTACTCACATTGCTCCTCTAATATCATCATTCATCAATTTATCCTTCCTAATACTAAAATGCATCTATCTCTTAGAATTCTCATTTTGCGACATCAACTTGGCTATCAAAGAAGTTTTATTGATTAACACTTGAACGCATACAACATAAGTCTCCATAATATTCTCTTTAACACCAAAAACTTCAAAAAACAAATCTCATTTTAATCACTCAACCTTAAGTTCATAAGTAATATCCTTATCTATACTCATATTCTTTTGTTCAAGGGATCCAATATACTTGAACTTAATATTTAGATAATCTTTCAATAATATTGATTATGATAGTTAATAATAAACCAACAAAAATTGTACATCATTAATTGCTCAAGAAAAGCCACCACATCTCTTTGGTCAAATGTAACCTTTCTGAAACAAGGAACACTGCTGATCTCTCCTCACCAATGGTTTGGTTTGTGACATCAAAACACGTTCACCATCCAACAGGAGCCAAAGAATTTAAGCGTGTGAATAAACATGAAACCGCCAAGAAATTGCATCAACAATCGTCTGACAACAACTGAAGAGTTACCATCAGAATTCTAGTCAGCCGTTGCCAAATAAAAAAAGAGTACTCCCAATATCTAAACCATAGATAAAAGGAGAAAACCTCAAGCTGAAACAAACATCAACAACAAACGACATGCCTTCAGTAAATGGCCATGCAGTCGGGGTAGGTGGATGCGCTACAGTAGTTCCCCCATAATCAATTAGGAGAAGGGCTGTAAAGTTGTTCATATATATATATATATATATATATAGATAAGTTCATTGGCCAAGCTAAATGCATTTATATGTCATTTGATGTATAGTTTGTCCTAGACTACGGCATGTACTGAGAATTATTTGATCTGACCCAGATCAAACTTCATTCTGGATTCAATTCCAGAACCCAAAAACAACCTGAACTCCATTAAAAGTTTGAAAAGAAAAAAACATATGCTGCTTTAACACCTCCATGAAAAATGTCATGAAGGTTTATATGGTGATAATCCAATTAGTGGAGACGAATGCACAATTTTTCCCAAGGGAACCTATTAATATATGATTTGATATGGGTATACCGAGATAAGATCCGGAAATAGTGAAAATAAGATGATGGCACCACATGTCTAGATGGCCCGGTTGATATCTATTTGATTACCTTTGATTTTGGCTTTTTCTTCTCTTTTAATAACATTAGTCTGTGTCAGTAACTTAACGGATTATGGCGATGCTACTTATACTGATCTCGATTTAGTTTTGCCATAGTGGGCCAAAGCACAACTTTAAGTTAAATTTTGGAGAAAAAAAAAGCCCAAAAATTCCCGCTAGTGTAATATTATCAAAATTTGTGAGCATTTCTATACATTCACCATCTCAATTAAAATAGAAAATTACATAATAATAAGAAACTGACAGTCAACGAACAATAAATAGTAGGACTTAAGTGGAATGCTTACGGCATTTTACAAGATGCTCCTGAGCCAAACTGTCCAGTCGTTGCTTCAAAGCTTTATTCTCTAAGTTTAACATAAGATTCTGCTGATCTAAAAATTCCAGTTCGGCTGAAACTTCCATCTGTTCTGCCTATAGGAGTGAAACCCAAAAAGTTGTGATTTCAAGCTTTCCAAGGGTTCAAGGATAAAGACTACCCAGTTAAAATTTCTATTGGAATTTCAAAAATAGAAGGTATCATATTCTAATCTTTTAAGGATATGTCAGGAGTTACCTGTAATGCCTGTACACTTCTCTCTAGGTCAGCGATGTATTGAAGTTTTCGCACCCGGGAACGTTGAGCAAATTGCCTGCATCAAAGGAAAGTTTAGAGCCTAAAAAGAAATAAGGGAATATGAAGGGCTTTAGATCACGAAAGCAATATATAAACAAGAATGGTTCATCTTCTACCAATAATCAAATAAGAAATAGAAAGAAAAATGCCACAGAAGAATATAGATAGGCATGTATAGTTATCATTGAAACACAACAAAAACGAACACATTCATTCTATCCTGAACTACTTTTTCAATTCAAACGGCTTGGTGGTGAGGCACAGAATCTTCATGAAGATTCACTACAAGGAATGAAACTTAAGAGACTATTCGTTCTCCCCTCCGTCAGGAAGATATGAATGAATTAACTCGATCTGATTTTAGTAGCTAATTTGTTCAAGGCTTTGTTTCTATAGCATTCTTACTCGCCTAATGATCATCATATCATCAACATTTGCCTAATACCAATGATTTGGGCTGGTTTTCTAATCTTCCATTTGCTCAAGTGTTGCATGAGTTATTGACAGTACTTTTTGCATTCTTGTGCACTTCTGGTTTATCTTTGGGTCCCTCGCTTTCTCCATTGTTCAGCATAAATTCCAGTAAATCAAAGGTTCTATGTACCCACCACATAACTCGAGCTTTGTTATCAGTGCTTCTGATTAATTAATTCAGTTCTCTCTCAGTTGGTAAGTTAATTTGCATTAATGGGAATCAGCAAAAAATAAAAAACATCTTGTGTTACATTTTACACCAAAAACAAGTGTACACACCATTTTCCAGCTTGTAAGCTAAGAGGATAATGATGAGGACATCGTCAGCAATTTCGACATGGTGCCATCGGAGACACCGGAGATCGACGGCCACGATCAGGAGTTTTATTTATTTTGTCATGTTATGTAGTAATTTATTTTATTTTTTTTCAGTTTTTCCATTTTTACCCTTATGGGTATTTGGTCTCTATTGTAGCCCAAGGGGCATTTTAGTCTTTTGTTTCCGTTGTCATTTTGAGGCCTATATATATGGTCATTTCTTATGTAATGAACTAATGAATATTTTGAAAACAAAATTTTGTGTTATTTCTACTTCTTCTTGCATGAGGGCTTGAGAAGGGAGAGAGTTCAAGGGGAGCAAATCGCAAGGCCCACCAGACGTTGGAAGAGTCCGCGGCTCGTGGTTAAGTTACCTTATCTTCTCGTTCGTGTTTCATCCTCCCACTTCTCCTCCACCGCAAGAACAAGCCATCCAAATTCATTGTTGTCGCCACCTCCTTGGAGGTCCGCCGCCCACCACCTCGCAACCCCGGCCGGCCTCCTTGCCGACGACTCCCCTTTCCACCCACCATCCAACCCTCTATCCGAAATTTGAAATTTGAAATTTGAATTTTCAAATTTCAAATTCTTTCCTAATTTCCTAATTTGGAATTCCAAATTTGGAAAGTTTTCAGGACGAATTCCAATTTCAATTTAATTTAAATTGGAATTGTTAATTGATCGCCACATCATCACACCAAATTGGAAACCTCTTTCTACCACTCTCCCTCTCCCTCCTCTCACCTTGCCGCCGGCCCTAGGATGGGCTTCCCCATTGATTGCCTCATTTAATGGTATCTCATATTTGAAATTCAAATTGATTTCAAATAAACTTCCCCTCCAAATTTACTTAATCCTGAAATTAATTTCAGGATTGGGAATTAATCCCCTCTTCTCCCCTCTATTGGCCGCCGGCCTTGCTTGGGGTTAATGCCCATTAAATGCCACTTTATGGCATTGATCGCATGAGGTTTGAAATTCAAATTCTAAGTAACTTCCCCCCAAATTTATTCAAAATCTGAAACTAATTTCAGATTTGAGTAAATCCCCTCTTCCCCTCATCTAACCTCAAATCATTCTCCTAAGCCGCCGCCCCTCTCCTCTCCCAACCTTGGCCGATCCCTCCCTTTTCCCTCCCGGGTGAAGTTAGATGCTCATAACAATCGGGAACGAGAGAAGAGAAGAAAACGTTCTCTCCCCTTTCTCCTCAACTATGCATGGCCGATCCTGAGATCGACCACGGCTTCCTCTTCGACGAGCAAGGACGGACGAACATCCTTGCATCACCATTCTTTGACGTGCAACTTGGGCACAACGAGAACGTGGAAGGCTACATCTACCGCATCCGATATCAACTTGCATTGTCAATCGAGGAGCATCTCCCACCAAGCTGTTGGATCATCATTTGCCATTCACCACCCCCTCCGACTCCGACTACTTTCCCGTGGACGAAGGCTTCCGGCATCCTCTTTATTGTGGTGATCTCAATTCTAGTTTGCAAGGTCTTCTCCCGCCAAACCTAGTGTAGGCGAGTGAAAATCCCCAAGGTGAAAATTCTCATTATTAAGTTGCGGATTGTTGTTTATTAGCTATTGGCCTTGCTATTATTTTTGTTTATCTACAAGGATTAGTTAATCTACATGCACTCCTTCGCCTAAGCTAGTTAACAACTAAGAACCTTTAATGATTTTACTTGTTATCTCAATAAGCTCTTAATTGTAATTCCATTGTCAATCACTTTTAATTTTCTTGAGAAACTCCTTCGCATGTGGTATCACATCAGATAAACTGAAGGATCACCAAGTGACTGAGTGCACTGGGTTCCTAGCTCGAAATATATATTGAATCAATTATGACTATATAGTTGGGCTCGGTCAAGATATCAGTCATTATTCTATGCGAGCTATGAAAATGAGAGCACATTACTATAGATGTTAAGAAACTCCAAGGCATTTCAATAGGCAGATTAGACAGCAAATAATGCACTTCCGATTACTTCATCTTTATTGAAGAATTTATGTTCTTAGTTCGAGGCCTCTATTAAAAATTAGCAATTATTAGAGAAAAAGATTAAAATGATCCCCTAACAATTTGTATATGTATGTTGGGGGTGGGAGGGAGGGAGCATTTTAGTCCCATTCTTTAAATAGGAGCTTAATACTATTTCAATTAAAAAAGGAAATTAAAATTAAAGTTAATGGATGTTGTTAAATATAATGGTATTTTAGATATTTACATGTTGAAATTTTTCTTTAAATTTAATTTGCTATTTACCTTATTTTCTCGTGTACATTAGTTGACTTTGCATAAAGTAGGAGTGAATTAAGGTTCATACAATTTGCAAAGCAATATGACTTTTTTGTAATAAATAATTTTATTTGACATTTCTTATCTTGATTTCATTATAACAAAAAATATTGAGTATATTTTTTTTTTTGGTTTCAGATAATTAAAATTTTAAACCTATATAATAATTTTGTTAAAATGATCTTTTTAGAAAGAAATATGCATTTCAATTGTTCAATTTTTTCAGAAATACAATAATTTAAGGAAACAAAGTCAAAATTAAAAAAACTTGCTAACATATACTATTAACAAGTAACTTTTTTTTTTTTACTATTAACAAGTAACCTTAATTATACTATTAGCAAGATGTATATTTCTAAAATATTCTCATTTCTAATATCATCCATTATCTTTAACCCCAATTTCCATTACTTTTAATGGTGATACTATTTTACTTCCTATTTAAGTAGTTCAGTGAAAAAACCGGATCTTTTATGTAACATAGGACTAAAATGACCCCACACAAGCTATTTTGATCCTTTTCTCGCAATCATTATTATTGTGTGTGTGGGGCCATAGGGAGAGGAATTCATATGGTTTTTCTTTGGGATTTGGGTCTTAAGGCCCTTATACTATTTTCTTTTCAAGACATCTAGTGCACTAACACATTTTCAAGCTTGTAATGGGAATATTTGCAAGATAGATCAAGAGTTTCAAAATATTTAATCACTTTATCTCAACCCTCTCAAGGAGTGCTTTAGCATACATTACAAAACGAGTCTAGACTATTAAGGCAATGGCACAGTCATAGGTGACACAACATAGCCACAGGTTGCCACAAGGCAACGATTTGGCCAAATGAGAGCCCAGCATGGTTTACATGAGGTTTGATCAATCATATATCACTTCAACCACCATGTACCACTCTATGAAAGGTCCATAACCCCCCTAAGCTTTTTGCATATTGTAAACATAGTTTAGGCAAATATAATTACAATCTAGATAGTATATTAATTAATGCCTAAAACTATTTGTCCGTAGGTTATATGAGCTTTTTTGCGCCTTAAGGTCGCAACTGAGAGGAGGTGAGGTTGACTTTGTTCGAGCACCTTCAAATATATCATAACTCTATCTACGGTGACCAATTCCTTTGCCTAAGTTCAAGTAGATAAATTTTATGCTATAGTGGTTGGCCTTATTTCAACATGTTTCATTCAAGTCCTTCTCTACAACAAAAGATGCGCATGCTTGGTTGCCAATAAAAATTTCAACAATGCTTTTGTATGGCACCCAAAATGTGAGAATATTTTGACTTGAGTCACACAGTTGTCAAAAATTAGAACAAAATCCCACATAGCCATCATAAAGATGGTATTTAGTAATACATGTTGGACTCCCACCCATGCTCAAAAAGGTAAATATTAGTGGTATTACCAAATGGAGCACCAATGCAAGTTTGGTCATCATTAACCATACCAAGAGAGGCTAGTATAGGTGATAGATAGCATAACTTCTGTCAGGGTCATTAGACTGAATGAACTCTCAATCAAAGGTATTAAGATGATGACTAAGGGATCTCCCCCTTGATACCCAAAAAAAATAGGTATAGGTGATGCCATCGACATAAGGACCAAGAGATCCCTGTGCACCGACAACCAACGATCTAATGAAACAAGTGAGAAGTCTATTATTCCTTCCCTTCTACCCAAAGAGAGATTTTGTTGTCTCGACTTCACTAAGCCGAGCTTTACAGTACTTTTCCTCCGAGCGCCCTAAACTCTTCAAGAGGGAGATACTATAGAGTGAGAGGGGCCTCCCAATTGCTCCACTTAAGAAGTGGAACTAAACCCCACAAGAGATAGGAAAGTGTTGCTTTGGGAATTTAAGATGTCTTGGAGGAAAATGCAACCAAAACATGCAATATGATCTGTGGAGACCATGTATTTACATAACCCTAACTATAACTTGATATTTATTACAATTTGAAAACCATAATTATTGTTTGATCATAATTACTATTTTTTGTATCAAAAGTTAAAGTTGTTTGCCAGCTACATTCAAACATATTGACTTATCAGGGCTCTATGGATCATTAATTATGATTCATTGGATTATAATCATGATTTTTATAAGGGAACAAACAAAATGATTGTGATATAAATGAGTTCATAGACTTTGTAGTTGAACTACAAGCTTATAGTAGAAAGTAACTCAAGAATACTATTTGATAAGAGACTCTCATTGACATAAAGTTTAAAATTATAAAACTATAATTAAGAAATCTATTTATAAGGATTCTAGTGTTAGTCTCCAAAGCAACCACTTAACTAAATTGAATGCTGTAAAAACAGAACATTAAAATGATTGCATTCTCTGTTTAAAATTGCGCAATAAGAGGCGCGCCCGCCTCTGCGCAATTTGTCCCAAAACCGCCTCGAGGCTTACGCAATTCCACCCCTGGTAGAGGCATACACCTCACTTGGACTGAGGCGCGCCTCAGAGGCGCAATTGCGCAATTCTGGCAGAGGCGTACGCCTCATAGGAACGGGCGCCCACCCACTTAAAATGAAGAATTTTTCCTCCTTAATCCCGCACGGCACAAGTTCTCCCGAAAATTTCCTTCCCGTTGGGACCGGATCATGAACATCTCTTAGCACTGCAGGAAATTCTATACGCACAAAGAGATGTGAGATATTGGCTCAGGATGCTCCCATAATTATGCAATTGTATCTTCACAGTGATCTTGACAAACAATAAAAAGACATGGATGTATTGAACTTTTGATGACCCTTCCAACACCCCTCTCTTTCCTAGCAAACTCCCTAAAATCAACCAACTAGTTATTCCCTCAATACTTAATGTAGCACAACTAACCCTAGAACAACATGAAACATACCTGGAAGGATTCAGGTATTGGATCAGGTCAGGTAATTTAATGAGGGAGGGTATTAATTTGGATTTGGGCTAGCACACAAATTACCCAGCTATCCACCCCTGCATACATGCCACGCCTGTAAGCCATGGCAAAGATGCGACCATCAAACTCAAGTTAACAATGTCAAATATGAATCTTATTTTAGCAATATAAATAAGTGAACAAAAAGCACTACAACAATATGGATTCAACGGAAAAAGAACTTAGACTGCAGCAAATGAATAAGATGTTTAAATGTCATAAAACTAAATTGAAATAGAACTCACTAGTTTCATAGTTATGAAAAGGCCATATTAAATGATGTTTTTAGAAAGCTCTAAGGAGTTAAAAAAATGTCGACGTCTAGCCCATTAAGAAAAAAGCAGTGAGTTTTACCTTTATCGGACCGGATCATGAACATCTCCCAAATAGATACAATTGAAGAAGAAGATTCCCTTGATGATCCATTTAGTGATGGGATATGATTGCAATTTATATGTTCTTTGTACTTTGAGAGTTTTGTTAAACTAATATTTTGTGATTTTATACTTTGGGACATGATTTTATTGCATCTATTTTCTTACTTTCCACTATTTTCATATATCATTTAGATGTTTTTATTGTAAGATAGAATATTGCTATTATTTACCTGCTAAAACCCTTAATTTCTTATTTACGCAATTCTGTGTCCGTGAGGCTTACGCCTCAGACCGCCTCGAGGCTTAATTACGCAATTTCAAACCTTGATTGCATGTTAAAACTAATATCTACATAAAGATAAATGATTATATTAGAAAGACAATCAAATTAGCA
This sequence comes from Dendrobium nobile, assembly GCA_022539455.1. Taxonomy (NCBI): domain Eukaryota; kingdom Viridiplantae; phylum Streptophyta; class Magnoliopsida; order Asparagales; family Orchidaceae; genus Dendrobium; species Dendrobium nobile. The sequence continues at coordinate 54,866,182 of CM039734.1, forward strand.
TTTATTAAAGATAAAGATGTAAAAAATAGATAGGGTGGTTTAGCATGTACTATGAAAGACAAACAAAAGGAACAATGCGTCATGTAAATAGAATTAATATGAGACTAATGGAAAAAAGAAGGAAAGATGAAAGGTAAAATAACAAAGTGGAGCAAAAGACTAAAAATAAAGTTAAAATCATATATACACTCAAAAGGAGTGAGTGGATAAGGCAGATTCATAAAGTTAAACCTAAATTATTTGGATAAGACTAATGATGTAATAATAATAGTGTTATAAAAGGGTTAAGCGCTCCCAAGACAATATGGTTTCCCAACACAAAAGCCACTAAGCACTTGCCCAAGAGAAATAAGGAGGTAAAAAAATGATTCTATTATTTATAAACCAGTTGAAAGTGAATTTTTTGGTAAGATTATGAAGTTACAATCATCATATTAAAGTAAACAAGAAAATTTTATGAATTTTAAAATTCTCTAGTAATCCAAATTCATAATTCTAGTTGAATAGACTATTTTTAACATCTAATCTAATCTTCACTATTATCTATTACATCTTCACCATTAATATTCTATTTTTCAAGGATGAATTTCAATCCCTCGATCTCCTAGCACTCACTTTCTTCATTCTCAAGAATTATTATTATAGAACTTTGTTTCCTTGTATTTATATTTATCAAACTAGTTTCAAAGTGCACATCCTAATATATCATATTCTTGAGGTTTTCTTTCAATCACCTGATATAAATTTATCATCATTAAAACAAACATAATTCACATTTAAAGTATTATCACCTATCTCTTCAATTAATGCAATACAATCACAATCAACTCACAGCCTAGCACCTTAAACCAAGGCATTCTCCTAACCATGCCACAATAATGGCACCCACCTACGAGGTGTGCAAGACACAATGGCCTTGCATTGCTAAGTGCTTAAGAGATCTGATGTGATGCATGAATTGAGTTACACTTGATTAAAGAAAAGGAAATTGATTAAAGCTTAACCATTCATAATATCATGCTTCAATTCCAAATTGGATATAAGAATTCGTAGAGATCTACTTTGCATAGGCAAAGGAATTACAAAAAAAAAAGGTAACCGGGCGCTTTAAGCCAATGCCAAGGAAAATAGTAAAGTTAAAAACTAGCACATTGAATCCAACAATTAATAGTGAGCTGTTCACCTTGAGGCCTCTTCTCTCGTTCCTACGAAACTAGGTTGAGCGGCGGAAGATCGTCCAAGCTAGTATTGAGGTCGCCACGAGGATGGAGGAGCCAAGTAATGTCGTTGTGGGAAAGGAGCGCGGAGGTGGAGGTGGAGGTGGCACGTGATGACGCCCTTTGATGATCCCCGTATAGACAGAGAAGTGGTCGTCAATGGAATCCACAAGTGTCGGAAGTATCCGATCCAAATATTCTTCGACGGTGTCGTCGAAGTCAAAGCCAACGTCGAAGAAGGGAGATTTGAGGATGTTAACTCTTCCTTGATTGTCGTACTCAAACCCGAAATTCCACTCGGGTTCCTCCATGCATTCTTGAAGGTGAGAATGGGTGGTCGCCGCAGGAGGCTCTCCAATGGGAGGGAGAGAGGGGCGGCGGATTGGAGAGGGGATGGGGTGGCCGGCGGTAGAGCAAGGGTGAGAAGTTGAGGTGCTTTTAGAAAACTGAAAAAGAATTTCAGTTTGTGGGGGGGGTGGGGGGTGGGGGGATGAGAGGGAAAATTAGAGATTTGATTACTCTAATTAATGGCAAAGGGGGCAATAAAGGAAAAATTAATTGATTGGAGCAATGAGGGGGCCGGCGGTGGAAAGAGGAGGGGTGGGATTTGAAAAAAAAACTGAAGTAAATTTTAGTTTAGGTGTAATTGGAGGGAAAATAAAATTAGGCTTAATTAGTATTTCCAAAAAGGGAGAAATTAAAACCCAAATTAATGGGATTCAATCCAGGGAAGGGGTCGGCGGTATTGCTAGGGAGAGAGAGGGAAATAAGCAGAGAGGGTTTCCTAGAATAAATGATGACTAGGAAAAATAAGAAATAGAATCCAAATCAATTTAAATTTAATTAATTCGGAGTCATTCAAAACTTTCCAAAAATAGGATTTTCCAAATTTGGAAAGAAATTGAAATTTCAAATTTCAAATTTCAATGAGAAATAAGCAAGGGGATGTGGTGGAACGGCAGGAGGCAGGAGGCCGGCGGCAAGGAGGCCGGCCGGCGAGGCTATGGTGGCCGGCGGGTGGATCTAGGGACGGCGGCAATAGGAGCTTGACTTCTTGCTTTCTCTTCTCTTCTTGAGATCTTTGGTGGCGGAGAGACAATAGACTGGAGATCACAAGCCTTGGTTGATTTCTACAAGTGAACTCACAAAGAGATCACAAAGAACTCACTAAAAGATCTCTACGATATTGAACTCACAAAGAGGACAAAACATAAGAAAATTTCATTTCAATCATTCAATACCTCATACATGATACAAGGGGCCATATAAATAGGCTCCAAATGAAAGTAAATGCAAAAGTCTAAAATGCCCTCCGGGCTACAAAAGCAAACTACTACCCTCAAGGGTAAAATGGGAAAACTGAAAAAAAAAAATGCATAATACATAAAATGCTAGTGCAAATAGAATCAGTAGTAGAGGCTATCCATCATGGCCGTCGATCTCCGATGTCGTCTCTGGTAGACGCGCCGAAATCTCCTGTTGATGACCTCATCAAGATCGCCATTAGTGCCTTTAATTTCATTAAGTGGTATAATCTTAATGATATTCTAGCGAGTTAAGTTCTGGTTGATCTTTTTTACCCGTTTATTAAACGGGTCGAGTTCGGATTGACTAGATTAGGGTTGAGTCAATTTCGGGTCGAACTCGAACCTAACCCATCAACCCATTTTGACATCCCTACATATAGCCTTTTTCACATCCCCAAATTCATCACCTTTATTATTATTCTCGTCTCAATTATTAAGTCATCTTTATGAATCCCCACTCAAATTTATTTCTTTTGACATAGGAGGTGTCATCTCTATTTTTCATAAATGTTTTTGTACAAATTCTAGACAATTTTCCTGTGGTCAACCCATTTTCTTCACTAATGCTTGCACCTTATTTTTATTAATATGGATCATTGATGAATTTTTGCCCAACATTCTAACCAACAATAACTATTTTCTATTAATATTCAATAATGCAACCACCATCATCCCTCCAACAATCAATTATGAGCATATCAATAATAGTTTTACCAATCATTTTTACCACAATTGTTTGTCAATAACTTTTTATTGCCCACTGCTAGGATCCATAAAACACAAATAGTCAAATTGTATTTTTATAGAACCTTCATTTGAAATATCTACTGATGATATTCTTGTTGATAAGACTAGAGAGGGAGTTGAAGGTAAACTTGAATTATGGAGGTCAACTTTAGAGTCTAAAGGTTTTCGCTTGAGTAGATCTAAAACTGAATATATGGAGTGTAATTTTAGTAGCAATAGACCTAGTGAGGAGATTGTGACTTTGGACGATCTAGTCATTGATAAGAGTACACATTTTAGATATCTTGGATCTATTGTTCAGAGTGATGGTGAAATTGGATGGTTGAAGTGGAGGAATGCATCGGGCTTATTGTGCGATAGAAAAGTCCCCCTCAAACTTAAGGGAAAATTCTATAAGATGGTGGTGAGACCTGCCATGCTTTATGTAGCCGAATGTTGGCCATTAAAAGAGAAGCATAATACTAAGTTAAGCGTTGCAGAGATGAGGATGCTTAGGTGGATGAGTGGCTTGACCCTTAGAGATAGGATACGAAATGAGCATATACATGAAAAGGTTGGAGTAGCTCCAATGGAAGATAAGATTAGATAGAGTCGCCTTAGATGGTTTGGTCACATTAAACAGAGGCCTTCCGATGACCCGGTTAGAAAAGTTGAGGTATTAGATTCGACTTTTGTTAAGAAAGGTAGAGGTAGACCTAAAAAGACTTGGTTAGATAATATTAGAAATGATCTTTCTTTATTAGATTTAAATGAGAATTTGACTTTTAACCGGACACAATGGCGAAAAAGGATTCATGTAGCCGACCCCACTTAGTGGGACAAAGGCTTGATGTTGTTGATGTTGTTGCTTCATTCGAAATATCTACGATATTCTCCCACAGCATAAAAATTTCCATATGCTTCCCTCTCTAAACCAAGATTTATGATTATATTATCATCTATATACATATTCTTTTGTATAATTAGTTTACAACACTTAAACATATCACATCTAAGTATTCACCTAATATTCTAATAACATTGGCAATAAATTATTAAGGCCCATTGAAAAAAAGAATAAAATAAGTCCCAAAATTCAAATACCTTAGTAAGTTCAAAGGGCGTCCTATTTTTTGCTAAAATATAGGAATTAACATCAATTTACAGAACTTTTTTCACAGAATTTCCCTAACGTTGGCCCAGCATAAAAGTTGAACCAATCTATTCCTAGCTTGGGAGAACCTGCAATATAAGTGTTTGACGCAAAAACTTGTTTTAACTTGACCTCCATAAGAAAAGATGAGAAATCGTTAAACACCAATGGAGAAATTTGGGAGAACCTGCAATATAAGTGTTTGACGCAAAAACTTGTTTTAGCTTGACCTCCATAAGAAAAGATGAGAAATCGTTAAACACCAATGGAGAAATCCTACTAAATGGTATCAAATAGAATACATCAATCAACCAAGCAGAAAGTTACTCTTAAAGGAAGATCAAACAAGTTCTACAGCATCGGCAAATTCCAATGCTCGTTGAAGGCTCTTCAATTATCGTATGAACAAAATAAGACATCCTTTTGAATGTCATCCACACAACCAGCCTAGCAAGTCCCCTATTTATACCACATAATCATGCTACAATAAGTGGCTTATTTTTGACAAAACTATTGAATAAATAAGTGAAAAGCTTGTTTGCATATGAAAGATTTGAAATAAAATTATCTCTTATCAATTAGTGAATCTTGATAAATTTGTATTAAATTTGTATGATGTTATTTTTATTTCTTGCAAATAACCCCCTCATCATACTCATCCTATCATCTTCTCTTATCATAAGTGAATCTTAATATATTAACATTTGGTGCTCTTGCAAAGAACTTTGTCCAAAAGAGAATCGCAAAAATGGGAGTAATTCTCAACAAAGGGAAACCCATGATTCTTAAGATCATCAAGAAGAAGTTGCTAATAATGAAGAAAATCACTAACATGGAGTTGACGACCTAGACAAAGAAGACAACACTATAATGAATTAAGCCTCAAACTTGATATGTTGCAGAAATAGGCCATAGCAGTATTCAACAACTACATGGTGCTAGGAGCCAAAACATGATCGTTGTCTCTCAAAGACAAACTGATGGTGTCGAGCCAATTCGACAGCTAAGGAAAGCTTGGCATGTAATAGTGGTTCACTCTTTTACTTCAAAAGAGGAAGTGCTCTAAGGAGATTAAAAGTCTAATTTATTTAACTTATTCTCCTAAATCTAGATCACGAGATCAAATCATCAGCCCTAAGAGACATATTTGTGGCTAAACAACCACCAATAAAGAACAAGGTGGCCCGACTCCTAATCTATAAAGGAGTCACTGACTTAAGGATACATTAGTAAATTCAGGGATATGCAGGCTATTAACTCAGTGTCTTAGATGCCATCATATGCAGTTTCTTCTTGGCTACACTTGCTAGACTAATACCACATTAGTTTTTGAAGCTATTGCTCAAGGCCATAAAAATCATCAAGAATTCTAAGTACCTATTAGCCTTAAGTTTCTCAAGCACTTAAAAGTAGTGGAAGAGTGGCCAACCCTCGTTTTTTTAGAGAAAGACTTTGATGCCCATTTTAACATTAAAAAGCTAGAGGTACCATATCAAGTAAAAATATGGTAAACTCCCCAGATTTTAGGATTGAAAGATGACAAATTCGAATTTATAATCAATAAAAATCACCCTCAACATTATAGTCAACTAGCTAGCCAACGCAAAAAACAACTATATGAATACGAAAGAGATAATGAAGATATTCAAATAGATCTCTCAACCTCCCAAGTCAGCAACTACCTAAAAAAAAACTAAGTTTAATCTTCCATCAAAGAGTTATGATGATGACCAAGGACAAACTGTTGCTAGCGTTTCCTCCACAATCAACTATTGTTTCTCCTCAACGACTTCAACCTCATCTAATATATCGGCTTCTTTCTACAGTTATGGCAACAATACATCATAAAGGCTATTTCAAATGGCCAAAAATGATGAAATTGCCTCTTAAGATACATGATATATTACTTTTACCACAATCAACATTTGCATTACACGGATTGTCATCATCAAATGAGAAATCATGCAGAAAAGCTTCTAAATGATGGAAATCCACAGAGGGCCTATTTTGGATGTTACTGATAATTTATTATTGAACTGATTTAGGCAATTACAGGAGGAGTCAATCAAGTACTCATGAAGAGACATGACCAAGCAATTTGCAATGGCTAAACTAGAAGGAAAATTTACTCACATCATTTCACTTCCAATAACTTTCATTGACAATGATTTACCAATAAGTAGAAAGTTGTTCCATTTTTATTCAAGATGACATCACTAATTTTGAAATGCAACTAATCCTTAAGAATTTAGGCAGCTTAATATATGTAAATTTCTTAAACAATATTGGGAAATTGATTATAAATAAAAACACTCTTAGACATATGGGTAACATACTAGTGGTACTAGAGAGTGTCACAAACCTGAAGGCGTAACTTTTAAAATGTTATAAGGAGATTATAAAGTGTTTGTCACTCGATCAATAAAATTTAAAATTGTGTGTACTCCTATTTAAAGAGTCTAAGGACCCTATTAATAATAGAATATGTGTACATCAATAGTATAAGGAAAATCTTGTCAACCAATGATTATGGCCCACCAGAAATCCAGTACAGCGAGACCAAAGCAATGGTAGGTGAGCACCTGATTGATGAGCCAGTCCAATGCATCCACTAGGGCCACACCTACCTGGGCATGGTGAGCACTGCTCAAGTAAATAGACAAATAGCATCGTGGACCATCCATAAAATTTAGAATCTAGTTTCAAAAAATGCAAAAAAGGTTGAGGAAATTGGGCTTTCGGAAAAAAAGAAGAGAAGAAAAAAAAATTCACAGTTAAGAAGAATATAGAATTCAACTACTAATTTATGGTTGTATAATTGATATATTAATAACAAATCTGGCCTTTCTAATGGAATCTTCTCAACAATTCGAAGGGCAGTCAACCAAAGCTTTATGAGAAAAAGTACAATGTTTTGTTCCTAGGGTAAAGGAGACAAGATCATCAAAAATATTCTCTACTCACTTGTTGTGGCAAGTTTCCATTCCCAAGCCAAAACATATTGAAGAATATTGCTATATAGACAAAATTAATGCTAGTATTCAATGCAAAAGACAAAAAAAAAAGTAATGATATAATTGACAAAAAAAATTAAATGATGCTAAGCGTGATATGTTTCTTACTTAGTTCAAGTTTAATCATGAATGCATCGGCAAGTAGACTAGCAAAAACTAGAAACATCACACCAACTTAAAAAAAAAAACAAACAAGAAAACATATATAACAAGACAAAAATAAGATGTCTGCGTAGTCTAGTGCTTACTGTTTAACCCGCTTTGCATCAAACTCTGACTGAGAATTCTTAAACTGAGAAGCATCCTTCTTATCCAAGACGTTTTTTAAATCTTTAGGAGAATCTTCTTGCTCCAGCTTCTCAACAACACAAGGCGCTACTACCTCAGGTTCCTTTGATGTCCCACCAAATGATCCTGAATGCAGATTTTTTTCCTTTGCAATGGGAACACCCTTCGAATAGTTACCCACGTTAAGTGCTGACTCCCAAACTCTATTCTGCTGTCTATCAAACAAATTTCTACTAAACAAATTCCCCTCCAAATAATGATGCTGGATATCTTTAAGTTGATCAAATTCATGTGAACCCCAGGAAGGCATAGAAGTTATAGTCTTCCCCCTGCATTCCTCCTGAGTTAAATTGTCCATATTTGAATATGCATTATCCAAGTAGGCGAAGGAATCACTTGATGACCGGCGATGAGCACCTCTCCTCGCTGGAGCTGGAGTCTCAGGCTCATTAAGCAAATCATCAAGCCAAGAAGGCTGCTCCTCAATGATAAAGCTCTCAGAAGAGGTGCGCTGATGGCACCTATTGCCCTCTCTTAGCTTAGGTGCCCGTCTTGATCCAACCGACCCATAGTCTGCATAAGCCGGAGCAGCAATGCTAGGAAAAGGGGATTTAGGGGGAAGGAATGATTGTTTTCCAGTGTTTCGCGATGTGGAAGCCACTTTCATGTTCTCCATTGATTCCAATCCACCCCAAACCTGGCTAAAATCCAGTCCCCGCATGAAAAACATCACAAAGCTACGATTTTTTTTATATAAAACCAAACCGAAATTATAAAAGAAAAGAGAGAACTCACCGTAGATCGGGATCAAAAAGCAAATGCGGGTAGAATGCAAAAGGATACACACTTCGAAGCTACCAACGTACAAATAAGAAAATTGCTGATGCAATTATCGATATCTAAATAGCACAGATCCGGCAACAATTGGAACCCTAACAATGATGCAAACCCTACATGGAGGGCGTAAGAAAAGCTGCAAATTGGGAAAAAAATGGAGGTCAGAGACCGAATAAGCGTACCGTGTGGCGCTTCCTCCTCTCCCCAATTCGATGCCCAGGGATGAAACCCTAAAAAAAAAATCCTCAGCGCCTAGCAGAGGAGAGCAAGGATCCTTGTAGGGGTGGAGAGGAGATGGGAGGACAGTACGTGTAGAGTGTAAAGAAAGAGATAAATATATATCCTCCAAAAACTCGTGAGAATATCGCCACGCGCTTTTTCGCCGTTTTATTAAATAAAAGGGTCTATGATATTTGATAATTATATTATTACTTCTCTAGGCACATGTGAGAGATTGTAGCCGTTGATGTGTTCAAGCAGAAGAGATCGAACGGTGAGTACGAAGTAGAGACTATTTGTTAGGAAGGACTTGTGATTCAAGAATTGATGCCATCGACCTCAACAGAAATTACAGCCGGATCTGATACGACAGGTTTCTGTGTTCCAATGGGCAGGTTGGGATTAATTTGCGGGTCGTCTTTTGCCTGCAAGTGAACTGGCAAATAAATATTGTTTGTTGATCATAAAACTCTCCCCCCCCCTCCCCGGAAAATAAACAAAAAATCTTCAAATTTTCTTTTTCTATGGGGTATTGGGTGCCCATACCCACGAACAATTATTACGTCCTTTGACTGAATGGTTTTATAGGTTCGGCCACCAATAAATTCACGCCACGTAGCAGCCCGACGACCCGACCCAAACCCGCGGCTTTTTGGATATTTGACGTTTATTTTTCGCTTAAATGGGCAGGAAAACTTTAAAAGACGCGGGTATATAAACTCCTGGCCGATTATCTTCACTGTACACAGAACGTTATACAGTGTTTAGGGTTATCGAAACTTTCGAATAGCTTTGCACGAGATGGATTCGAAGGAACCAACTCTGGGAACTCCTACTTTGGAAGAGTTAGACAATTTCGACGAAACATTTAGCACTTATACTTTGGATGACGATTTTTCCTATTTTTTACAAGTAAGTTGTCCTCCATCGTCGTCTGGTCATCTCATATTTTGTTGTTTCTAACCTTTAGATAACTCGGTACTGGTCGTTAGTTAAATGTAACTTGATTTTTTATAAGTTGGTACTGCTCGATATTTGTTTATATTGCTTCCATTTATTTTTTAGAGCTATGAAGAAGAAATACCGAGTTTTATGAAAACTCGGTATTACTCGGTATTTATAAGTATATCCCGGTATTAGGTTTTTTTTAATATTTTTACTTCATTTATGTCTACTACAAAACTAGATTTTAATTGCTATTACTTGAATTTTTTTATTGTACAGATATTATACTTATGTAGTACTTGTACCGAGTTTTTTGATACCTCGTAATATCTCGGTATTCGTTCTTAAAACTCGGTATTGATAACTTTTCGTTAGATTTACGTTAATTATGACTTATATACCATTAGAATTTAAATGCCATATGTTAATACCGAGTTATTGATAACTCGGTATTGAACTTGTACCGAGATTTTCATGTATTTATTACGGATTTTTTCCGTTGTTTTAATGAATAATGTAATTTATTTTAATAGGGGGTTTACAAATCTAAGAAGGAAGCATATATTAAATATTGCGAATATGCACATAAGCATGGCTTCAGTGTTCGGAAAGAACATCTTTCTTACTGGCCTGGTACCAAGAAGTTGAAAACAAAGGTTTTTGTATGTTCAAAATCTGGATTCAAGAAGGAAACAGAAAATGTACAGAAGGTTAAATTTAGAAAATCAACTACAAGAACTGGATGTCCTGCTATGATGAGATTTTGTGTTAGTGAAGAAGGGATATGGACGGTGAAAAATTCAGTAGAAACACACAACCATGAATTGGCAAAACCGGATGATCAACATTTGCTGAGATCATCTAGGCACATCACTGAAGAGAATGCCACTGTTCTGAAATCAATGGCAGATGCGGGAATAAGAACAGTAAATGCATTTTCCTATCTATCTGAGGAGGTTGGAGGAGTAGAAAATCTGGGTTTTACCAAGAGAGATGGATACAACTATATTCAAAAGGAGAGAAGAGCAAAAATTGAGAATGGGGATAGCAATTCACTAATCAAATTGTTCAAAAACCGGGCAGCTGAAGACAATCTATTTGCATGGGATGTGCAAACTGATGAGAAAGACAGGTTGGTAAACTTTTTTTGGGTAGATGGTTTGGGGAGGGTGGATTATGACTGCTTTGAGGATGTAATAATTTTTTATACAAGCTACCTTCTGAACAAATATAATTTAGTATGTGCCCCTATTATTGGAGTCAATAATCATTGGCAAAACATTATATTAGGGATGGTCTTTCTATCTGATGAAACAATTGATTCATTCTGTTGGTTATTTCAAACCTTTTTAAGAATTATGGATAATAAACATCCAATTACTATATTCACTGATCAGGATCAGGCAATGGCTAGGGCGATAGAGCTTGTATTCCCTAATACAAGACATCGGTTGTGCCAATGGCATATACACAAGAAGGCTCCTTCGAAAGTTTGGTGTTTTAATAGTAACAACAAAGTTAAAGGCCTGTTTTATAGTTGCTTCAACAAGTGTGATTCAGTCGCGGAATTTGATAGTTTGTGGAATGAGATGATTAGCGAAGGAGACTTACACAACCATCAGTGGTTAAATGATCTGTACAAAATAAGGGATAGGTGGTCTACAGCTTTCAACAAAGATTGCTTTAACCTTGGAATATTGTCTACACAACGTAGTGAGTCCACAAATTTTGTTTGACATGGTATTTCAAAGGCTACAAGTTCTCTAACTGAATGTTTCCTTGGATTGGAGAAACTTATAAACAGTTGGCGTAGGAATGAACGAGATGAAATTTTTAAATGTTCTCAAACTAAGATACAACCTTACATGAAAAGAAGTCCGATACTAAACCAAGCAGCCAAATTTTATTCAAGAAAGTTATATTCATTTTTTGAAGAGGAGTTTTTGAATGGTTTAGGTGGACTACGCATTGATCACTCTTCACCAGACTCATCAACATTTTCGGTGAAAAACATAGACCAGACTTTTGATTCACACAAGTGGACGGTTTTGTTTAGTTCAGCTGAAGGAACTATAAAGTGCAGCTGCGGAAAGTTCGAAATGATGGGAATCCTGTGTTCTCATTGCATGAGAGTGATGAGTCAGTTGGATGTTACTAATATACCTCAGAAATATTTAATTCCAAGATGGTCAGCAACTGCTAGGAACGATCTTTATAGTGGATTAAATGTTCAGCTTACAATACCGAGTTTGTGCACGTTAAAACAAGGTTCCCGAAACATGATTTTTAGAAATTATGTTTGTCGATTTGCTTATCAAATTAGCAGTGAAGCTCAAGGTAATGAGAATGCAGAACAGTGTATGATAGATGGTATGAGTGCATTGGCATTAAATGTTCAAAACATTTTGGAAGGAAAAAGAAATAAATGTATCACTGAAGGGCTCCACAAAACAATTAGAGATCCTGCAAAGCGTCGACCTAAGGGAGTTTCAAATGCTAGATTAAAGGATCATTGGGAGAAGAGGAAGGCCAAAAAAGTGAAACCAACCGTGCATAATCCTAATCCAACAATTTATTTTACACCTGCAGAATCAGGAAGTCAGTCATCCTTTATGTAAGTGTGATCAAGATGTCAGAATAACAAGGTATTATTCGATACTAGCATATCATACTCGGTATTAGTGGAAGTTATAGTCACATCAAAATAAACAAAACACAAAAAATATCATATACAAAAGTATTAATTTATTTTATCGTACTACAAAAAATGGCATAAGCAAATTCTGCCCTAAATAAGGCCATATTACTTTGCCAGTTCGTATGGATGTCCCAATCAGTATCATTCTTTTGTATAACTTGTTTCATATATTTACAGAAAAACATTCCACAGTCGACACTGTTTTCTTGTGTTGGCAAATTTGGGATAGTTTGGATCGGCCATGTTCTTATATCATCCTCAAAAGCATCTTCTGTATCTTGGTATAAATGAGATATCTGGAAAGATTATAAAATTATTACAATTAACTTCAATAAAAAATATTAAACCAAAGATAGTTCTAAAAATATACCACTTCTGGAGTAATAGACTTGTGCGTTGCTTTGGGTAATGAATCCATGAAATCCCATCTTTTGTTCTTCATGTTTGCAACCAGTAACGTCCAATGTCTTTCATATATGATGGGAACAAACATTATGTTCGCATTCTTAACAGCATCTTTGGTGATATTATCCGCAAATGATGTTGTTTTCTCCTGTTTATTTCGAACATAATAACCCTGGAAAAAAAGTCATTCAGTCAATTAATGACATACAGTTAATGATCTTCACTGTACCTTGACTATAAATGATTACTAACCCAATGAAAAGCCGAAACATATAGAAAAGGTTGATTAAGTCCTGGAACCATTTTGTTTTTCTCAGATAAAAGATATGCAAAAGTGTCCATATGGTTGGTGTCAAGCTCTTCGCATAGCAACAATTCGTCCATTTGACTTCTAAAAATAATAGCATCTCCAATTGCGAAAATGGTATCCTCCCTGTATAATTTCTCGTTATTAATACCGAGTTTTACCGAGTTTTTTATATCTCGGTATTAAACAATTTTGTGAATACCATTAAGTACTTGACATTCATATATGAAAAAAATAGCTAAAAAAGGTAAAATACCGAGTTATACCGAGTTTTTTATATCTCGGTATTAAACAATTTTGTGAATAACATTAAGTACTTGACATTCATATATGAAAAAAATAGCTAAAAAAGGTAAAATACCGAGTTGTACCGAGTTTTTTATATCTCGGTATTAAACAATTTTGTGAATAAAATTAAGAAATTCACATTCATATATCGAAAAAATAGCTAAAAAAAGTGAAATACCGAGTTGTACCGAGTTTTTTATTTCTCGGTATAACTCGGTATTTAACAATTAAAATACGTACATTTTTGTGTACTTCTTTAGAAAGGCATCAATTGTATTCCTCTTCTCTTCATTAAGTAATAATCTTCCTGGGTAGTCCAAAAATTCCTTGGCCGCACGTTCTACATATTTGGAATCCTCAACATCAAAAATTGCAGTTTTTGGTTTTTTAACTGGTGCAGCAGAAGGAGCAATTTTCGTTGTTTCATCCTGAGGCGCAGAAGCTTTTTTACTCTCAGTTACTTTTTCTTTCAGTCTTGTTGCAGCACGCGTGACTGGTTTTCTTGTAGTAACTGAGGTTTCCTTCTTACTAAGTATTTCAGCTTCTTTATTAACCGTTTGTAATTGAGTTTTCTTCTTCTTCCTATCACCAGTTGTGAATGGAGTTTTTACTCTTTTCCTTTTCCGGTCATTCCTCCCATGTACTCTTCTGGCAATTCCTCCAGTTCCTGATGAAGGTAAAGTAAATTCCTCATCTTCGGATGTTTCCTTCTTACCAACTATTTCATCAATAATTTTCTCTACAGTTTTAGATACTTCATCAAATTTGTTGGTAGATTTCGTTCTTGAACTTGACTGAACTGGAGAACCGATTTTCTCAGAAGTGAAATATTATGGAAAATGATAACTTAATATCTTATATATACCACAAAATTTTTCATTGTTATCAGATTTTAACTGAAATACTTCATTGTCCAATGCTTCCACCCGTTTTTGCAGCAGAATTTTCTCCATTTCGAGTGATGAAATTTTTTTAACCATATATTCATGCTGTGAAATCAATTTATATATGAATTGATTAATAATCCACAAATTTGTTTCATCAGGTACACCGCGTTGCGCATCGCTTTCTTCCCTAAATTCTATTCGTAAGGGAGAATCAATGGGACTTCGACAATCAGTGGGACTAACAATAGGAACTGTAGGATCACTCTTCAAAGGTTGTTCAATTGGACATTCTGTTTCCGCTAGAGTTTGAATAGGAGAAACAGTTGGGCTTGGACTTTTTGGAGATGAAGTTGCTTGTAAAGTTGGAGTTGTCTTGCTGCTAGACATATGTACACTACTCAGGGGTGTTATATCCAAAACATTTGCTGGATTAATAGTCTGAATTAAGATTTTCTCATTATCTGTTATGTCTTATAAATCTGTCAAGATCTGGAGCAAATCTTTTATAAATACCCAAAATTTATAAGTACAAAATAAAGTTAAATGAATGCATATGAGAATTATACCTCAGAATCCTGAAGACTTTTTATTAAATTATCAACATCTTTAATTCTATAATTAAATTTTGCATCCCAACGAAGCAAACGGGGGCGAGCCAAGTTATCCACTACTGGGTGGATCTTTGTATGCTCAAAAAACCATATCTAAAACAAGAAATAAAACAAAATAAATCAGTGTATGAAATATAGAACCTATTAAAACAGTGAAATGAATAAAAAAATGTAATATTAGTTAGAATTACTCACAATTATTATCATAACATAACCCAATGATTGACCTTTTGATTGTTTTTTTGCTATTGTATTAAATTCAGTAACAAGAAAATCCCGAATGGATAGGGGCCAATTGTATGATCTGAACTGCTCAACCTTTTTGGCAACGTCCAATATAGTTGATTGCACTCTGAAGTTGGCCATTGGAAAGAAAATATTGGACAATAGGTAAACAATAAATTGTTCCCTAACAATCTCGATAGGCGTTGAGGATTTCAATTTCAGAATTTCATGCCTTATGTCATTTGCTGTTCTACCAGCAATTGTACTAGTCCCAGGTTCAAATTTATTACCTCTGTTCGGTAAGCCAATAATCAACGCTATTTCTTCAGAAGTGAAAGTTAGACTTCGGCTATTAATAACAAAACTTTCTGATTCGTTATCCCACGTTGACAATAACATATAAACCATAGGAACATTTTGTGGGAACCG
Source organism: Dendrobium nobile (assembly GCA_022539455.1). Classification (NCBI taxonomy): domain Eukaryota; kingdom Viridiplantae; phylum Streptophyta; class Magnoliopsida; order Asparagales; family Orchidaceae; genus Dendrobium; species Dendrobium nobile. Next base: position 54,881,738 of record CM039734.1, read on the forward strand.
AGGTAGTAAAAGAAACTGGTTAATTTGTAGCTCAGATAGGCTACTAACAAACTGATCCCCAAATTTCTCAACCAATTCATCACAAACTTCCCTAAATCCTGATGTCCGACATCTGAAATGAATCTTGGGGGTATATCCCTGCATAATAAAGTGTAACAAACAGTAAGAAATTAAGAAAAAACTGAGTTTTGACAAGCAATACCGAGTACCGAATACCATGTATCGAGTACCGAGTATCAGATACCGAGTACCGAGTACCATGTACCGAGTACCGAGTACCAGATACCGAGTACCGAGAAACACGGTAAAACAAACCCTAACCCCTAAATACACGTCGTTTAGGATTCTGTTCGATTTACTAAGGAAAACCAAACATCACTACGAAATGTGTACCGAGTTTTTTCAACCTGTAACGACGTTTACCGAGTTTTAATCATCAAATACCGATAAAATCGAACAAAACCTAATACCGAATACCGATTAGTACCGAGTTTTAGAATGTGTACCGAGTTTTGGGAATTAACCCAGTTATGATTACCATAAACCCTAAAAGTCGGTAATTTTAGATTAGTAACGAGAAAAACAAACTTTTTCGGTAATTCGTTTCGAACCTCAGGCATTATATCAGCGATGGTTTTCGAATGGAGAATACGAAGATCTACGAGTTGAAATGCTGGAGAACTACGAACGAAATGTTGCAGAACTACGAAGGAAATGCTGGAGAACTCCGAAGGATTTGCTGGAAATCTGAAACAACGAAGTAAACAGTGACGAAGACAGGGATTCGAAACTCCGTAATAAAGTGTAGCGTCGCACTTCGAAGTGTTTCCGTTTTTTTTGCCATTTAAATTTTAACACGTGCGAAAACCCAAAACACAGCGGGTCGGGTCGGCAACTTTTCTTCATGCTATGTGGCGTTATAACATTGGTGGCCAAACGTAGAGGAGCGTACGTTCACCGGACTAAATAATTGTTCCATACCCACACTCACTCACTTACCCACCCATATCCAATGGGCATGGGTGGGTATGGGTACGCTCATAATCTCGTGGGTGGGTACTCAACATCAAAGTAAAAACTAATTTATATTATTAATTATCATATACATGCAATATATTACAGTAATCCTTACTATGCAGTGCGCAACACTAAACCGCGTCGTAACCAGGATAAATTTTGATATGTGGCTTGAAAGTTTGCAGTCATAGAAAATGGCAAAAAACTCAAGGCATTAATTCGTGGCAGACTGCATTCAAAAAGCGTGAAAAGTGGGTGGGTGTGCATGGGTATGACATCCCGAAAGTCACCATAGGTCGACATGGGTGGGCAAAGCTCGCTAGCGCAGAGCGTGGGTACCCAACCAGGACCCCGTGTAGGTCACTGTTGAGCATGCATCTCATTATGATCTTTTGATTGAAAGTTTTGATTATCAAATTAAAAAATTTCAGTTTTATATGTGATGTATATAAAGTTGTCTTAATTAACTTAAAATTTTCAAAAAAAAAATATAATTAGATTGAACATAGGGGTGCAAACGAATCGAGTCGAGTTTGAGTTAGGTGTTTGAGTCGATGCTTTAATGTCAAATATCGAGCTCGAACTTGAGCTCGTCCCACTATAAACGAGCACGAGCAAGCTCGCGATGCCAGCTATATTTTTTTAATATTATTAATTATTTTAAATATTTTTTATTATATTTTAATATTTAAATTTAATAAATAAATAAAATTATTTTAAAATATTAATAATTATTTAAGTCAACTTGCTAACTCATGAGCTAAGGAGCTCGACAAGCTCAGCTCGCACCCATAAACAAGTCTAGCTTGCGAGCTGGCTCATCTCACTTACACCCCTAGTTGAGCACAGTTATTTTTTAGTAAATTGATCTAGAAGATTATACACTAATGAAAATTGTTATCCAATATTAGAAAAAAAATTGGATAGCAGAAGCAAAAAAAAAAATTAGCATTGTTTGCACCGGAGGAAAAGTTCCATCATAGCTTAGGATTTATTCGGATTTGTAGATTTTTATAAATGTGATTGCTAGACTGTTATAAAAATAATATAAATATATTCCTTTTAAAAAAAATCCGGCAATAATTTTCTTATAACTCTCATACATTAATAGATCTGAGTGCAAAAGCAACTTCACATAAAAAATTGTTTGAAATATAGTGAGAAAACCGAAAGAAAGAAGCAGAAAAAAATTGCAATAAAAAAACTAAAAAATAGGCCATTATGGTGTGCAAATAAATCAAAAAAATAAAAAATCACGCAACTAAACTCAATAAATACGATGCGATTTATGTGGTTCGTTCAACGAAAAATAGTCTATGTCCACGAAAAGGCGATAATTTCACTATTGTGAAGAAATAATATTACAATTACGCTCATACTCTAATTACAGCAGCCCTCAAATCTCTTTATATAGATTTGAAATAAAAATTAATAAGAAAAACATAAATAGTACTCTAATCAAAGTCATAATTAGATCTCCAAATTAATTAATGACATAAATAGGTTTCCTAATTGATAACTACGTTATAATTAGATATGGACAGCCGAAAAAGCGAATAAAATCTTTCCATAACATTTTAGTCAAAAAGTTATGGGTTGAGCAGACATCCTCATCACCTACAGCCCAAAACCAAATTGCAGAGGTAGGCAAAACGCAGGATTAATAAAGTCAAAAATTTTGAAAACTCCAGCAGCAAACGCACGCATTGCCTAGAAAATATCAAAACAACAATCCCAAAATTTGAGACGGCATACCCTCTAAGCCAAAACATCCCAGCAAGCACACAATAGGATAAACAAACAAAAAAAAAAAATCCAACATTTTCAGTTTGACAATAATACAATAGTTGTTTACCTTTCAAGTAGGAGTGTCAAAAGTTGAAAAAATTATTATGTGCGAAAGCAGAATATGCCCGGATATCTAAGCCTGCGGCTTGGTATCCCTCGGAACTGCTCGGTACTGAGGCTCAGTATCGTTGACGTGGCTCATTGTAGTTGGTATCCGGATGTAGAGTTGCGTTTGACATCCGCACAGAATAATCTCTCCAAAATTTGACACGACCTGAAATCCGACCATAAAAAATTTGGGTTCGATCGGGTCAACCCTTTTGTGAAACGGGTCTCATCCGTATTAGGATTTCTGACCCGTATGAAAAACGAGTTAAGTTCGGTTTGACCCGACAACCCGGAGATGACCCAGCTAACCTGGTTGACTGTCGACCTAGTCTGCGGGACCGCAACAACACAACCTAGATTGTGTACAACTTGCCCACCGTCAACGACCCCGACCGCCAGCCCCAGCTCCGGCCAGCTCACGCGCACATGCGGCCTTCCAGGTCGTGGCCTACCTTCGCACGCACCTCTAACGTCTGACCCAATTAACCTCGCGTGCTCATATGGGTTGCAGCCTTCACCGTCGACCATGCTTTCCAGGCCTTCCAGTTCAAGGTCGAGCCCCATGGGCCTTGCCTAAGTTGCCTCTAACCTCGCCTAGGCCCTACACGCTCGCCGGCCAATGCAATTCAGTGACCATGCTCACACCTCTAACCTCACCCAGTTCGAGTACGCAAGTCGAATCAGGTCAACTCGATAACCCCATGAGGGTTGGTCTGGGCTAGAAATCCATACATGTTTAACTAAACGGGTCGTGTTCGAGTCAACATGTTTATGCCCGAGTCAACTCGGATTGGACCCGAACTCGACATGTTGACCCAATTGACACCCCTACTTCCAAGGGTTATATTTCATTTCTCATTTTCAAATGGAGAGTGTGATACTTAAGTCCCCAGTAACATGAAGTCTACTGTTGTGCTCACAACACAAGGGGGAGGCCATGACAATGATGATAAGGCTTTGTTTGGAACAACTTTCTTACTATATCTTAAAACAACTTTAAAAAAAATTAATTTATTTGTACTAAAATGTTGTTTTAAGAAGCGGTAAGAAATATATCCCAAACTAAGCATAAGGCTTCATTTGGAACAACTTTATTATCTTAAAATTTCATGGACTAAAATTTTTTGTGATAAATAATTGTTTTAAAAAACAATAGAAAAATTATTTCAAACAAAGCCTAAAAAGAAAAAGCCCCTTCTTCATTTTGTGAGAAAAACATAAATATCCTAAAGCAATTGCAAGATTGTCAAGTCAACCAGGTAAATACCATTATAAGGAATGGCCTTTTAAATCAGCTTCATAGCAAAATGGTAGCACGTAACTCACTTTGTTTTGTTGATTGGGAGCTTTGATTATTAACTTAATGATCTTCAGTTTGAGTATTACGTGTATGATTTGTATATGAGTTTATTTTAATTAGTCTAAGTATATAGCAATTACTTAGAAGAACTCCTTAATTTAACTTTGGAGTATATAGATGTATAATTTTATATTATATGCATAGCTATATATACACAACATAATTTCTTACTTTTGAAATACATGAACATATAATCATTATTTTATAGAGAATTTAATTAAAATAGATAAATACTAAACTATAAAATAGAAAATATTTATTTTTTAAATGTATGAATGTATACTCATCATTTTATTGAGTATTTATTCAAAATATTTGAATGTATGACTATATATTCAAGAAAAAGCATCATAAATCATAAATATGTAGTAAATAGGTGTATTTTTTGCATTACATCACGAGTATATACTATATATTAAAAATTAATATATTTTTTTTAAATAAATCTTTGTATACTCATGATTTTACTGAATATCTGATCAAAGTATTTAAAGTATATAGTAATATACTCAATAAATCCTACATGTTTAATTTTGCATATATTACAAACTCTTATGTAGAAAAGAAAATTATTATATTTTTGAAATATCATAATTTTATATCATAATACAAGTTCATAGTTATGTATTAATTAAAGAGAATTATCATACATAAGTGTTTACTCATTAGTTCATTGACTCATTGAGCATTAAATAAAATATTTGAATACACAACTATATAATTTAGATAAAATTTTATAAACATGGAGTATGCATTTAAGTATATAGTTACATATTTTGATTGGGCTATATATAGTTATATATTTTGATTGTGCTATAAAAAGTGGATATCCTATTTGGGGACTTCTATTTTATTTTGGATAGCTTCCTTACTATTTTCGGAAATTTTTTGTGATAAAGAGCTGCTCTAGAAAACAGTAAGAAAATTATTTCAAATGAAACATTAGAGTCTATTTGTATTATATTTCTTGTTGCTTTGCTTTTCTAATAGAAACCATCATTTCATTTGATCACTACTTTCACATAGTTTTTTTTTTTAACAAATTTCGGTGGTGGAAAACTACTCTTTTGAATGAGATTAATTAACTAAACTATTTTCTCCGCAGCAACTTCATAATCAACTTTATAAAATGTTACAGTCAACCCAAACAGACTCTTAATCTTCCAAAATAATAACATGCTACTCCTAGATGCCATGAATCACCTAACTTGTAAAATTTGACAAATTGATTAGGCTATATGGTTAGATGTGTAGTGAAAGAGCTTGATCCATGTAAAGCAAGTTGTACCTTAGTCCATTGAAATGGGTTAGAAAAAGCTTGATCAAGTGGTAATCATGTTTCCCCAAGTGCAATTGTAAGCTATGGTTAGATGTGTAGTGAATTTGGTTAGCCTTATTAATTATCCAAAATTAGTACAATAATTTTTTTTACCATTACATAAAATTTACGATTTTTTATGAATTAATGACATAGTTACCCTTATGTAAACGGATTAATGCTAATAAAATTAATGATTTAATAACATAAGATATTCATACCATGGTGTTTTATTCTTTAGATCAGTGGCCACTCTTCTGAATATTTAATTAAGAAAATTAGCCCGTTAATCATTTAGAATATTTAAATAAGAAAGGGAAGTAATTAATTATCCAAAGAAATAGTTTTAATTTTAAAATGGAACCTAAAGGTTTGGTATTTTAAAATAAAAATATTTGATGTAATGAGTGAGTTAGATTTGTAGTTGACTACTAATCAAGAATTTCATGTAAATGCTATTCACGAGTTATGATGCATGGAAACGACTTTGATTGGGACTGTTTTTTAGTGCTTCTTAAAGTTGTTTTAAAAAGCGGTAATTCGAGGATGGTCAGCGGTCGATGGTGGTCCGAAGATGGCCAGCAATCGACGGTGGTCCGACGATAGTCGGTGGTCCGGGGACGGTCAGTGCCCTAGAGGTGGTCCAACGATGATCGGCAGACTCCGACGATGGTCGATGAACGAAGTTTGTTGGAGGTGGAAGCTTCAGAGTGCTTTCTAATCTCTAACCAAAAGTCTAAGCTCACTTTTCATTTGGGAACTGGAGGTTTATTTATAGATTTTTTAGAGTGAAATGCCCCGTAAATATGACGAAGATTTTGAGAAATTTAGAGTGCTCAATTGGACGGCTCATATTGATCCCCTCGATTATATAGAGCATTTGTCAAGCATTTATATGTCCAAATGATGTGATAATTAAATCATGTTGGCCGGTCTCGTTGGATTCGTCTCGTCGAGCTGCTCGATTCTACTATAAGCATGCCATATTTAAAGGTCTTTAGTCATCCAACTGATGTTTTGAACATTCAAAATATGCTTTGGTCCCTTGATTTGGACCCAATTGGACTTGGATTGAACCAATTCTAATCTTGTTGGTTCTTCCTTTTGAGGCGTTCAATTCGCCTATAAATTTGTTGAAATTAGAGTTTGGATGGTCCCAAATTTAATTTTGAAAGTTGCTAAACTAATTAATATGTATTGAGATTCGTGCTGGCTCAATGCGGTTTTTGATTATGCATTAAACATGGTCTATGCTATAAAATCACAAATATGATTATGCATTAACAAAGACAATTATGAATTCATATATTACTCAAGTTGTTCCTGGCATAAATAAACTGTATGTTATCCATAGATCAATTTTAAATTATCATAATTCTCTATGAATTAATCTAACAAAATTAATTATTCATAGATTAATTTCAACTTAATATAAATTAATCATAATTAACTCCAACTAATATATTTATTCAATAAATATATTACTTAACTTATTACCTATCCAAATTAAACTTAGCTTCATTAATCCCTCAACTTGTTTGTACTTTTACTATTTCTTTAATAAATAATAAATATTATATTACAAACTAGGGGTGTCAATTCGGGTCAACCCGTCGGGTTCGGGTCGAACCCGACCCGACCTGAATCTAAACGGGTCAACCCGAACCCGACCCGTTTTTGCAAACGGGTCGGACATTTCAACCCGGACCCGACCTGACCGGGTTGCCGGGTTGACCCGAAATGACCCGCGACCCGGCTGCGCTAGGGTTTTGCCGTTCTGGGTTCGGGCGTTCGACCGCGCCGTCGCGGTACAGGCGACGCGCGAGGGCTTTCGGCCGTCGTTGACGGGGCGAGGCCGCGGGGTCGGATACGCGCCAACGCGCGAGTCGCGCGACTGCACTAGGCCGCTCGGGTTCGGTCCGTTCGGAAGTCGGAACCGGGGGCGACTGGGCGAGCCCGCGGGGCTTGCGGGGCAGCGCGGGCAGCGGGCAGCGGGTGGAAACGGTGGGAAATTCAAAATTTTTTTAAAATAAATGGGTTGCCGGGTTGACCCGTCAACCCGCCGGGTCAACCCGAACCCGACCCGTTTTTCAAACGGGTCAAATATACGAACCCGAACCCGACCCGTTTATCAAACGGGTCGGGTTCAACCCGGATTTTCCGGGTCGGGTCCGGATCGGATTTTCGGGTCGGATCAAATATTGACACCCCTGTTACAAACAAACTTAAAAAATATGTTTTGAATAGAAAACGAAAATAAAATTTCAGTTTTCTAAGAAAACCGAATTCCGCATTGCATTTTCAGAACGAATTAGATAAAGACGAGGGAGAAGGGAAGGGAAGAGAGAGATGGGGTTCACTGAAGGCAGCCTTGCTGAAGCGAAGCTCATCGGCGATGACGTCTTCCCGAAGACGTTCCTCCCGGCGGCGGTCTCCGAACGAAACCTGGCCAAGTCCGTGCTCGCTGAACGCGAATCCCTGGTGGCCGCACTCCGCCGGCACCGAGCTCTGCTCTTCCGCGGTTTCGACGTGATCTCAGTAGATGACTTCGAGCGCGTTGTGGAAGCCTTCGAGTGGGACGCGTTCCAAGTAATTTCAGGCACCACCACTCGTTCTAAGCTCTCCGAACGCATCTACACTGCCAACGAGGCTTCAGTGGACCTGTTCATCAATTTCCACCATGAGATGTCTCTGGTAAATTATTTCTCCAACCTCTCTCTCTCTCTCTCTCAAATCTTCCACCAATTTTCTTTATAAAACTTGTGTAAATAATCTTGGTAAGTTTAGAATGACTAAATTTTTTAAAGTGATTATAAAATTAATGTGAAAAATAAATTTTTTGAAAGCGGATAAAGAAATTAACTTTTTTTAGAGAAATTTTTTTTAAAAAATAATGAAAAAATAGTAGTTAATTTATTTTGACTATCGAAAGATTTGCAAAATTAAGAACTCCAAAAATTTTGAAAGATTTACAATACTACATGATCTTGATGCTCATATTTACTGCTTTTGTGAGGTTAACTGCCCATAAAAGTTAGATTATATGATAATGTTAAGCTTAAAATACTAATTTTGGTTCGATTATGAAATAAAATAAAGCTTAAAATATTTTGTTTGATCATAATTTCTCCAAATAGGTTAAAAGTGCTGTGTTTTTGTTTTTAAATAATATACTTTTTTTAATCCTAATAATTAATGATTATAATTTTTATTTTTTTGCATCAATTTTAATCATTATTACTTCCTCGAACAACTATTAAAAGTAATCATCATTTTGACAAATATAATTACACGATGCTTCGTAACATTTAAACAGCCGGCCCAAAACTGATGCTCTTGTATATATTTTTTTTTAATGATTGTCTTTTTTGTGACGTTGCAAGGGGAATCATGCATGATACCCATCCGGTTATTAAGGACGATTCGTCACAGAACAGGCCAAAAAATGGAGAAATTATTTTAGAGCTTGGCATCTAACTCCAATTAAAATAGGCTATTTTATTTGTACATAATTTATACACAATTTTATATACATAGTGTCACTACTAGAAAGTTGAATTTTTCACAGCTGTTGTTAGGAGCGATTTTAGAACCGCTGTTGAATGTCATTGCAGCACATAATAATTAGTAATTACAGCGTATGAGTAGCGATTTTAAAACCGCTGCAAAGAAATTTGAGGCGGTTAAAACCGTCGATATAGGTCAAAATTTGTGCTGCAATTGCCTTATTTTTTGATAGTGTGTGTGTTATGCATACCCTACGTATAAGCAACGTGGCTAATTTTTATTAAAGTCTAGGCGCATCCAAACTTTGCATAAAATAATTTCTCAAAAAAAAAAAAAGACTAGTTAATATTTTATATGATTTAATTTTTTTATTAAAAAAAATAATAGAAAAGTGTTTATACAAATAAAATAATCTTGATTGAATTTTTAGCAACCGAAGAACCTATCTTTAATGTTAAAATACAATAACAATCATATTAAATAGTAATTCATCTCCACTCTAACTTCATTTCTAACACAAAAGAAGATTCTAGGCATATTCTTTTCCATCTCTATTTTTATTCTTCACAGAAAATATAAAATGACAAAATATATTTTCATTTGTCTTTTGGGTGGATGCTCGCCAGAGAGAAAAAAGAGCAAATGGAGATGCCCTAAATCAGGACTATTTTGTGCGGAGATCAGACGAAGAATGCCATTCGGAGACCAATCAGAATGCGCAACGTCAGAGGAACCGAGCCGTGGGTGACATAGCACATTAATTGATTGGTCTCGCGACAACCCACAATATTTTTCTAGATCCGAACGCTACTGGATCCATAAAAATTTGTAAAAAAAAAAGTCATTAAAAAGTTGAAACAATCGTAGATCAATATCACCGAGTAATTGAGATTTTTTTGAATATTAACGGTGAATTAATAAGCAGCGTCCGACGGTGCCATCGAAGATATTCTTCTGCTGCAGCGAGCCATCGCCGGAGGGAGGGGAGACGTCGATAGTTGCGAGTGACGTGATCGTTGAGAAGATGGAGGAGAGGTTGCCGGAGTTTATGGCGAAGGTGGCCGACGTCGGAATAATTCATGGCAATAAAACGGCTACTAACGCAGAAGTTGGTACCCAAGCCATATTTAACAAGAGTTGGATGTCCTATCTCGGCACCGATGATGAAGCCGAGGCTGTGAAAAGGTATGCACACCTATCGATCGATCACCTTTTTTTTCTTGTATGATCCGTCTTTACTTCGGTTAGTGAATAGTAACCTAATGGTGCAAATTGGCAAGAAGATGGGGCTGCTGTAGCATCTCTATTTGGCTTTTGGTATGTAGTGATAATTTGGGAAATTTAGAGGATTATCCGATTATGGTTAACTTTAAAATTGGCGAACATTCTCTTCCATGTAGTTATTAAAATAATACATCCACTACTAATAAATCAGATTTTCACAACACTTTTTTACCTACTGCAACGGTTTAAACATCTGCTAAATTATTTGCAGTAGTTTAGGAACAACTACAATTTGATGTACTTGCATTTGTTGGAATGGTTTTTGCAGCAGTTTCAAAAGTGCTGCTGTAGGAAATCTTTAGTAGTACTTTTAGCAGGTGTTAAAATCACTATTAAAGTATTATGTAATAATTACAAAGAGTGCCTCAATGCTCTTTCACAATTTCATGTCCACACGAGCAGTATAATTAGTAATTGGTTTAAAGCTACAAAATGAATGAAATAGTTTATCAGATAAATATAGTAGATTGTCTCAATGCTGAGTTTGGTGGCTATAGGTTAGATTGACTGAGGATTTAGGACTGCATTTGGAGAAAAAGAGCACTATGTTTCTTTGAGGCATTGAGACAAACACCTAGAGTGCAGCAGCCTGCTCCCTTAACATCATCAATGGCTAAACCAAGAAAATTTTCATACCTGCAATTGCCTTCAAAACAATCCTAAAATCTTTGTCCAAATTACCTGCACAATCATTCAATGATATATCAACATCCACACTTGTGACGTTTCAAATTGATTCACTGACTTGTTCACGAATATGGGTGGACAACTCACAACTAGAAAGGTCACGAACGAGAGCTTCATCACACATGCAACTGTACGCACTGGCCAAATTATGGAGGTCCACTTGTTGTTTTGGCTTGAGTTCAAGCTCTTACACCATTTCATTTTCCACACGAGCAACATCAGCCAATTCCAAATCTTCGCTTCTACCATCATTGTCCGACATTATATTGCTTCATGGTCGAAACAGCCAGCATCGGCTTCCCCATCATTAGCTTCCTGTTCATGCTACAGGTATTCCCTGGGAGTCACAAACTTAGGACAAACAAACCTGGAGTCAAATTTCTACTGAGTAATGCAAACAACAGGAATAGCGGGAGCGAGAGCTAGGGCACGGGAAAGAGGAGGCGGGCCTGGGGGACGGACACAGGTGTCACGACCCGACCCGAGACGAGACGGATCCCGCCCGCGCCGGATCGCGACGGGGAATAGCTAACCAGGATCTGGCTTTGGATTAGGTTACTGAACTGATCTTCCAAATTCTTAACTCAACAGAAACGCACAGAACAACAGAGCTACTAAAAACATCAAATGCAGCGGAACAAAACATCTATCTTTTCATTTCCTCAAAATAATCATCTACAGAACAGTACATGGCTTTCAACAGAAAGAAAGACAGAACAGGAAAGCCATGACTGTACAAAAATCAAAAGTACAAAAGTACCTAATCTGATCAGACTCTGAAATCTAATCCTGGACTTCCTTGCCCTTCCCAGAACCTGAAAACCACCAGAAAGCAAGGGTGAGCTCAACAGCTCAGCAAAGCAACAAACCTCCAATCTAAATTCTCAGAAAACAAAACCAAACTTATCAGACAGAAATCAGATCAGAAGTCGGAATAGAATCGGAAATCAAAACTTACGGACAGACATCAGATCGCATCAGAGTCGTACAGATTGTATCAGAACAGAACAAATCAACAGAGTCAGAAACAGAAATCAGAATCGTACGGATCATATCATATCATAATCACAATTTCGTACAGAACAGAACAGATACAGAAAGTAGTACAGATACATATAGCTAAATGCCCTGACACTGACGGAATCTCTACGGATTCCGGCCCCTTATGCCTCCCTTCCCAGACACTGACTGAATCTCATAGGATTCAGGCCCCTTATGTCTCCCTTTGTGCTCACGGCACCAAAACAGATGTGCTTATAGCACCAAAACAGAATTCATCGGATCCGGAACAGAACAGATATCAGATTTCAGATTGAGCTCATTTCAGATTTCCCGTTTCACTAACTGAATCTCATAGGATCCAGGCCCCTTATAACTCCCTTTGTATAGCTTATACACATAGCATTTCAATTCAGAAGAAATTCGGACAATTCCGAAATTACCCAAAAATCGGGCAGCACAACGGCAGTATACGGAATTTACACAAAAATTCCTGCAAAGAAAATTTACCGAATTCGCACAGAATACAGATATCAACATTTCAGAATCTTTATTCTACTGCACAGATAAATTCCAATTTCACAGAAAAATCCGGTCGACTAAAAACACAGTCGAAACAAAAATACCCGGACGAAAATCTTCAGAAAATAACCAAAATGTGCACACTCGGCACGTCAACAATATACAGAAAGTTACGCGGTAAAAACTGAACCGATCAAAAGATACGGACGAAATTCGCTAACGGAAACAAAACCCGGACAGAATATACCGCCAAACACGACGGAACTGAAAATTGAGAAAGGTAGAATGTGCCTTACCTCGAGCACAGCAACTTCCTCAACAGTCACTTCGATCGAAAACGGCTCCGCGTCGTCCGAAAATCCACTTTTCTCCAAAATCCCACGACTTTCTCTCTCCTCAGATATTTAATTTTTATTTTCTGATTTTTCTCTCTCTTCAAAACGACTGAAATCAGCCTTATAATACACAGATCGGCCTGGCCGATCGCAGCATCGTCCCGGGACGATCTGACCAAGAGGATCGGCCTGGTCTCCCTTCAGGGCTATTGCATGGACGATATTTTCTACAGTGCCGATCGGCCTGGCCGATGTCTCCAATCGGCCTGGACGATGCATGCAGAAAATCACCTGGAGCAAAACTGGAGCTGATTTTTCACTGATCGTCCCAGGACGATCCCAGATCGTCCTGGACGATCCTGGAGCAGATCTTGATATTACAATCTCCCCAACTCAGAAAAATGTCGTCCTCGACATTATCCAGTCCAAACGCAGTCAAAACAAGTACGGGTACGACCGTCTCATATCAGACTCCTTCTCCCAAGTTGCTTCCCGTGCAGTCCGGTGCTTCCACTGGACTTTAACCATCGGAATCTCTTTATTTCTTAACTTTCGGACGTCGTACGCCAAAATAAGCTCTGGCTCTTCCTTGTACGCCAGATTCTCCTGAATCTCAACTTCATCAGCAGACAACTTCTTCCCAGAGTCTGAAACCCACTTCCTCAGAGTGGATACGTGAAACACATTATGCACATCAGGCATAGATTCAGAAAGCAATAACTTGTAAGCAGCTTTTCCAATTCTTTCCAAAACTTCAAAAGGTCCAACATACCTTGGACTAAGCTTGCTTACCTGACCAAATCTGCTCACACCTTTCATCGGGCTGACTTTGACATACACAAAGTCACCAACCTGAAACTCAACAAATCTGTGCTTCTGATTGTAATACTTCTGCTGACGATCTTGAGCGGCTTTCAATCTTTCTCTTATCAAATTGATCTTCTGAGCAGTTTCATCAGCAAAAGTGGCCCCCAAAGCCTGTCTATCTCCGAAGGAGGTCGGAGTCAAAGGAGTACGACACTTCCTGCCATACAAAGCCTCGTACGGTGCCATACCGATACTGGACTGAAAACTGTTGTTATAGGCAAACTCAATCAACGGAATATGATCTTCCCAGCTTCCGCTAAAGTCCAGAACACAAAGTCTCAACAGATCTTCCAGTACCTGAATCGTCCTCTCAGACTGTCCGTCGGTCTGAGGATGAAAGGCTGTACTGAAATGCAGTTTCGTACCCAAACCTTGCTGAATGCCTTTCCAAAGTCTGGAAGTAAAACGTCCATCTCGATCAGATACGATCACACGAGGCACACCGTGCAATCTGACTATCTCCTTCACATAAATCTGTGCCAATCGATCAACTGAATCCGTCTGTCTGATCGGAAGAAAATGGGCTGACTTGGTCAATCGATCTACAACCACCCAAATGGCATCATGTCCTTGTCTAGATCGAGGAAAACCCATCGCAAAATCCATCGTTACCTCCTCCCATTTCCACTCAGGGATAGGCAACGACTGCAACAGTCCACCTGGTCGCTGATGCTCTGCCTTCACCAACTGACAGGCTTCGCATCTCGACACAAACTCTGCCACATCCTTCTTCATCCCAGGCCACCAAAACAAAAGCTTCATGTCAGCGTACATCTTACCACTGCCTGGATGTACAGTGTAGCCAGAATGATGAGATTCGTACAGAATCTCCTGCCTCAAGTCTCCAAACACAGGTACCCACAACCTGTTCTTACAGAAAATAACACCAGAATCAGAAATTCGAAGTTCAGGAGTCTTACCAGATCCAATCTGAGCTATCAACTTCGAATAGTCAGAATCTGACTTCTGGGCTTCTTGAATCCGTGCTTCCAAAGAAGACTGAATACTCATCTGAGCCAACTCCAAATCACTGGAGGAAACCACCTCCAACTGCAATCTCTCCAAATCACGAATCAGAAAGTCATCACAGGTAAGCTGAATACCTGAGAATCCAGAAGACTTCCTGCTCAGAGCGTCCGCTACCACATTCGCCTTCCCAGGCTGATACTGAATAGTCAAATCGTAGTCCTTGATCAACTCGAGCCACCTCCTCTGTCTCAGATTCAGATCCTTCTGAGTAAAAATATACTTCAGGCTCTTATGATCAGTAAAGATCTCACATCTGACGCCATACAGGTAATGACGCCAAATCTTCAAAGCAAAAACAACTGCAGCTAACTCCAGATCATGCGTCGGGTAATTCTTTTCATGTGGTTTCAACTGTCTCGAAGCATAAGCAATTACCTGACCATGCTGCATCAGAACGCAACCCAATCCTTTCAGTGAAGCATCACTGAACACTTGGAAACCCTCCGTACCTGACGGAAGTGCCAACACTGGAGCTGAAGTCAAACACTCCTTCAATCTCTGGAAACTAGCTTCACACTCCGGTGTCCAAACAAAAGGTACTGACTTCTGAGTCAGTCTCGTCAGAGGAGTCGAAATCTGTGAAAATCCTTTCACAAACTTCCTATAATATCCGGCCATGCCCAAGAAACTACGTACCTCAAATACCGTAGTCGGCCTTGGCCAATCAGCAACAGCCTGAATCTTCTGGGGATCTACAGAAATGCCTTCTCCGCTAATCACATGCCCCAGAA
The DNA here is from genome assembly GCA_022539455.1 of Dendrobium nobile. NCBI lineage: Eukaryota > Viridiplantae > Streptophyta > Magnoliopsida > Asparagales > Orchidaceae > Dendrobium > Dendrobium nobile. The sequence goes on from CM039734.1 coordinate 54,897,290, forward strand.
AAGAAATGCTCTTCAGCCAGAACTCACACTTGGAGAACTTGGCATACAGCTGATGCCTCCTCAAAGTCTCCAACACAATCCTCAAATGTCTGGCATGCTCATCCTCAGATGCAGAATATACCAGAATATCGTCAATGAAGACGATCACAAACTGATCCAAATACTCCCTGAATACTCGGTTCATCAGATCCATGAAAATCGCAGGCGCATTGGTTACCCCAAAAGGCATAACCAAAAACTCGTAGTGCCCGTACCGAGTACTGAAAGCAGTCTTCACCACATCAGTTTCCTTCACCTTCACCTGATAGTATCCGGATCTCAAATCAATCTTCGAAAATACCGAAGATCCGGAAAGCTGATCAAACAAGTCGTCTATCCGAGGCAAAGGATACTTGTTCTTGATCGTGACCTTGTTCAAATCTCTGTAATCAATACACATACGGAGTGTACCGTCCTTCTTTTTCACAAACAGAACAGGTGCTCCCCAGGGCGAAACACTAGGACGTACAAAACCTCTGTCAACCAACTCCTGAAGCTGAACTTTCAACTCAGAAAGTTCTTTCGGTGCCATCCTGTACGGAGCTTTCGATATCGGAGCTGTACCCGGAAAAACATCGATAGAGAACTCCACATCTCTATCCGGAGGTAAACCAACCAACTCCTCAGGAAAAACGTCAGCAAACTCCCGTACCACAGGGATCTCAGAAACAGAACCAACCTCCAGGTTCAGATCCCGCACCGAAGCCAAAAATACCGGACATCCTTTCTTCCACATCCTGCTCACCTCCAACACAGAAACCAGACTGGAGAGAACATCTCGTAATCCCTGAAATACAACTCTCTCTCCAGCCATAAGCAAACTCACTTGCTTCTTCAGACAGTCTATCTGGGCCTCATACTGACTCAGCCAATCCATGCCCAGAATCACATCATACGAAGAAATCGGCAATCGAATCAAACTCGATTTCCACTTCTTGCCAGAAATCTCGATTTCACACAAACAAAACTGTCGAGCAATCAAAGGATTCCCAGCCGGTAAAATCACAGACAAAGAAACCGGTAAAACCATCGAATCCAAATGTAAAATCTCAAAACAATGCTCGGACAGAAAAGAATGACTCGCTCCAGAATCAAACAAAACACGACAGGGCTGATCAGAAATGTAAACCATACCTGTCACAACATCCGGAGCATCACGAGCCTCCTGCTGACTCAGACTGTAAACTCGTGGCTGAACTGGAACAGGAGCTGAAGCAACAGAACTACTCTGCTCCCTCTGAATCGTAGGTGGTCTCCGTGGTGCAGAACTAGAACCACCACCTCTACCAGCAAATCCCTCAGGGCGTGGAGGAACAGTCCTCGGTCTTCCTGCTGCTGAACCAACAGGTCTGACAAAGCCCTCAGATCGCTGCTCATATCCCATCTGTGGACATTCTGCAATCCTATGTCCCGGCTGACCACATCTGAAACAAAGACCAGCTATCCTGTAGCACTGGCCATGGTGTCGCCGTCCACAACTCTGGCACACAGGTGCCGAACTGACTGATCCAGAACTAGTCGTACTGGTAGCAGTACCAGACGATCCTCCGCTCTTCCTGGAATCTCCAGATCCAGATCCAGGAACAAATCTCCTCTTCCCAGAGGAACCACTGCCAGATGTCTCTCCTCCAAACCTCTTCCTACTCGCAGTCCACCGCTGCTGAGTAGCCGTCATGTCATTCTCAATCAGACGAGCTCGCTCCACAAGCTCAGAGAAATCAGTAATCCGGAACGGTATCAGAGGCTGCCTCAAAGTGTCTCGTAAGCCTCTCAGAAATCTGTAGCACCTCTCAGCAGACGTGCTAACCAGCTGCGGAGCGTACCTGGCTAATGCAGTAAACTCAGCCTCGTACTGCATCACCGTCTTGCTCCCCTGAACAAGCCTCAGAAAACTCTCCTGCATCTGCTGTCGTGCAGAAGGGGGAACAAACCAGTCTCTGAATACCTCAGTGAACTCCTCCCAAGTGATCAAGGAGTTCAGTCTGCCCTGAAATCTGGCTGCTTGCTGGCCATCCCACCAGTGCTCAGCCTCTCCGTCCAACAGAAAAACAGCTAACGGAACTTTCCTGTCTGCAGGACACTGCATCCCGTCAAAAGTCTTCTCCAATCTCCTCAGCCACTCCTCAGCAGCTCTGGGCTCAACAGCGCCCTCAAACCTCGGAGGCTTCAACCTCAAAAATAACTGCAGGTGTCGATCAATGTCCTCAGATCTAACAGTCGAAGCTCTGCTCTGAGTCTCGCTCATCATCTGAGCAACAAGTGAAGCAAACTGTGAAAGCGTATCAGCACCGACCACTGGGGCTGTACTCCCCACTGGTGCTGCCTGATCGTCACTCTGACCGTCTGTCATGTCTGGGTCTGGCTGATCCATACAGAAAAATCCAGAAAATCCGGAAAACTATCACAAAACAACACAAAATAACACAATAAAAAGCCAAACGACCCAAAACTACCTCCCAGACAGACTCACTGATCACTTCCTAAAGCTCTGTTTTACAATCCAACCTGTTTCCAAAACCAGTGCTCTGATACCAAAAAAAGCTTGTCACGACCCGACCCGAGACGAGACGGATCCCGCCCGCGCCGGATCGCGACGGGGAATAGCTAACCAGGATCTGGCTTTGGATTAGGTTACTGAACTGATCTTCCAAATTCTTAACTCAACAGAAACGCACAGAACAACAGAGCTACTAAAAACATCAAATGCAGCGGAACAAAACATCTATCTTTTCATTTCCTCAAAATAATCATCTACAGAACAGTACATGGCTTTCAACAGAAAGAAAGACAGAACAGGAAAGCCATGACTGTACAAAAATCAAAAGTACAAAAGTACCTAATCTGATCAGACTCTGAAATCTAATCCTGGACTTCCTTGCCCTTCCCAGAACCTGAAAACCACCAGAAAGCAAGGGTGAGCTCAACAGCTCAGCAAAGCAACAAACCTCCAATCTAAATTCTCAGAAAACAAAACCAAACTTATCAGACAGAAATCAGATCAGAAGTCGGAATAGAATCGGAAATCAAAACTTACGGACAGACATCAGATCGCATCAGAGTCGTACAGATTGTATCAGAACAGAACAAATCAACAGAGTCAGAAACAGAAATCAGAATCGTACGGATCATATCATATCATAATCACAATTTCGTACAGAACAGAACAGATACAGAAAGTAGTACAGATACATATAGCTAAATGCCCTGACACTGACGGAATCTCTACGGATTCCGGCCCCTTATGCCTCCCTTCCCAGACACTGACTGAATCTCATAGGATTCAGGCCCCTTATGTCTCCCTTTGTGCTCACGGCACCAAAACAGATGTGCTTATAGCACCAAAACAGAATTCATCGGATCCGGAACAGAACAGATATCAGATTTCAGATTGAGCTCATTTCAGATTTCCCGTTTCACTAACTGAATCTCATAGGATCCAGGCCCCTTATAACTCCCTTTGTATAGCTTATACACATAGCATTTCAATTCAGAAGAAATTCGGACAATTCCGAAATTACCCAAAAATCGGGCAGCACAACGGCAGTATACGGAATTTACACAAAAATTCCTGCAAAGAAAATTTACCGAATTCGCACAGAATACAGATATCAACATTTCAGAATCTTTATTCTACTGCACAGATAAATTCCAATTTCACAGAAAAATCCGGTCGACTAAAAACACAGTCGAAACAAAAATACCCGGACGAAAATCTTCAGAAAATAACCAAAATGTGCACACTCGGCACGTCAACAATATACAGAAAGTTACGCGGTAAAAACTGAACCGATCAAAAGATACGGACGAAATTCGCTAACGGAAACAAAACCCGGACAGAATATACCGCCAAACACGACGGAACTGAAAATTGAGAAAGGTAGAATGTGCCTTACCTCGAGCACAGCAACTTCCTCAACAGTCACTTCGATCGAAAACGGCTCCGCGTCGTCCGAAAATCCACTTTTCTCCAAAATCCCACGACTTTCTCTCTCCTCAGATATTTAATTTTTATTTTCTGATTTTTCTCTCTCTTCAAAACGACTGAAATCAGCCTTATAATACACAGATCGGCCTGGCCGATCGCAGCATCGTCCCGGGACGATCTGACCAAGAGGATCGGCCTGGTCTCCCTTCAGGGCTATTGCATGGACGATATTTTCTACAGTGCCGATCGGCCTGGCCGATGTCTCCAATCGGCCTGGACGATGCATGCAGAAAATCACCTGGAGCAAAACTGGAGCTGATTTTTCACTGATCGTCCCAGGACGATCCCAGATCGTCCTGGACGATCCTGGAGCAGATCTTGATATTACAACAGGAGCGAGAGCTAAGGTATGGAGTGAGAGGAGAGATCGTGAGACTATTTTAAAAATGCTTTTTTAAGCAATTTTTGAAAATGTTGCTATTGAATGCTATAAGAAATTATAATAATTTTAGTTGCGATTAAAATCGTTGTTTATACAAATCAATAGCAACAGTTTACAAACCGCCGTTATGAATTGCTCCGAAAACATCATAATTTTTATAGTGATCTTACAACAACAATATATTCCATTATGTCATCATACCTCCTACCATATGCTCTCACACTTAAACATGAATTGAAATTTAAACTACGAACGAGTGCCAACTACAATCAACCAATCGCTTGTTTATCATTCAATCAAAGAATGAGCATATCACCATGAAAGACCAAATGATGACCCGATATATCTTGGTCTTCAAAGCCAAAGCCACGTCCATCAAAGCTGCTGGAAATACTGCTGGATCCTAAGGACATCATCCCCTGCACCTTGAATGGATTACCACCATCATATGAAGGTACAAGGTGATCATTCAACCAAATCTTCAACCCCTAATTCTTGATGATTTTTAAAAGCATTGTTATGTAATGATTAAACCAATTTAACTATAGAGGCAGCTCAGAAACTTCACTCTCTCGAAATCAGTGAGGAAATCATCTTTACTATGGTACTCAACCTCTCACTCACGTACTCTTTGTTAGTTCACCAAACCACTAGGCTTACTGAACTTGGACATATGAGCAACATTACACATCACCTCAAATCCAACTGAGATGCACAACTCCAAAACATAAGATGACACATAATAGGTCATCTTTGGCAATAATTAATCCCTTCCGATATCCACCATTGATAAAGGCCTCCTTCTGAGACCTATCAGTAAATTTTTTCTCTCGAACATGCCTCACGCTCCTAATAATTCCTATAATCTTCTATCTATCCAATATTTCACTAATCACAACTCTTGTTTCATCTCCTTTAATACCAATTGTCGGCTAAGCCATAAGTACTTGAAGATCAATTAACTTATCCTTTTAAAGGTAATTGTCTTAAAGATGTCTATCCTATATAAATACGCACATTCAATTAGGTCAAATCAACCAACTTAGCTCCACCCTCCACCCTTTATGCAATGTCAAGAACCTACGACACTACTGCCTAGGTCATCCTATGAGCTTTTATGCATTAACCTTATAATATGACATATTTAAGATATTGGAATGCACTATATATGTTGTATCTACCTTGGTTCAATTATAGTCGAACTCTAGTCAAACCTTATATGAACTTTGTTTAACTCTATTCAAGCTTTTTTGAACCTTTAATACTTTGGTTGACCTTGTTCATACTCTATTCAAACATATCTTTTAAAAAGAACATATTGTTTGAATAGAGTTCGCCTAATGCTAGAATAGATTCATACTTTTCCGGCATATGATTTTAACCTTAATCAAAATTTGTTTGAACTTTATTCAAATAATTTAAAAACTAATAATGATTGCGGTGAAATTAAAAGATGGTATACAATGAAAATCGGCAGTTTTTTAGTTCAAAATGGTCTTTGAACACAAATGACTAAGCTGAAGTTAGCTAAAGATATTTGTCGTTTGGAAATATTTTAACAGGGCCAAAGAAAACTTTTCATGTAGCACAGTTCACTTCTTCAGTGATGGCAGCGCAGAGTTGATTTTCGGGCCTTCAAATCCAGTGGTTGAACGTGAAGGAAAGCGAGCTTGGATTATTCCAATTCTTGGCTACACTGACAATATAAATATGGCGAGCAATAAATTCGGTGATGGAAGTGCTTTTCCTTTGGAAGTGCTTGGCATTTACGAGCAGCTTTTGGAGGAGAATTGCGTTGACATCAAATGGCAGAAAGGTGACATTTTGCTTCTCGATAACTTCGCTGTGCAGCATGCAAGAAGGCCAGGAAAACCACCTCGACGTGTGCTTGCCTGTATGTGCAAGTGAGTTTTGTAAAGCTGCTTGAATAAATCAGAGGCTTTAATTCTCTTGCCTTTGATAATGTTAAAAAAATGTTGATGTGAGCCACTCTTGATGAATTTAGCTGTTTAATTAATTTCTCTGGGGTTGAAGTTTTGAGGAGTATGGCTTTATTATAGGGTTTCCCACTAAGTCCATAGCCCATAGGATAAGATATCTAATTTTTTATGATAAATTTTTTGCCAAAAACTTAAATTTTTATGATTTTATTAAATTGTTTGGCCAGCACACAACATGGCTCTAAGGGGTTGTGCGAAATTAGGATTTGTTTGTGATGGTTTTCTACTATTTTTATTTTTCAGACATAAATTATAATTTTATTTGATCGTTATTTTCTTAATGCATTTTTACAATTTTTTCAGAATCTTTTTCTAATGAAAAGCCGTTTTTTGTAATCTTAGAAGCGAAGTTGTTTTCTTCATAGTAATTTTATTATCAACTTCATAAAAAGTTGCAGCCATCCCAAACATACTCTTAATTATAATTAATATATATTTCTGATACATCCTCAAAAAATTATCTTGATCGAGCACGAATCTCGAGGCAAAATCAAGTTGGAAACTTCCGAAATTAAAATTGGGACCATCCGAACTCCGATTTCAGCAAACTTACGGTTGAACTGAACGTCTTGAAAATACGAACCCAACGACACCAAATTCAACCTAATTCGAGCACAAATGGGTCCAAATCAAGGGCCAAAAGTGTTGTTGGAATGTTCAAACAACAATTTGGATTACCAAAAGGTTTCTAAACATGACGTGCTTATAGTCGAATCAAACGGCTCGACGAGATGAATCCAACGAGCCCAAAGATCACTAAATTCCGACATCACTAAGACATTCAAATGTCCATAAAACGGTCCACTATCAAGGGATTCAACATCGACCGTCCATTCAAACCACTCCCCATTTGCCCTTGATCTTCCACATATTTACATGCCATCTCACTCCAAGAAATCTATAAATAGAGCCCACTTTCCTCTTGAAAAGGGACCTCTAATTAAGCCAAAGGATTAAAGAGAGATATCGGAGATTGCTCTTGCCTCCTCAACCATCGCCCGGAGTTCCGTCGTACCATCACCTGACGTTCTGAGTTCCGTCGGACCCATCACCTGACGTCCTGAGCTCCTCCAGACCACCACCTGACATCCTAAGCTCTGCTGGACCACCTCGTGATGCATTGAGCTCCACCGGACCACCACCTGACATCCAGAGCTCCGAAGGACCGCCACCTGACGCCCTGAGCTCCGCCGGACCACCACCTGACATCCTGAGCTCCGTCGAACCATCACCTGACGTCCTGAGCTCCGCCAGACCACCACCTGACATCCTAAGCTCCGCCAGACCACCACTTGACACCCGAGCTCCACCGGACCACCACTTGACATCCTAAGCTCCGCCGGACCACCGCTTGATACTCTAAGATTCACCGTACCACCACCTGACGTCTTAATCTCCGACGAACCATCGCTTGATGCCTTGAGATCCTCCGGACCACCACCTGATGTCCTAAGCTCCGCCGGACCACCACCTGACATCCTAAGCTCCGTCGGACCACCATCTGATGTCCTAAGCTCTGCCAAACCATCGCTTGACTCCCTAAGCTCCGCCGGACCACCACTTGATGATCGGAGTTCTTTCGAGCCACCTACAAACACCATAGTTCTACTAACTTACATCAAACTTCCAAGCCATGCTAGAATTCTGCCAGATCACCGGGTGACCTTAAAGTTCCACCAGACCATCAAGTGATGTCAGACTTTCATTTACCCCTCATTTCAACCATATGGTTGATATTTGTAATCTGATTTCCCTTGGGGGCGAGTCAACCCATTATAACCTACTTAAATTCTAGTGGAATAATTTTCAACTGGGTCAGGCCCTGTGATTTTTCCCCTTTCCAAGATTTTCCACGTAAAAATCTTATGTTCTCTGTGTGTGAGTTGGATATCCGTGCAACGCTAGCTAACACGTAGGACCATAACTCTATCGCCGCGTATATTCTAGCTCACAACAATCTCATTTTGAGAACAAATATGACCTTTACTCTTTTAGCAACAATCAAAATTTTAATATATTAATTTTATTAGGGGTATTTTGGGTATTTGAGAGAAGGCAGCTTTGTTATTTTGCTCTAATGACCCAAACAAACCTAATCTGCCTTATTTGGGAACGAGCGAACGAAGAAGGCCGCCTGTGAGATCGAGGCCGAAGCGATCTCTCCTGAGTCTTTCTCCACGTTCACCGACTTCCTTCTCTTCAAAGCAAATTATTAAGTTCAAGAAGGATAGTGTGAATCCTCTGATTTATAGAATCATTACTTTAGTATTAACTTTAAAAGTTAATACTGCTACTGTTGAGAGACCATTTTCTACAATGAGGATTATCAAACATCGATTATGTAATATAATGACTGATAATTGGCTCAATAACTGTCTGATGCCTTATATTGAAAAGATGTATTTGATTTGGTTCTCAATGAAGCTAGCTGTAATGTAACATTATAAAAAAACGCAAAATAGATTATTAAGCTTATAATAATTTTTAATTTATCAATCATAATACTTTTTCTTTGAATTATGTTCTCATTTTAATTTTTTAAAATATTAATCTATTTATATGCAAAATTTGTCCACCCTGAAATGAAATGCCACTCCTAGTAAAAATATGTGAGGAGAGGTTCTAATTATATGATTATAGCACTTTTTGTTGAATTATGACTAAATGAATTGATCTTCATCACATTTTATTAAGAAAAGATAAACTAAAATTTAATATTTAGTCACACTTTCTAATATTTGTAATTTTAACTAAAATTTATAATAGAAGGGGCATACAAGTTAAAACAAAATAAGGGTACAAGTACTTAAAGAATCTAAAGCCCTCTAGAAATACAATATTTAAAGGAAAACCTATGAGTCAAAGATTCAAACTAAAGACAGGAAGCTAAAAAACAGAAACACAAAACAAAAAGAGCATCACTTCTTTCTAGATTTACGAGCTTTACGTTTCCACTTCTTTTAATAAAATCCGTTATAGAAGCCAAATCGACATTCCTTATTAAGATCATAAGAAAAAAAAATTTCCAGGCGGGTTATGGTATTCGTGCTTGGGTGAGGGGAGAAAGAAACTACCTTCAACTATTGCGTCACACACTAGATCCCAATGGAGTAAAAAAAATAAAAAAAATTATGTATAGCGTATGTGTGAAGATAATTTAGAATAATAAAATAGATGCCTAATTTTAATTGAGTTTCCTAAATTAGAGACCAAACCAGCTCAAAATAATAACAAAACTATATATGATCTTTAAAAGATATTGAACAAGGCGAATCAAACGGTTCATGGGGATTGGCTAGGAGCAATTATTACGTCCGGTCAAATCCGAACGTATTCGAATGCATACTGAGCAATACCAAGTGCTCAATACCGAGTTTTAGGTGATGTGGCGCGTGGTTATTGATCTATAAATGCATTCAGTGACCGGACGTAATAATTGCTCATTGGCTAGCCACACCAGTCTTCATCCCATCCCATGCATGTGAGGAGTAACCTTGGTAGCGGCCACCATCATCATTTTTATTTACACACATCACTAATTTTTTTGTTTTTATATAACTAATATCTAAATATTGTTCTCTATTTATGTAATATCATAATTTTTAAATCATATTAAAAATATTGTTAACATTACATACTTATTTAAAATAAAATCAATACTTTAGAGCATATATTTTTATGTGATATATAAATCTAAAAATTTTTATAATGAATATATTAATAAATAAAAATTTTGTGATATATATGTAATCCCATAAAATTTATTCAAAACTAAATTTATAATAGCAATTTTAAAACTTATGACTATCCAGAAAATAATTCTGATTTTAGTTAGAACAAGCTTTTGACAATATTTCTTGTCATATTCTTGTTTGTTTTGCAGTCTGATTCTCTTACAGGTTAAAGGGATCGAGAATTTGGAGTGTATTTGTTTTTTTAGGAAGATGGCGCCGAAAGTACTTTCCTTTTCTTCCTTTTTTTGGGTCTTGGTTCTTGCAGGCCTAGAATGTTATTAGAGTATTTTGTTTTATGTAGTACAGGGAACCATGGGCTCATAGGTTTACTTTTAAATTATTTTGTAGCTCTTCTGAGCAGTAGTGAGCTGAAGGTTCTCTTTAAGGACCTTGTAATTCTTTTTCTTAATTAACACGTAAGCCCTTTTGGGGTTTCCCCTAAAAAAAAAGCTTTTGACAATATTGAAATATTTTATTTATTTTAATAAAAGTATTTAATTAAACTTCTATATATGATGCCAAATAATTTATCTGATAAAAATGCAAGAAATATAATCAAAATCTTAGAATCGAAGTCTATTTATATTAAATTTATATTTAAGCACCCAAATTATTCAAAAAATTAAAGAAATAATTAAAATATAAAAAATGGTATCAGAATTAACTGATTAAAAAATAACCATGATAGGCCTTAAAGTCTTTATTTATGCCTTGTATTATCCAAGAGTTTTCATCAAGATTAAAAATTTGATCTTGAGTTCATAACTATTTTGACACTTTTTTTTGTCCATTTATCAAACAAGTAAAGATTAGGCTGAATAGATTCATATCAGATCAATTACATATTGAACCTGTACTCAATCCATTAATCCATTTTGGCACTCCTACAAAATAATCAATCATATATTTAATTTAAAATAACATAAATGTATGAAAGTATAATTTTGTTATAATTAAAAAATATTTTTTAATTATAATTTTTCCATTATAAATTGCAAAAATTATAATCAATATTGATATGACTAAAAACATTACTTTATGCTTATGATTTAATAAAATTCAACTATATTTTCATGATTCAATATGAAAATTAGATTACAAAAAAAAAAAAATGAAAACTTAAGAAATTATATGTTTGATCATAATCTCTTATAATAGATTAAAAGTACTATTTTGTAGTTTTTCGCTTAATATATATAGAATTTTATTTTAAAATCCTAACAATTATTGCAAATCATTATTACTTTCTTTAATACATTATAAGAAAATAATCATAATATTGAAAGTTTTAAGTTTACAATGCTATTTTGTAATTTTCAAATATCAAGCCAAACAGTGATGGTATTTTATTGCTTTATTTATTTATTGTCTTGTTTGTGATGTTGCTAGGGGAATCAGGCATGGTATCTAGCCGGTTATTAAGGACAATTCCCAAGGAGTAGACAAAAAATGAGAATAGATTAATTTTCTTTTTAACTTTCAGCATTAGTGTTGAGTTTATTAGAATATGACAGAATGATTTATTTTTAAGCTTAAGAGTAATACCATACTGATCTACTGCAATCACTTGACTATTTTTTTTATAATTGATATATCTTCAAAAAATTATCTTATTAATTGGGCACGAATCTCGAGGCAAAATCAAGCCGGAAACTTCAAAAATTAAATTCGGGATCAGCTAAACTCCGATTTTAGCGAACTGACAGTCAAACTGAGCATCTCGAAAATAAAAACCCAACGACACCAAATTCCACTCAATCCGAGTCCAAATGAGTCCAAATCAAGGACCCGAAGTGTTGTTGGAAAGTTCAAACCACTATTTGAGTTACCAAACGGTTTCCAAATATGATGTTCTTATAGTCAAATCGAGCGACCCGACGAGATGAATCCAACGAGCCCAAGATCGCCGAATTCCGACATCATTAAGACCTTCAAATGTCTGACGAACGGTACACGATTAAGAGATTCAATATCTACCGTTCATCCGACCACTCCCTATTTACCCCTGATCTCACACATATTTACAAAATCATGCCACTCCAAAATATCTATAAATAGACCACTCCTTTCTCATGTGGGGGAACCAAGCAAGAAGAAGAGAATGATAAGACGGAATAACTCCTCCTCAACCACCGCCAAAGTTCTGCCCGACGCTGGAATTCTTCCTGACTTCCGAACGACGCCGGAGTTCTGCCCGATGCTCAAGTGACGCCAGAGTTCTGCTCGGTGCCGGAATTCTGCCCAACTTCTGAACTACGCAGGAATTCTGCACGACCTCCGAAGGACGCCAAAATTCCGTCCGATCTCCAAATGACGCCGGAACTCTGCCCGACGTTGCAACTGATTTTCAATCCTGAAGTGATTCATTGTAATTTGATCATCCTCAATTTTAAGGACGAGTCAGCCTATTATATTTCATGAAAATACTAGTGGAACTCTTTCAACTGGGCGTGGCCCCGTGATTTTTCTCCTTTCAGGATTTTCCACGTAAAAATCTTAGTGTTGCTATTTCTCTTCTGTTTGTGTGCTAGATATCCGTACAATGTTGAGATGGAAGTTTTTTAACTATCGCCACGTATATTTTAGTCAGCAACAATAATGAATATTTTAATAAATAAAAATTTTATGATATATTTTTTAATTCCATAAAATTTATTCAAAACTAAATTTATAATAGCAATTTAAAAACTTATAACTATCTTGAAAGTAATTCTGATTTTTGTTAGAATAAGCTTTTGAAATTTTTGACATATTTTATTTATTTTAATAAAATTATTTAATTAAACTTCTATGATGCCAAATAATTTATCTGATAAAAATGTTAGAAATATTATCAAAATCTTAGAATCAAAGGCTATTTATATTAAATTTATATTTAAGAACTAAAATTTTTAAAAAAATAAAGAAATAATTAAAAGATAAAAAAATTATATCAGAATTAACTGATTAAAAAATAACCATGATAGGCCTTAAAGCCTTTATTTAAGCATTGTATTATCCAAGAGTTTTCATCTAGATCAAAAATTTGATCTTGAGATCATAACTATTTTGACACCTTTTTTTTATCCATTTATCAAATGAGACAGGATTAGACCAACTAGATTCAGATCAGATCAATTTTAGATTGAACTCGTACTCAACCAATTAACCTATTTTGACACTCCTAACAATTATCGATCATATATTCTTATTGCGTCATGGAGTATTCGCGGTGGTAGAGAATTATAAAGTTTAGCGTCTCAACTTTGTACGAAAATCTAGCACGCAATTAAATAAGAGAGAGCGTGTAGCATTTATGAGAGGCACCAATATTTTTATGTGAAAAACCCTAAAAAAGGGAAAACCCACGAGGCCTGCCCTAGTTTGAATGAATTCATTATTATTTGCGGTTCAATACAAATGAGGCCCTTCCTTAGGGGTAAGGCCTTGGCTTGATTTACATCATATGAAATACATTACATGTTGGGGATACAAAGAGTCACTGTTGATGACGTATTCGCTTGGTCGGAAGGACTGTAGTCGTTGGGCGACGTAAGTCAGAAGGACCATAGTTGGCGGGCGATGGAGGTCGGAAGGACTGTAGTCGGTGGGCAACATAAGTTAGAAGAACCGTAGTTGGCGGGCGACGGAGGTTGGAAGGACTGTAGTCGGTGGGCGACGTAAGTCAGAAGGACCGTAGTCGGCGGGCAACGGAGGTTGGAAGGACTGTTGTCTGACGATGAAGGTCAGAAGGATGGCGTCCAGTAGAAATCTAGTAATGGACAGAAATCCAACATCAGATAGATGTTCGGCAAAAGTTTGACAACAGGCAAAACTCCGGCTTCGGGTATAAACTTGGCGACGAGTGGAGGTCTGGCGTCGGGTATAAGTCCGACGTCAGTTGGCGGCCGAGGAGAACTCCGAGGTTATAGGTATTCAAGAAGAACTCCGGCGTCACTTGGAGTTCGGGTAAAACTCTGACGTCACTTGGAGGTCGGGCGGAATTCCGACGTCACTTGGAGTTCGGACGAAATTCCGGCGTCACTTGGAGGTCGGGCGGAATTCTAGCATCACTTGGAGGTCGGGTGGAATTTCAACATCTGGTGGTCGGGTGGAATTCCAGCGTTACTTGGAGGTTGGGCAGAATTCCGGCATCACTTGGAGGTCGAGCGGAATTCCGGCGTCACTTGGAAGTCGGGCAGAACTCCGACTGCAGTCGAGGAGGAGTTTCTTCCCTCCTGTTCTTCTCTTCTTCTTCTTCTTGCTTGGGTCCCCCTCTCAAGAGAAATGAGGAGTCTATTTATAGATTTCTGGGGTGGCATAGCCCATAAATAGATGAGAGATCATGGATAAATGGGGATTGGTTGGATGGACGACCGATATTGAATTCATTGACCATGTATAGTTTCTTAGACATTTAATGGTCTTAATGATGTCTGAATTCGACAATCTTGGGCTTGTTGGATTTGTCTCGTCGAGCCCCTCGATTCGATTATAAGCACATTATGTTTGGAAACCGTTTGGTAACTCAAGTGGTTTGAACTTTTCAACAGCGCCTTGGGTCCTTGATTTGGACTTATTTGGACTCGGATTGAGTCGAATTTGATGTCGTTGGGTTCGTATTTTTGAGACACTCAGTTCGACTGTAAGTTTGCTAAAATCAGAGTTCAGATGATCTGGATTTAATTTTTGAAGTTTCCGGCTTGATTTTGTCTCGAGATTCGTGCCCGATCAAGATAATTTTTTGATGATATATCAGTTCTTATTTAAAATAACATATATGTATGAAAGTATAGTTTAGTTATGATTTTTCCATTATAAATTGCAAAAATTATAATTAATATTGATATGACTAAATACATTACTTTAACCTTATCTTTTAAGAAAATGCACTACATTTTCATGAGTCAATGCGACTCATTCTTAAAAAAAGTTAGATTGCAAGATAAAAAATAAAAATTTAAGAAATTATTTGTTTGATCATAATTTCTTATAATAGGTTCTATTAAGCAGTTTATTTTAAAATCCTAACAATTATTGCAAATCATTATTACTTTCTTAAAAAAAAGTATAAGAAAATAATCATAATATTGAAAATTTTAATTTTACAATGCTATTTTGTAATTTTCAAATATCAGGCCAAACACTAATGATATTTATTGTTTTATTTATTTTTATTTATTTTATTTTTTATTTTTTGGTTAAAACCCACCTACGGGCTTACGCGTTAGATCGGGAAAAAATTATTTATTGTCTTGTTTGTGATGTTGCTAGGGGAATCAGGCATGGTATCTAGTCGGTTATTAAGAACAATTCCCATGGAATTAACAGACCAAAAATGAGAAGAGATTAATATCTTTTTTAAACTTTCAGCTTTAGTGTTGAATTTATTAGAATATGACAGAATTATTTATTTTTAAGCTTAAGATCAATACCATACTGATCTACTGCAATCACATTGAAAATAATAATTTGTTTTAGCTTTGATGTTCATAATTTATGTTGATTAATCGAATTGAGTAGATCAATATTTTATTATTTTAAGCACAAAAAATAAGAATAATTAAGCAGAAGGTAATTAGGAATATGCCTGTGCTTCTACACCCTCCCTGTGCTTAAAATATCCCTGTGCTTCTACACCCTCCTGCAATTCTCAGAACGAGTGAAGTGGAGAAGAAGAAAAAGAGGAGAAACATGGGGGCATTCATTGAAGGAAGCCTTGCAGAAGCGAAGTTCATCGGCGACGACATCTTCCCGAAGACGCTGCTCCCATCGGCAGGCTCCAACCGAAACCTAGCCAAGTCGGTCATCGCTGAACGCGAGTCCCTCATAGCCGCGCTTCGCCGGCACCGCGCGCTGCTCTTCCGCGGCTTCGACGTGGCCTCCGTCGACGACTTCGAGCGCGCCGTGGAGGCCTTCGAGTGGGAGGCCTACGAAATTGTTCCCGGCAGCACCACACGTGTTAAGCTCTCCGAACGCATCTACACCGCCAACGAGGCTTCAGTGGACCTGTTCATAAACTTCCACCACGAGATGTCTCTGGTTATTTGTCTCACCAACCCTCGCATGCTTTTAGACAATTTTAGGGATGTTGGTTACAAGCAGGTTTTAGCAGATTACCTAAATCCAAATTTTAATAAAAATATTATGGTAAAAATAAATTTTTAAAAATAATGTAAGTATTATAATTTTTATTTTCTTTTTCTAAAAAATCATGTTTCTCGTTAAATCAAAATCAATTTTTTTCAAAATAACAAGAAAGTTATTGCACAGCAGTTTGATAAATAAAGCGGAAAAAACTGTTTGTTTGCAACGGATAGTTACAGAATTATAGTAGGAAAAAAAAGACCCGATTCGATATTTTCTTATCTGAATTAGATTAAGACCCGATTCGATCTTAGGATCCAAGGAATTTTTTTTTAAGCAAACATCAACTGCCATAGCCTGTTAAGAATTTTTTTAGAGTAATAACGGTAAATTAATAAGCAGCGGAAGCCGATGCCATCGAAGATAATCTTCTGCTGCAGTGAGCCATCGCCGGAGAAAGGGGAGACGTCGATAGTCGCTAGTGATGAGATCATTGAGAAGATGGAGGAGAGGATGCCGGAGTTCATGGCGAAGATTGCTGAAGTCGGATTAATTCATGGTAGCATAACGGGCAGCGACGCAGATGCTGGCACGCATACCGTTCTTAATCAGTCCTGGAAATCCTTTCTGGGCACCGACGATGAGGTTGAGGCCGAGAAAAGGTACGCCGCCTAGCGATCGATCGATCTGTCAACTAAAGAAATTATTTTTGTTTGTTTGTTTGTGAATATTTGATGTGGCAAATGATAATATAGAGCTTATTAGCAGTTAAAAAATCTTCGCTAAAGCTTTGTTTTTGTACGCAGCGCATCAAATAATATTTAACTCTCCATATATTTTAACAGGGCCAGAAAAAGCCATTTCTCCGAGAAACTTAACTTCTTCAGCAATGGCAGCGCAGAGTTTGTTTACGGTCCCTTAAATCCAGTGTTTGAACACGAGGGAAAGCGGGCGTGGCACATCCCAATTCATGGCTACACTGATAATATAAATATGGCGACCAACAAATTTGGCGACGGAAGCGCTTTTCCTTCGGAAGTGTTTGGCATTTACGAGCAGCTTTTGGAAGAGTGTTGCATTGACATCAAATGGCAGAAAGGTGACGTTTTGCTTCTCGATAACTTGGTTGTGCAGCACGCAAGGAGGCCGGGAAAGCCACCACGACGTCTGCTTGCGTCTATATGCAAATAAGTTATATGCAGCTTGAGAATAAATCAAAGGCTTCAAGTCTCTCGCCCTTGATAATGTTTCAAACCTGTTGGTGATGCAGCTTAATTATCTTTTAGTTTAAGGATTGAGAGTTCAGACTTTCAACTAAACTATTATCAGTTTGAAGATTTAGGGTTTGCAAATGTGTGAGTTTGGGACCAAGTTGGCTTTAAAAATGAATAAAATTTGTTGTGGTGAGTCTTCTAAAGTTTCTTCGATTATGGACTCAAAATTTAAGTTTTATTTGAGATAGCTTTCTAAAATAACTTTTTATAAAAAAAATTTAATTGAAAAGCTGCTTTAAAGCATTTAAAAAGCTGTCGGAAACGAACTCTTAATCTTTGATGTGTAAAATAATGAGCTGTGAGGACTTAATTACGCTGCTATTTATTTCATTTTGCTGCACAAATGCAATGAAAATGTCAAATTAATAAAAAAATTGCGTAAAAAATATTATTTTAGCAACCAAGTTTGAATATTATAATATTTATCATGATTGATACGTCACAAAAAATCGTCTTCATCGTGCATGAATCTCAAGATATATTTAAGTTAGAAATTTTCAAAATTAAATTCGGGAACATCTGAATTCCAATTTCAGCAAACTTATAGTCAAATTGAACATCTAAAAAAGACGAACCCAACAAATCCAAACTCTGTCCAATCCGAACCCAAATGGGTCCAAGTCGGGGGCTCAAACCACATTTGGAAGGTTCAAAGCAATATTCGGATGGCACTCCGAACCTGTCCTAGATCTTCTTTATATTAACAGGATTTGCCACTCATGTAAATCTATAAATAGACCCTCGCTCTCTACATGAGAGGGACCCCCCTACGGTTGGAGATTGAAGAGAGCTTTGATGCTTCAAGAGCTACAACTTCACCGTCGGCGAACCTCCACCCGGCCTCCGATCATCGCCAGATTTATACCAGACCATCGTCGATCAGACCTCCTCTCGGCCGTCAACCTCCGCCAGACTTCCGCCCAATCGTTGTCGGACCACCACTGGACTTTCACCACCGGACTATGAACTTCTAAATGAAAATTGGAAGGTTCAAAAATATATTCAGATGGCACTCCGAACCTGTCCTAAATCTTCTTTATATTAACGGGGTGTGGCGCCACTCATGCAAATCTATAAATAGACCATCACTCTCTACATGAGGGGGGCCCTATGGTTGGAGATTGAAGAGAGCTTTGATGTTTCAAGAGCTACAGCTCACTACTAAAAATTTGGATTTTTCGCAACAGATGTTAGGAGCGGTTTTAAAACCGCTGCCAAAACCGACTTTTAGCATCGGTTTTAGCCGCTGCTAATTAACCGGTTTTAACCGGTGCAATTAGCACCGGTTTTAATCGATGCATATAACACCATTTTTTGACGCGCCAAAAAAACCTTTTAACACCGATTTTGACCGTTGCTTGTTGCACCGGTTTTAACCGGTTAATTTTGCATCGGTTTTAACCGGTGCAAATTGCCAAAATTAGAGAGCGCCAAAAAGTCCTAATTCCCAATTTTATGCCCGCGGTTCCCAAAGCTGGGATTTCGTCTTTTTCCTTCGTGCAACCTAAGCAGAGCAAGCGTCGCAATTGCTCGCGGAGAGGAGCTGAGCCCACTGCACATCACATTTGCTAATCTTCTCGCCCGAAGACACCGGAACGGTGTGAGGAAGAGACCGAGGAAGCTAATCGACGGTGAGGTAGAACGGCTGCTTGAGAATCTTCGGTGAAGTATCGTTACCCTTTATTCTCATTGTTTTTTTTCCTCCAAACAGCTTCCATTCCTTTTCAAGTTTGCAAGGAGAAGGCCTTCATTGTTCAAGAATAGAACAACGTACGGGATCTGGAAGTTTTTTTTGGCCGTGGAGGTTGCAGGCTACCTTCTTCTTTGTCCAACAATTGGGTTAGTTTATACCATAAACTGATGTTGTCGATTTCTGTGGTCATGTCCAGTTATTTTGAAATCAACTGGGTAAACTATAGATGCTATACCTGATATATGAATTGATAATGTTCTCTTGATTGACTTGATTTAGAAATGGATTCTCTTGTATTTATACCTTCAAATGAACTTAAGATTTATTTAGGGATTTCTATGTTAACTTAATGATTTTATAGATTCCAAATTTTAAATGATTGGAGCTTAGATGATATGTTATTTTCTTGGAAGTTTTTTCTATGACTTTGAGGTTTCTCTTGGGTATTTTGCTTAGTACGCTCAGGTCAGCATTGCGAAACTCCTTCTGGAGCTGTCCAAGGAGTTTGTATATGAAGTCATCAACTTGGTATCGGTAAGTATTGCTTAGTACGCCCTGGTTAGACTTAATTAGCTAAGTATTAATGGATAGCAGATATGTTATTGCTTAGTTGCCTTCTTATTCGGCTACTTGTAGAAAATAATGGGTAAGTGTTTAGTGGATAGCAGATATTTTATACATATTCATAGATATTCAACCAAATCTATTTGGTCTCTTTCGCATGGGTATTCTGCTACTTTATATTGTTTGTTGGCTATCAACTTATCAAGGCCGTTAGCCATCATTTTTTGTCACTATTTAGTTAAGTTTTTTGCTTAAATTATATCAAACAGAACTTTGAAAACAAAAATAGCTCCAATGAGGAAAATCTGTATGTATAGCTGCATGGAGACGTCATTTGGAGCTATTTTTGTTTGAGGCTTCTTGATTGGAGCAAGGATAGTGCTGATTTACAATTCTTTTATATGAGGTAATTTTCAGATGAAGTGCAATTGTGTTGTTCTGTAAATTTCTTATTCTATTGCTATTTTATTATTTGTTTCATGACTTTGCGTGATTTCTTTGTTGTAGGAAGCTTTTGGCTCACTTATTCCATATTTTATCATAGTGTTTCCTCATTAGACGCTGATTTTTTATGACCTTTTTGATCTAATGGATTAATATTTTAGCCATTCATCAAGATGTTTTTCTGAGCCACTAGGATTATACAAATTTAAAGCATGTATACTTTACATTTTTTTTTAATCTTTTGACACAAAGTTCTTACTATTTTCTTCATTCTTGGATCTAGATATTTGTATTGGGGCCCCATGTATAAATAATTGAATTAATTGAATGTTAAGTGGTTTAGATGTAGGGTTGCTTTCACTGGTTTGTTATTTTTTTAGTTAAAGGAAGCTTATAATAGGGTATGCATGATGATTAATTCACTTATAGGAACCACGAACAAAGCTCAAGGCTTCAAAAGAACTCAAAGACAGACAAACCAACCATCTAAAACAGTAGAGCTGAGCTTGCTCTTCCATTTAAATATCAAAACATGAAAAAGTAGGTCCCCATACACAACCAGATAAAGCAAATAAAACATATGAAGTCAAAGTTAGTCAAACTTGTTATATCGTCATACCAGCATGGTCTAACATGTCATCCAACTTGTTCACCTCTATTGTTAGATAATGAATCATGCTAGAAGCACCAAAAAAAAGAAAGCATAGATATGCTAATGCCATTTGAAATTCACAGTTCCTTCAAGACAATAATAAATAGAGACCATAGTGATTTATGTATTAATTTTTGACTGATCTAATGAATCTTTATTCTTAGCAGTGACTTGGAAACTCATTTTGCACATAATATGGATAAGAGTTGGATTACAAAGGCCAAGTGGAGTCGTGATTATGTAAATGGTGTAAGCAATTTCATAGAGTTTGCAAGTCGAAGCCAAAATATTTCAGGGAAAATTTTATGTCCGTGCAAGTCATGCATTAATAGGTACTTTCATTCGATGAAAGATGTGAAAGATCATTTAATTTCTAACGGATTTTTTCCTGGATATGTTGTATGGAATTGACATGGGGAAGAGCATTGTATTATAGGTGAATATGCAATGAATGAAGCATCTAGGGGCACACCAAAGTTAAATGAAGGCGAAGCTCCTTCTGAAGATATAAGAACAGATGATATAAATGGATTATTAAGAGACATATTATGTCCAAATGATCCAGTTCAAAATCCAGCATTGGAGCAGAATGAGTTCAATACCAATGAAGAAAATGATCATGGTGAGACATTTGCTAATTTAATGCAGGATGCAGGAGCAGAGTTATACCCTGGATGTAAAACCTTCTCAAAACTCTCTTTTATATTGAAGTTGTTTCGTTTGAAGTGTTTGCATTCTTGGACGGCAAGATCCTTTGATATGCTACTTGAGTTACTGGTCGATGCCTTTCCTAAAGGGGTCTTATTGCCTAAAAGCAACGTTTTAAAAACCGGACCGGTCCGGCCGGTTCAACCGTGAACCGGTCCGGCGGCCGGTCCGGGCAGCTGAAGAAACCGGCTGAATATTGAACCGGTAAAAAACTGGTTAAAAACCCGGTTGAACCGGATAACCGTCAGACCAGACGACTTTAGAAGAACCGGCCGGTTGTTAAAATCGCAAACTTCAGCCGCCCATCAAAGATCGAATGATGTAGATTTATTAGGGAATCAATTACCTCATGTCACCGTTTGCCCTAGGCCGCTCGTGCTATCTGCTCTCTCACACATGAAAGCCCTTTCTTCCTCCTGCGTGCTTGGGCCGATCGAAGAGGAGGCAACATCTCCATGGCCCTGTGCTGGTGCTAGGTCAAGCAATAGAAACGAAATGGAAGTTATGTGTGTCTGCGCAACTTGGAGCGGAAATCTCCCTTCTTTGAACCTGCTCGCGTGTACCAGAGGATGAGCATTTTTGTGTGCATCTGGGAGGTGAGAGCTGCGGCTAACATTTTCATTTCCTTTCATATTTTCTTGCCACTTTTTCATAAATCGAGAACCACGTTACACTTCGAACTATTATTATTTCTTTGAGAGAGTTGCCTTTTTTTCCTGGAGTCAACTAATCATAATTTCTCTTCTTTATAAGTTAAATGACTATGAATTTCTTTCTTCTGAACAAGGTGGCTATAAATTTTCTTTTTTCAAAGTTAAAGAGCTGCTTGTTTTTCCGCCTCAAAAATCATATTGAGCCCAGTCCTGAGGATATATTATTGTTACATGTTAAAAAATATTATTAAAAAAAGCACTGAATTATTTTGCTTTCACGAGAAGCATATCCCTTAATGATTCTATATTCTAATATCAGTGCCTAACATTCTACTTGAAGTTTTCAATAGTTGACATCCCATAAATAACTTACATCTTGTATCAGAACATATATTTACCAGTTCTTCATCTAATTTTTAGAATATCACTAGTTGGAGGGAGAGACAAGAAGCTTTAGTGCTAAAGGTGTATTTACTTAATTCTAATATTTGCTAAAATTAATGTTAGTTTGTCATATTATTATGTAAAATTTATTAATTTTAATAATATTATTATTTATTATGTCATCCGGTTCGACTCCGGTTCGACCGATCGAACCGGTTGAACCGTGAACCTCTCCTTGTTCCGGTTCGTTGTCCGGTCCGGTTTTCACAACCTTGCCTAAAAGTACATACGAAGTGAAGAAGATAATGAAAACATTTGATCTTGGATATACGAAGATAGATGCATGTCCTAATGATTGTATGCTATTTTGGAAAGAACGATCTGATCAGAATATATGTCACATATGTGGAGCATCAAGATGGTCAACTATGATGAAGAATACTTTTGAAGGAAAAAGAACTCGTATGAAGTCAGCTAAGATTGTCAAATATTTTCCATTAATTCCTAGACTTCAAAGATTTTTTAAAACAAAGAAATCTGCTGAGGAGATGATTTGACATTCTAAACACAGAAATGTAGATGAATTGTTACGACATCCAGCTGATGGAGAAGCGTGGAAAGCTTTTGACTCTCAATATCCTGATTTTGCTTTGGATCCACGTAATGTTCGCCTTGGTTTGGCTAGTGATGGGTTTAATCCATTCAAGATTATGAGTAGTACATATAGTATTTGGCCAGTGCTTCTAGTTCCATATAATATGCCACCCTGGGTTGGGATGAAACATGATACTTTTATCCTATCAACTATAATACCTGGGGAGAAAAGTCCAGGAAATGCTATTGATATTTATCTTCAACCTTTGATTCAAGAGTTATGTGAATTATGGCATGGAGTTCAATGTTATGATGCAGCAAGTGGGCAAACTTTCAACATGCGAGTTGCATTACTATGGACCATTAATGATTTCCCAGCATATGGCATGTTGTCTGGGTGGAGCACTAAAGGGAGATTTGCTTGTCCTTGTTGTGCGCAAAATACAGAATACTTATGGTTATACAAAGGCAAGAAATTCTCTTATATGGGTCATCGTCGTTGGCTTCCAGATAATCATATTTCACGCCGCCAAAAAAATTACTTTGATAACACAGAGGAAGTCCGAAGAGAACCTAAAAGGAGAACTGGCACTGAAGTTCATTCAAAGACGTTTTATCTGGTTCCGATGAGTCGAAGGGATTTCCGGATTTTCGTATTTCTTCGATTCGTGGTATGCCGGCGCTTTGGTTTTCTGAAGAGGAGTTTTTGTATCTTGCTAAGCCATTTAAGTTTGCTCTGGTGGGGAATTTTCCCCTTAAACGACCGGCGTTAGATTCTATCCGTATGTTTTTTTTTTCAATTTGAAATTAGCTGGGGATTTTTCTGTTACTCTATTGGATCAAGCTAATGTGTTAATCAAACTTTCCAATGATCTGGACTATGCTAGGCTTTTTGCTCACCGTTCATACTTTGTTTTTGGTTGTTTTATGAAAGTCATAAAATGGTCCCCTATTCTGGATTTGTCGGAGGAATCTCCGATCGTCCCTGTTTGGCTTTCATTTCCGGGTTTACGTCCTCACCTTTTCTCTTCCTGGAGCCTTTTTGGGTTGGGTTCGGTTTTTGGACGCCCGATTCAAACTGATAATGCCACGGCTTCTGGATCCCGTCCCTCTGTTGCCCGTGTT
Source organism: Dendrobium nobile (assembly GCA_022539455.1). Classification (NCBI taxonomy): domain Eukaryota; kingdom Viridiplantae; phylum Streptophyta; class Magnoliopsida; order Asparagales; family Orchidaceae; genus Dendrobium; species Dendrobium nobile. Next base: position 54,921,587 of record CM039734.1, read on the forward strand.
CTTGTTGAAATTGATGTTACGAAACCTTATCCTGATTCTGTTTGGTTGGGTCCGGAGAAGTTGGGGTATGTGCAGAAAGTCATTTTTGAGGGTATGCCTAATTTTTGTCATATGTGCAAAACTTTGGGTCATAAGAAATTGGATTGTCCTAAGCTTGTTTCCAAATTGTCTTCGGTTGATACCTCTGTACCCCTGGTGATTCCCTGTGCGAACTCGGGTATTCCTGTTATTTCCTCTGTCCCGAATATTAAGCCTGTTTGTGATAATATTGACGGGAATGGTGTTTTAGCTTCGGACCAAGGAGTTTTAGATGGTGATTTTAATGTTAATGATGTTTCCAAATTGTCTTCGGTTGAGGTCTTGCCCGCTGTTGATTGTCTGGTTAGCTCATCTGATGTGTTAGTTACTCCTGTTATGGCTGTGATGGATGTGGCTGGTTCTCCTTCGGAGCATTTTGTGACTTCTGTGGAAGTACTTAATGGTAATTGCCCGGCTGTGGTTGAAATCGCTTCCGATACGTTGTTGTCTCCTAATGCCATTCCTTTTATTCCTATGAGTTTGGTGGACGGTTTTGGTCATACGGATGTGAATGTGGATTCTTCGGATTTGTCGGAGGACTCACCCTCTAATCGTGTCCCTGCGTCTGTCGATGTGCGGATTGGGGGTCCTGTCTCTGATGTTATGCATAGTGGTTTGAATTCTATTATTTCTTCCCTACCTGCTGTTGAGGTGCGGTCTGCTGAGGCTGTTTTGGGTCGTGAGGTTGTTAGAAGTGAGATTATTCCAGGTGCTGGATTGGTTCCTAACTCGTTCGTGGATGTGCCTGTGAAATTAATAGAGACAAATGATATGGTTTATCATGTGGGTGATAATTCTAGGATGGATGTGCGTCTTCACCTTTCGCCGGAAGCTGATTCTGATTCCTCTTCGGATCATGGTGGTGGTTCGGACCCTGGATATGATTTCAAAATGGTTCGTGATCGGCCGGTTTTTGTCGGTGCTCGTGGCAGACCTCATGGAAGAGGTCGTCGGGGTCGTTAGTTTTACTGGCTCCTTTTATTTGCACTGTGACTGGTTTATTTCAAGCTGATCCGTCCGAATTTTGGTTGGTGTTGGTTGTGACAGGCGATGATGTGGCCGGGGCTCGCTCCTTTGTGTTATGGCTCCTGGCAACCTTTGGTGTTTATTCCTTGGCTGGTCGGTTGTTAGCGACGTTTTTCACCATATTGGAAGGTCGGTGCGTAGTGTCGGGGAGCTGGAAGCCTCGGTCAATTACTGAGCCTACTTCCTCTGATTTATTGTATTTTCTTTTTTGGCTTTTACTTTGGTTTTAGCCTCTTGTATCCTCTCTGTTTCTTTAATAAAATTTCTGTTTTTATTATTTAAAAAAAAAAAAAAGAGTCTGTTTGTATTATCTTTCTTGTTGATTTGCTTTTCTAATAGAAACCACCATATTATTTGATCACTGCTTTCACATTGTTTTTTTTTTTAACAAACTTCGGTGGTGGTAAACTACTTTTTTGAATGAGATTAATTAACTAAACTGTTTTCTCCGCAACAACTTCATAATCAACTTTATAAAATGTTACAGTCAACCCAAACAGACTCTTAATTTTCCAAAATAACAACATGCTACTCCTAGATGCCATGAATCACCTAACTTGTTAAATTTAACAAATTGATTAGGATAAATATGGTTAGATGTGTAGTGAAGGAGTTTGATCCATGTAAAGCAAGTTGTACCTTAGTCCATTGAAATGGGTTAGAAAAAGCTTGATCAAGTGGTAATCATGTTTCCCCAAGTGCAATTGCAAGCTAGCTTGCCAGACAAAACCTAGCTTAAGTGTGTGTTAGTAATTCTAATGAATTACAATATAACAATTTTGTTAGCCTTACTAATTATCCAAAATTAGTACAATAATTTTTTTTTACCATTACATAAAATTTACGATTTTTTTATGAATTAATGACATAGTTACCCTTATGTAAACGAATTAATGCTAATAAAATTAATGATTTAATAACATAAGATATTCATACCATGGTGTTTTATTCTTTAGATAAGTGGCCACTCTTCTGAATATTTAATTAAGAAAATTAGCCCGTTAATCATTTAGAAAATTTAAATAAGAAAGGGAAGTAATTAATTATCCAAAGAAATAGTTTTAATTTTAAAATGGAACCTAAAGGTTTGGTATTTTAAAATAAAAATATTTGATGTAATGAGTGAGTTAGATTTGTAGTTGACTACTAATCAAGAATTTCATGTAAATGATATTCTATATCACGAGTTATGATATGGAAATGTCTTTGATTGGGACTGTTTTTTAGTGCTTCTTAAAGTTGTTTTAAAAAGCGGTAGTTTGAGGATGGTCAACGGTCAATGGTGGTCCGAAGATGACCAGCAAATGACGGTCGTCCGACGATAGTCGGCGGCCGGGTGGTGGTCTGGGGATGGTCAGTGCCCTAGAGGTGGTACGACGACAGTCAGCGGGATGAGCGGTGTTCCGATGATGGTCGATGAATGAAGTTTGTTGGAGGTTGAAGCTTCAGAGTGCTTTCCAATCTCTAAACAAAAATCTAAGCTCACTTTTCATTTGGGAACTGGGGGTTTATTTATAGATTTTTTAGAGTGAAATGCCCCGTAAATATGACGAAGATTTGGAGAAATTTAGAGTGCTCAATTGGACGGCACATATTGATCCCCTCGATCATATAGAGCATTTGTCAAGCATTTATATGTCTAAATGATGTGATAATTAAATCATGTTGGTCTCGTTGGATTCATCTCGTCGAGCTGCTCGATTATACTATAAGCAAGTCATATTTAAAGGTCGTTAGTCATCCAACTGATGTTTTGAACCTTCAAAATATGTTTGGTCCCTTGATTTGGACCCAATTGGACTTGGATTGAACCAATTCTAATCTTGTTGGTTCTTCCTTTTGAGGCGTTCAATTCGGCTATAAATTTGTTGAAATTAGAGTTTGGATGGTCCCAAGTTTAATTTTGAAAGTTGCTAACTAATTAATATGTATTGAGATTCGTGCTGGCTCAATATGGTTTTTTATTATGTATTAAACATGGTCTATGCTATAAAATAACAAATATGATTATGCATTAACAAAGACAATTATGAATTCATATATTACTCAAGTTGTTCCTGGCATAAATAAACTGTATGTTATCCATAGATCAATTTTAAATTATCATAATTCTCTATGAATTAATCTAACAAAATAAATTATTCATAAATTAATTTAAACTTACTATAAATTAATCATAATTAACTCCAACTAATATATTTATTGAATAAATATATTACTTAACTTATTACCTATCCAAATTAAACTTAGCTTCATTAATCCCTCAACTTGTTTGTACTTTTACTATTTCTTTAATAAATAATAAATATTATATTACAAACTAGGGGTGTCAATTCGGGTCAACCCGTCGGGTTCGGGTCGAACCCGACCCGACCTGAATCTAAACGGGTCAACCCGAACCCGACCCGTTTTTGCAAACGGGTCGGACATTTCAACCCGGACCCGACCTGACCGGGTTGCCGGGTTGACCCGAAATGACCCGCGACCCGGCTGCGCTAGGGTTTTGCCGTTCTGGGTTCGGGCGTTCGACCGCGCCGTCGCGGTACAGGCGATGCGCGAGGGCTTTCGGCCGTCGTTGACGGGGCGAGGCCGCGGGGTCGGATACGCGCCAACGCACGAGTCGCGCGACTGCGCTAGGCCGCTCGGGTTCGGTCCGTTCGGAAGTCGGAACCGGGGGCGACGGGGCGAGCCCGCGGGGCAGGCTAGGCAGCGGGGGCAGCGGGTGGAAACGGTGGGAAATTCAAATTTTTTTAAAATAAACGGGTTGCCGGGTTGACCCGTCAACCCGCCGGGTCAACCCGAACCCGATCCGTTTTTCAAACGGGTCAAATATACGAACCCGAACCCGACCCGTTTATCAAACGGGTCGGGTTCAACCCGGATTTTCCGGGTCGGGTCCGGATCGGGTTTTCGGGTCGGGTCAAATATTGACACCCCTATTACAAACAAACTTAAAAAATATGTTTTGAATAGAAAACGAAAATAAAATTTTAGTTTTCTAAGAAAACCGAATTCCGCATTGCATTTTCAGAACGAATTAGATAAAGACGAGGGAGAAGGGAAGGGAAGAGAGAGATGGGGTTCACTGAAGGCAGCCTTGCTGAAGCGAAGCTCATCGGCGATGACGTCTTCCCGAAGACGTTCCTCCCGGCGGCGGTCTCCGAACGAAACCTGGCCAAGTCCGTGCTCGCTGAACGCGAATCCCTGGTGGCCGCACTCCGCCGGCACCGAGCTCTGCTCTTCCGCGGTTTCGACGTGATCTCAGTAGATGACTTCGAGCGCGTTGTGGAAGCCTTCGAGTGGGACGCGTTCCAAGTAATTTCAGGCACCACCACTCGTTCTAAGCTCTCCGAACGCATCTACACTGCCAACGAGGCTTCAGTGGACCTGTTCATCAATTTCCACCATGAGATGTCTCTGGTAAATTATTTCTCCAACCTCTCTCTCTCTCTCTCTCAAATCTTCCACCAATTTTCTTTATAAAACTTGTGTAAATAATCTTGGTAAGTTTAGAATGACTAAATTTTTTAAAGTGATTATAAAATTAATGTGAAAAATAAATTTTTTGAAAGCGGATAAAGAAATTAACTTTTTTTAGAGAAATTTTTTTTAAAAAATAATGAAAAAATAGTAGTTAATTTATTTTGACTATCGAAAGATTTGCAAAATTAAGAACTCCAAAAATTTTGAAAGATTTACAATACTACATGATCTTGATGCTCATATTTACTGCTTTTGTGAGGTTAACTGCCCATAAAAGTTAGATTATAAGATAATGTTAAGCTTAAAATACTAATTTTGGTTCGATTATGAAATAAAATAAAGCTTAAAATATTTTGTTTGATCATAATTTCTCCAAATAGGTTAAAAGTGCTGTGTTTTAGTTTTTAAATAATATACTTTTTTTAATCCTAATAATTAATGATTATAATTTTTATTTTTTTGCATCAATTTTAATCATTATTACTTCCTCGAACAATTATTAAAAATAATCATCATTTTGACAAATATAATTACACGATGCTTCGTAACATTTAAACAGCCGGCCCAAAACTGATGCTCTTGTATATATATTTTTTTAATGATTGTCTTTTTTGTGACGTTGCAAGGGGAATCATGCATGATACCCATCCGGTTATTAAGGACGATTCGTCACAGAACAGGCCAAAAAATGGAGAAATTATTTTAGAGCTTGGCATCTAACTCCAATTAAAATAGGCTATTTTATTTGTACATAATTTATACACAATTTTATATACATAGTCTCACTACTAGAAAGTTGAATTTTTCACAGCTGTTGTTAGGAGCGATTTTAGAACCGCTGTTGAATGTCATTGCAGCACATAATAATTAGTAATTACAGCGTATGAGTAGCGATTTTAAAACCGCTGCAAAGAAATTTGAGGCGGTTAAAACCGTCGATATAGGTCAAAATTTGTGCTGCAATTGCCTTATTTTTTGATAGTGTGTGTGTTATGCATACCCTACGTATAAGCAACGTGGCTAATTTTTATTAAAGTCTAGGCGCATCCAAACTTTGCATAAAATAATTTCTCAAAAAAAAAAAAGACTAGTTAATATTTTATATGATTTAATTTTTTTATTAAAAAAAATAATAGAAAAGTGTTTATACAAATAAAATAATCTTGATTGAATTTTTAGCTATTTAAGGCGTATTCAACCGAAGAACCTATCTTTAAAGTTAAAATACAATAACAATCATATTAAATAGTAATTCATCTCCACTCTAACTTCATTTCTAACACAAAAGAAGATTCTAGGCATATTCTTTTCCATCTCTATTTTTATTCTTCACAGAAAATATAAAATGACAAAATATATTTTCATTTGTCTTTTGGGTGGATGCTCGCCAGAGAGAAAAAAGAGCAAATGGAGATGCCCTAAATCAGGACTATTTTGTGCGGAGATCAGACGAAGAATGCCGTTCGGAGACCAATCAGAATGCGCAACGTCAGAGGAACCGAGCCGTGGGTGACATAACACATTTTGATTGGTCTCGCGACAACCCACAATATTTTTCTAGATCCGAACGCTACTGGATCCATAAAAATTTGTAAAAAAAAAAAGTCATTAAAAAGTTGAAACAATCGTAAATCAATATCACCGAGTAATTGAGATTTTTTTGAATATTAACGGTGAATTAATAAGCAGCGTCCGACGGTGCCATCGAAGATATTCTTCTGCTGCAGCGAGCCATCGCCGGAGGGAGGGGAGACGTCGATAGTTGCGAGTGACGTGATCGTTGAGAAAATGGAGGAGAGGTTGCCGGAGTTTATGGCGAAGGTGGCCGACGTCGGAATAATTCATGGCAATAAAACGGCTACTAACGCAGAAGTTGGTACCCAAGCCATATTTAACAAGAGTTGGGTGTCCTATCTCGGCACCGATGATGAAGCCGAGGCTGTGAAAAGGTATGCACACCTATCGATCGATCACCTTTTTTTTTCCGAAATTTTTTTCTTGTATGATCCGTCGTTACTGCGGTTAGTGAATAGTAACCTAATGTTGCAAATTGGCAAGAAGATGGGGCTGCTGTAGCATCTCTATTTGGCTTTTGGTATGTAGTGATAATTTGGGAAATTTAGAGGATTATGATTAACTTTAAAATTGGCGAACATTCTCTTAGATGTAGTTATTAAAATAATATTATAATGTATTCTTTAATCTAATACTAATAAATCAGACTTTCACAACACTTTTTTACCTACTGCAACGGTTTAAACATCTGCTAAATTATTTGCAGTAGTTTAGGAATAACTACAAATTGATGTACTTGCATTTGTTGGAATGGTTTTTGCAGTATTTTCAATAGTGTTGCTGTGGGAAATCTTTAGTAGTACTTTTAGCAGGTGTTAAAACCACTATTAAAGTATTATGTAATAATTACAAAGAGTGCCTCAATGCTCTTTCACAATTTCATGTTCCACACGAGCAGTATAATTAGTAATTGGTTTAAAGCTACAAAATGAATGAAATAGTTTATCAGATAAATATAGTAGATTGTCTCAATGCTGAGTTTGGTGGCTATAGGTTAGATTGACTGAGGATTTAGGACTGCATTTGGAGAAAAAGAGCACTATGTTTCTTTGAGGCATTGAGACAAACACCTAGAGTGCAGCAGCCTGCTCCCTTAACATCATCAATGGCTAAACCAAGAAAATTTTCATACCTGCAATTGCCTTCAAAACAATCCTAAAATCTTTGTCCAAATTACCTGCACAATCATTCAATGATATATCAACATCCACACTTGTGACGTTTCAAATTGATTCACTGACTTGTTCACGAATATGGGTGGACAACTCACAACTAGAAAGGTCACGAACGAGAGCTTCATCACACATGCAACTGTACGCACTGGCCAAATTATGGAGGTCCACTTGTTGTTTTGGCTTGAGTTCAAGCTCTTACACCATTTCATTTTCCACACGAGCAACATCAGCCAATTCCAAATCTTCGCTTCTACCATCATTGTCCGACATTATATTGCTTCATGGTCGAAACAGCCAGCATCGGCTTCCCCATCATTAGCTTCCTGTTCATGCTACAGGTATTCCCTGGGAGTCACAAACTTAGGACAAACAAACCTGGAGTCAAATTTCTACTGAGTAATGCAAACAACAGGAATAGCGGGAGCGAGAGCTAGGGCACGGGAAAGAGGAGGCGGGCCTGGGGGACGGACACAGGAGCGAGAGCTAAGGTATGGAGTGAGAGGAGAGATCGTGAGACTATTTTAAAAATGCTTTTTTAAGCAATTTTTGAAAATGTTGCTATTGAGTGCTATAAGAAATTATAATAATTTTAGTTGCGATTAAAATCGTTGTTTATACAAATCAATAGCAACGGTTTACAAACCGCCGTTATGAATTGCTCCGAAAACATCATAATTTTTATAGTGATCTTACAACAACAATATATTCCATTATGTCATCATACCTCCTACCATATGCTCTCACACTTAAACATGAATTGAAATTTAAACTACGAACGAGTGCCAACTACAATCAACCAATCGCTTGTTTATCATTCAATCAAAGAATGAGCATATCACCATGAAAGACCAAATGATGACCCGATATATCTTGGTCTTCAAAGCCAAAGCCACGTCCATCAAAGCTGCTGGAAATACTGCTGGATCCTAAGGACATCATCCCCTGCACCTTGAATGGATTACCACCATCATATGAAGGTACAAGGTGATCATTCAACCAAATCTTCAACCCCTAATTCTTGATGATTTTAAAAAGCATTGTTATGTAATGATTAAACCAATTTAACTATAGAGGCAGCTCAGAAACTTCACTCTCTCGAAATCAGTGAGGAAATCATCTTTACTATGGTACTCAACCTCTCACTCACGTACTCTTTGTTAGTTCACCAAACCACTAGGCTTACTGAACTTGGACATATGAGCAACATTACACATCACCTCAAATCCAACTGAGATGCACAACTCCAAAACATAAGATGACACATAATAGGTCATCTTTGGCAATAATCAATCCCTTCCGATATCCACCATTGATAAAGGCCTCCTTCTGAGACCTATCAGTAAATTTTTTCTCTCGAACATGCCTCACGCTCCTAATAATTCCTATAATCTTCTATCTATCCAATATTTCACTAATCACAACTCTTGTTTCATCTCCTTTAATACCAATTGTCGGCTAAGCCATAAGTACTTGAAGATCAATTAACTTATCCTTTTAAAGGTAATTGTCTTAAAGATGTCTATCCTATATAAATACGCACATTCAATTAGGTCAAATCAACCAACTTAGCTCCACCCTCCACCCTTTATGCAATGTCAAGAACCTACGACACTACTGCCTAGGTCATCCTATGAGCTTTTATGCATTAACCTTATAATATGACATATTTAAGATATTGGAATGCACTATATATGTTGTATCTACCTTGGTTCAATTATAGTCGAACTCTAGTCAAACCTTATATGAACTTTGTTTAACTCTATTCAAGCTTTTTTGAACCTTTAATACTTTGGTTGACCTTGTTCATACTCTATTCAAACATATCTTTTAAAAAGAACATATTGTTTGAATAGAGTTCGCCTAATGCTAGAATAGATTCATACTTTTCCGGCATATGATTTTAACCTTAATCAAAATTTGTTTGAACTTTATTCAAATAATTTAAAAACTAATAATGATTGCGGTGAAATTAAAAGATGGTATACAATGAAAATCGGCAGTTTTTTAGTTCAAAATGGTCTTTGAACACAAATGACTAAGCTGAAGTTAGCTAAAGATATTTGTCGTTTGGAAATATTTTAACAGGGCCAAAGAAAACTTTTCATGTAGCACAGTTCACTTCTTCAGTGATGGCAGCGCAGAGTTGATTTTCGGGCCTTCAAATCCAGTGGTTGAACGTGAAGGAAAGCGAGCTTGGATTATTCCAATTCTTGGCTACACTGACAATATAAATATGGCGAGCAATAAATTCGGTGATGGAAGTGCTTTTCCTTTGGAAGTGCTTGGCATTTACGAGCAGCTTTTGGAGGAGAATTGCGTTGACATCAAATGGCAGAAAGGTGACATTTTGCTTCTCGATAACTTCGCTGTGCAGCATGCAAGAAGGCCAGGAAAACCACCTCGACGTGTGCTTGCCTGTATGTGCAAGTGAGTTTTGTAAAGCTGCTTGAATAAATCAGAGGCTTTAATTCTCTTGCCTTTGATAATGTTAAAAAAATGTTGATGTGAGCCACTCTTGATGAATTTAGCTGTTTAATTAATTTCTCTGGGGTTGAAGTTTTGAGGAGTATGGCTTTATTATAGGGTTTCCCACTAAGTCCATAGCCCATAGGATAAGATATCTAATTTTTTATGATAAATTTTTTGCCAAAAACTTAAATTTTTATGATTTTATTAAATTGTTTGGCCAGCACACAACATGGCTCTAAGGGGTTGTGCGAAATTAGGATTTGTTTGTGATGGTTTTCTACTATTTTTATTTTTCAGACATAAATTATAATTTTATTTGATCGTTATTTTCTTAATGCATTTTTACAATTTTTTCAGAATCTTTTTCTAATGAAAAGCCGTTTTTTGTAATCTTAGAAGCGAAGTTGTTTTCTTCATAGTAATTTTATTATCAACTTCATAAAAAGTTGCAGCCATCCCAAACATACTCTTAATTATAATTAATATATATTTCTGATACATCCTCAAAAAATTATCTTGATCGAGCACGAATCTCGAGGCAAAATCAAGTTGGAAACTTCCGAAATTAAAATTGGGACCATCCGAACTCCGATTTCAGCAAACTTACGGTTGAACTGAACGTCTTGAAAATACGAACCCAACGACACCAAATTCAACCTAATTCGAGCACAAATGGGTCCAAATCAAGGGCCAAAAGCGTTGTTGGAATGTTCAAACAACAATTTGGATTACCAAAAGGTTTCTAAACATGACGTGCTTATAGTCGAATCAAACGGCTCGACGAGATGAATCCAACGAGCCCAAAGATCACTAAATTCCGACATCACTAAGACATTCAAATGTCCATAAAACGGTCCACTATCAAGGGATTCAACATCGACCGTCCATTCAAACCACTCCCCATTTGCCCTTGATCTTCCACATATTTACATGCCATGTCACTCCAAGAAATCTATAAATAGAGCCCACTTTCCTCTTGAAAAGGGACCTCTAATTAAGCCAAAGGATTAAAGAGAGATATCGAAGATTGCTCTTGCCTCCTCAACCATCGCCCGGAGTTCCGTCGTACCATCACCTGACGTTCTAAGTTCCGTCGGACCCATCACCTGACGTCCTGAGCTCCTCCAGACCACCACCTGACATACTAAGCTCTGCTGGACCACCTCGTGATGCATTGAGCTCCACCGGACCACCACCTGACATCCAGAGCTCCGAAGGACCGCCACCTGACGCCCTGAGCTCCGCCGGACCACCACCTGACATCCTGAGCTCCGTCGAACCATCACCTGACGTCCTGAGCTCCGCCAGACCACCACCTGACATCCTAAGCTCCGCCAGACCACCACTTGACACCCGAGCTCCACCGGACCACCACTTGACATCCTAAGCTCCGCCGGACCACCGCTTGATACTCTAAGATTCACCGTACCACCACCTGACGTCTTAATCTCCGACGAACCATCGCTTGATGCCTTGAGATCCTCCGGACCACCACCTGATGTCCTAAGCTCCGCCGGACCACCACCTGACATCCTAAGCTCCGTCGGACCACCATCTGATGTCCTAAGCTCTGCCAAACCATCGCTTGACTCCCTAAGCTCCGCCGGACCACCACTTGATGCTCGGAGTTCTTTCGAGCCACCTACAAACACCATAGTTCTACTAACTTACATCAAACTTCCAAGCCATGCTAGAATTCTGCCAGATCACCGGGTGACCTTAAAGTTCCACCAGACCATCAAGTGATGTCAGACTTTCATTTACCCCTCATTTCAACCATATGGTTGATATTTGTAATCTGATTTCCCTTGGGGGCGAGTCAACCCATTATAACCTACTTAAATTCTAGTGGAATAATTTTCAACTGGGTCAGGCCCTGTGATTTTTCCCCTTTCCAAGATTTTCCACGTAAAAATCTTATGTTCTCTGTGTGTGAGTTGGATATCCGTGCAACGCTAGCTAACACGTAGGACCATAACTCTATCGCCGCGTATATTCTAGCTCACAACAATCTCATTTTGAGAACAAATATGACCTTTACTCTTTTAGCAACAATCAAAATTTTAATATATTAATTTTATTAGGGGTATTTTGGGTATTTGAGAGAAGGCAGCTTTGTTATTTTGCTCTAATGACCCAAACAAACCTAATCTGCCTTATTTGGGAACGAGCGAACGAAGAAGGCCGCCTGTGAGATCGAGGCCGAAGCGATCTCTCCTGAGTCTTTCTCCACGTTCACCGACTTCCTTCTCTTCAAAGCAAATTATTAAGTTCAAGAAGGATAGTGTGAATCCTCTGATTTATAGAATCATTACTTTAGTATTAACTTTAAAAGTTAATACTGCTACTATTGAGAGACCATTTTCTACAATGAGGATTATCAAACATCGATTATGTAATATAATGACTGATAATTGGCTCAATAACTGTCTGATGCCTTATATTGAAAAGATGTATTTGATTTGGTTCTCAATGAAGCTAGCTGTAATGTAACATTATAAAAAAACGCAAAATAGATTATTAAGCTTATAATAATTTTTAATTTATCAATCATAATACTTTTTCTTTGAATTATGTTCTCATTTTAATTTTTTAAAATATTAATCTATTTATATGCAAAATTTGTCCACCCTGAAATGAAATGCCACTCCTAGTAAAAATATGTGAGGAGAGGTTCTAATTATATGATTATAGCACTTTTTGTTGAATTATGACTAAATGAATTGATCTTCATCACATTTTATTAAGAAAAGATAAACTAAAATTTAATATTTAGTCACACTTTCTAATATTTGTAATTTTAACTAAAATTTATAATAGAAGGGGCATACAAGTTAAAACAAAATAAGGGTACAAGTACTTAAAGAATCTAAAGCCCTCTAGAAATACAATATTTAAAGGAAAACCTATGAGTCAAAGATTCAAACTAAGGACAGGAAGCTAAAAAACAGAAACACAAAATAAAAAGAGCATCACTTCTTTCTAGATTTACGAGCTTTACGTTTCCACTTCTTTTAATAAAATCCGTTATAGAAGCCAAATCGACATTCCTTATTAAGATCATAAGAAAAAAAAAATTTCCAGGCGGGTTATGGTATTCGTGCTTGGGTGAGGGGAGAAAGAAACTACCTTCAACTATTGCGTCACACACTAGATCCCAATGGAGTAAAAAAAATAAAAAATTCTGTATAGCGTATGTGTGAAGACAATTTAGAATAATAAAATAGATGCCTAATTTTAATTGAGCTTCCTAAATTAGAGATCAAACCAGCTCAAAATAATAACAAAACTATGATCTTTAAAAGATCTTGAACAAGGTGAATCAAACGGTTCATGGGGATTGGCTATGTGAGGAGTAACCTTGGTAGCGGCCACCATCATCATTTTTATTTACACACATCACTAAATTTTTATGTTTTTATATAACTAATATCTAAATATTGTTCTCTATTTATGTAATATCATAGTTTTTAAATCATATTAAAAATATTGTTAACATTACATACTTATTTAAAATAAAATCAATACTTTAGAGCATATATTTTTATGTGATTTAAAAATCTAAAAATTTTTATAATGAATATTTTAATAAATAAATTTTTTTGTGATATATATGTAAATCCCATAAAATTTATTCAAAACTAAATTTATAATAGCAATTTTAAAACTTATGACTATCCAGAAAATAATTCTGATTTTAGTTAGAACAAGCTTTTGACAATATTTCTTGTCATATTCTTGTTTGTTTTGCAGTCTAATTCTCTTACAGGTTAAAGGGATCGAGAATTTGGAGTGTATTTGTTTTTTTAGGAAGATGGCGCCGAAAGTACTTTCCTTTTCTTCCTTTTTTTGGGTCTTGGTTCTTGCAGGCCTAGAATGTTATTAGAGTATTTTGTTTTATGTAGTACAGGGAACCATGGGCTCATAGGTTTACTTTTAAATTATTTTGTAGCTCTTCTGAGCAGTAGTGAGCTGAAGGTTCTCTTTAAGGACCTTGTAATTCTTTTTCTTAATTAACACGTAAGCCCTTTTGGGGTTTCCCCTAAAAAAAAAGCTTTTGACAATATTGAAATATTTTATTTATTTTAATAAAAGTATTTAATTAAACTTCTATATATGATGCCAAATAATTTATCTGATAAAAATGCAAGAAATATAATCAAAATCTTAGAATCGAAGTCTATTTATATTAAATTTATATTTAAGCACCCAAATTATTCAAAAAATTAAAGAAATAATTAAAATATAAAAAATGGTATCAGAATTAACTGATTAAAAAATAACCATGATAGGCCTTAAAGTCTTTATTTATGCCTTGTATTATCCAAGAGTTTTCATCAAGATTAAAAATTTGATCTTGAGTTCATAACTATTTTGACACTTTTTTTTGTCCATTTATCAAACAAGTAAAGATTAGGCTGAATAGATTCATATCAGATCAATTACATATTGAACCTGTACTCAATCCATTAATCCATTTTGGCACTCCTACAAAATAATCAATCATATATTTAATTTAAAATAACATAAATGTATGAAAGTATAATTTTGTTATAATTAAAAAATATTTTTTAATTATAATTTTTCCATTATAAATTGCAAAAATTATAATCAATATTGATATGACTAAAAACATTACTTTATGCTTATGATTTAATAAAATTCAACTATATTTTCATGATTCAATATGAAAATTAGATTACAAAAAAAAAAAAATGAAAACTTAAGAAATTATATGTTTGATCATAATCTCTTATAATAGATTAAAAGTACTATTTTGTAGTTTTTCGCTTAATATATATAGAATTTTATTTTAAAATCCTAACAATTATTGCAAATCATTATTACTTTCTTTAATACATTATAAGAAAATAATCATAATATTGAAAGTTTTAAGTTTACAATGCTATTTTGTAATTTTCAAATATCAAGCCAAACAGTGATGGTATTTTATTGCTTTATTTATTTATTGTCTTGTTTGTGATGTTGCTAGGGGAATCAGGCATGGTATCTAGCCGGTTATTAAGGACAATTCCCAAGGAGTAGACAAAAAATGAGAATAGATTAATTTTCTTTTTAACTTTCAGCATTAGTGTTGAGTTTATTAGAATATGACAGAATGATTTATTTTTAAGCTTAAGAGTAATACCATACTGATCTACTGCAATCACTTGACTATTTTTTTTATAATTGATATATCTTCAAAAAATTATCTTATTAATTGGGCACGAATCTCGAGGCAAAATCAAGCCGGAAACTTCAAAAATTAAATTCGGGATCAGCTAAACTCCGATTTTAGCGAACTGACAGTCAAACTGAGCATCTCGAAAATAAAAACCCAACGACACCAAATTCCACTCAATCCGAGTCCAAATGAGTCCAAATCAAGGACCCGAAGTGTTGTTGGAAAGTTCAAACCACTATTTGAGTTACCAAACGGTTTCCAAATATGATGTTCTTATAGTCAAATCGAGCGACCCGACGAGATGAATCCAACGAGCCCAAGATTGCCGAATTTCGACATCATTAAGACCTTTAAATGTCTGACGAACGGTACACGATCAAGGGATTCAATATCTATCGTCCATCGAACACTCCCTATTTACCCTTGATCTCTCACCTATTTACAAAGTCATGCCTCTCCAGAATATTTATAAATAGACCCCTCATTTCTCATGAGGGGGAACCAAGCAAGAAGAAGAGAAGAAGAAAATGATATGAGGGAAGAACTCCTCCTCAACCACCGCCAGAGTTCTGCCCGACGCTGGATTTCTTCCTGACTTCCGAACGACGCCGGAGTTCTGCCTGATGCTCAAGTGACGCCAGAGTTCTGCTCGGTGCTGGAATTCTGCCCAACTTCCGAACGACGCAGGAATTCTGCACGACCTCCGAAGGACGCCAAATTAAAATTGCGTCCGATCTCCAAATGATGCCGAAACTCTGTCCGACGTTGTAATTTTCAATCCTGAAGTGATTCATTGTAATCTGATCATCCTAAATTTTAAGGACGAGTCAGCCTATTGTATTTCAAGCAAACACTAGTGAAACTCTTTCAACTGGGCGTGCCCCGTGGTTTTTCCCCTTTCAGGATTTTCCACGTAAAAATCTTAGTGTTGCTATTTCTCCTCTGTTTGTGTGCTAGATATCAGTACAATGTTGAGACGGAAGTTTTTTAACTCTATCGCCACATATATTTTAGTCCGCAACAATAATGAATATTTTAATAAATAAAAATTTTATGATATATTTTTTAATTCCATAAAATTTATTCAAAACTAAATTTATAATAGCAATTTAAAAACTTATGACTATCTTGAAAGTAATTCTTATTTTAGTTAGAATAAGCTTTTGAAATTATTGACATATTTTATCTATTTTAATAAAATTATTTAATTAAACTTCTATGATGCCAAATAATTTATATGATAAAAATGTTAGAAATACTATCAAAATCTTAGAATCAAAGGCTATTTATATTAAACTTATATTTAAGCACTAAAATTTTTAAAAAATTTAGGAAATAATTAAAAGATAAAAAATTATATCAAAATTAGCTGATTTAAAAATAACAATGATAGACCTTAAAGGCTTAAAGCCTTTATTTATGCATTGTATTATCCAAGAGTTTTCATCTAGATCAAAAATTTGATCTTGAGATCATAACAATTTTGACACCTTTTTTTATCCATTTATCAAACGAGTCAGGATTAGACCAACTAGATTCATATCAGATCAATTTTAGATTGAACTCGTACTCAACCAATTAACCTATTTTGACACTCCTAACAATTATTGGTCATATATTCTTTTTGCATCCTAATGTATTCATGACGGTAGAAAATTATAAAGTTTGCCGTCTCAACTTTGTACAAAAACCTGACACGCAATCAGATAAGAGAGAGTGTGTAGCATTTATGAGAGACCAATATTTTTACGTGAAAAAACTCTAAAAAAGGGAAAACCCATGGGGCCTGCCCTAGTTTGAATGAATCATTATTATTTTTGGTTGAATACAAATGAGGCCCTTCCTTAAGGGGAAGGCCTTGGCTTGATTTACATCATATAAAATACATTACATGTTGGGAATACAAAGAGTCACTGTTGACGTATTCGCTTGGTCGGAAGGACTGTAGTCGTTGGGCGACGTAAGTCAGAAGGACCGCAGTTGGCAGGCGACGGAGGTCGGAAGGACTGTAGTCGGTGGGCGAAAAAAGTTAGAAGGACCGTAGTTGGCAGGCGACGGAGGTCGGAAGGACTGTAGTCGGTGGGCGACGTAAGTCAGAAGGACCGTAGTTGGCGGGCGACGGAGGTTGGAAGGACTGTTGTTTGACGACGAATGTTAGAAGGATGGTGTCCGGTAGAAATCTAGTAATGGACAGAAATCCAACATCAGATAGATGTCTGACAAAAGTCCGGCTTCGGGTATAAACTTGGTGACGAGTGGAGGTCTGCCGTCGGGTATAAGTCTGACGTTAGTTGGCGGCCGAGGAGAACTCCGAAGTTATATGGTATTCAGGAAGAACTCCGGCGTCACTTGGAGTTCGGGTGAAACTCTGACGTCACTTGGAGGTCGGGCGAAATTCTGGCGTCACTTGGAGGATCAGGCGAAATTCTGGCGTCACTTGGAGGTCGGGCGGAATTCCAGCATCACTTGGAGGTCGAGTGGAATTTCGGCGTCTCGTGGTCGGGTAGAATTCCAACGTCACTTGGAGGTTGGGCAGAATTCCGGCATCACTTGGAGGTCGAGCAGAATTCCGTCGTCACTTGGAAGTCGGGCGGAACTCCGACGGTGGTCAAGAAAGAGTTTCTTCCCTCCTATTCTTCTCTTCTTCTTCTTGCTTGGGTCCCCCTCTCAAGAGAAATGAGGAGACTATTTATAGATTTCTGGAGTGGCATGACCCAAAAATAGGCGAGAGATCATGAGTAAATGGGGAGTGTGGATGGACGACCGATATTGAATTCATTGATCGTGTACCGTTTGTTAGACATTTAAAGGTCTTAATATGTCTGAATTCGACAATCTTGGGCTCGTTGGATTTGTCTCGTCGAGCTGCTCGATTCGACTATAAGCACATTATGTTTTGAAACCGTTTGGTAGCTCAAGTGGTTTGAACTTTTCCACTGCGCCTTGGGTCCTTGATTTGGACTTATTTTGACTCGGATTGAATCAAATTTGGTGTCGTTGGGTTCGTATTTTTGAGACGCTCAGTTCGAATGTAAGTTTGCTGAAATCAGAGTGCAAATGATCCGGATTTAATTTTTTAAGTTTCCGGCTTGATTTTGCCTTGAGATTCGAGCCCGATCAAGATAATATTTTTGATGATATATCAATTCTTATTTAAAATAACATATATGTATGAAAGTATAGTTTAGTTATGATTTTTCCATTATAAATTGCAAAAATTATAATTAATATTGATATGACTAAATACATTACTTTAACCTTATCTTTTAATAAAATGCACTACATTTTCATGAGTCAATGCGACTCATTCTTAAAAAAAGTTAGATTGCAAGATAAAAAATAAAAATTTAAGAAATTATTTGTTTGATCATAATTTCTTATAATAGGTTATATTAAGCAGTTTATTTTAAAATCCTAACAATTATTGCAAATCATTATTACTTTCTTAAAAAAAAGTATAAGAAAATAATCATAATATTGAAAATTTTAATTTTACAATGCTATTTTGTAATTTTCAAATATCAGGCCAAACACTAATGATATTTATTGTTTTATTTATTTATTGTCTTGTTTGTGATGTTGCTAGGGGAATCAGGCATGGTATCTAGCCAGTTATTAAGGACAATTACCATGGAATTAACAGACCAAAAATGAGAAGAGATTAATATCTTTTTTAAACTTTCAGCTTTAGTGTTGAATTTATTAGAATATGACAGAATTATTTATTTTTAAGCTTAAGAGCAATACCATACTGATCTACTGCAATCACATTGAAAATAATAATTTGTTTTTGCTTCGATCTGATACGTAGTCAAAAAATTTGCTTGATCAGCACGATTCTCGATGCAAAATCAAGTTGGAAAATTTCGAAATTAAAATTGGGACCATCCGAACTCCGATTTTAGCAAACTTACAGTCGAACTGAGCGTCTAGGAAATACGAACCCAACGACACCAAAATCAACTCAATCCGAGTCCAAATGGACCCAAATCAATGGTTAGAAGCTCTGTTGGAAGGTTCGAATAGCAATTTGGGTTACCAAACGGTCTCGAAACATAACGAGCTTATAGTTGAATCGAGCGGCTCAACGAGACGAATCCAACGAGCTCAAGATCAATGAATTCCAACGCCAATCAGACCTCCAAATGTCCATCAAACGCTCCATGATCAAGGGATTCAACATCGGCCGTCCATTTAAGCACTCCCCCTTTACCCTTGATATCTCACCTATTTACGGGCCATGCCACTCCAGAAAATCTATAAATAGTCCCCTCATTTCTCTTGAGAGGGGGAACCAAACAAGAAGAAGAAGAGAAGAAGAGAAGAGAAGGAAGAAAAGGAAGAAGCTCCTCCTCGACGGACCACCGCAGGAGCCTCGTCGGACCATCGTCGGAGCCTTGCCGGACCACCGCCAGAGCCTCGACGGACCACCGCCGGAGCCTCGCCGGACCACCGCCGGAGCCTCGCCGGACCACCACGTTAGGCCCTCACCTTCGTTAGAGGCCCTCACCTTCACGAGAGGCCCTCACCTTCGCCAGAGGCCCTCACCTTCGCCAGACCACCATCTGATCAGGCCCTCACCTTCGCCAGAGGCCCTCACCTTCGTTAGAGGCCCTCACCTTCGTCAAAGACCCTCACCTTCGCTAGACCACCATCTGAGGCCCCCACCTTCGTCAAAGGCCTCATCTTTGCCAGAGGCCCTCACCTTCGGTAGAGGCCCTCACCTTTGCCAGACCATCACCTGAGGCTCGAAGTTTTGCAAGACCATCACCTGACGCTTAGACTTCTAACGAAGTTCCGCCCTCCAACTACGGTCTTTCAGACCCCTGGTTTCCTGCCGATTATGGTCCTCCCGACCTCCGTCGCCTACCATGGTCACTCCGACCTCCGTCACCAGACAACGGTCTTTCAGACCCCGGTCTCCTACTAACTACAGTCCTTCCGACCTACATCGCCAGACAACGGTCTTTCAGACCCCGGTCTCCTGCCAACTACGGTCTTCCAGACTCCTATCTCCTGCCGACTACGGTCCTCCCGACCTCCGTCGCCTACTACGGTCCTTCCTACCTACATCACCATACAATGATCTTCCTGACCCCAATCTCCTACAAATTACTGTCTTTCGGACCCCCATCTCGTGCCAACTACGGCCCTTCCAACCAAACAAACATGTATATTATTGTAACTCTCACTATGTAATGCGCTATATATGATGTACATTTGTACCATCAAGCCAAAGTCTTCTCCCAAGGAAGGGCCTCATTTGTAATCGACTGCAAATACTAGTGGATTCATTCAAACTGGGCCAGGCCCCGTGGTTTTTCCCCATTTTCAGGGGGTTTCCACGTAAAAACTCTGGTGTCTCTTATGAACGTTACACCTCTCTCTTATATGCTTGTGTGCTGGATCTTCGTATAATGCTAAGACGTTAAACTTTATATTTCTCTACCACTGCGAATATTCCTGGACGCAACAATGTTCATAATTTTTATGTTGATTAATCGAATTGAGTATATCAATATTTTATTTTAAGCACAAAAAATAAGAATAATTAAGCAGAAGGTAATTAGGAATATGCCTGTGCTTCTACACCCTCCCTGTGCTTAAAATATCCCTGTGCTTCTACACCCTCCTGCAATTCTCAGAACGAGTGAACTGGAGAAGAAGAAAAAGAGGAGAAACATGGGGGCATTCATTGAAGGAAGCCTTGCAGAAGCGAAGTTCATCGGCGATGACATCTTCCCGAAGACGCTGCTCCCATCGGCAGGCTCCAACCGAAACCTAGCCAAGTCGGTCATCGCTGAACGCGAGTCCCTCATAGCCGCGCTTCGCCGGCACCGCGCGCTGCTCTTCCGCGGCTTCGACGTGGCCTCCGTCGACGACTTCGAGCGCGCCGTGGAGGCCTTCGAGTGGGAGGCCTACGAAATTGTTCCCGGCAGCACCACACGTGTTAAGCTCTCCGAACGCATCTACACCGCCAACGAGGCTTCAGTGGACCTGTTCATAAACTTCCACCACGAGATGTCTCTGGTTATTTGTCTCACCAACCCTCGCATGCTTTTAGACAATTTTAGGGATGTTGGTTACAAGCAGGATTTAGCAGATTACCTAAATCCAAATTTTAATAAAAATATTATGGTAAAAATAAATTTTAAAAAATAATGTAAGTATTATAATTTTTATTTTCTTTTTCTAAAAAATCATGTTTCCCGTTAAATCAATTTTTTTTCAAAATAACAAGAAAGTTATTGCACAGGTATTTGATAAATAAAGCGGAAAAAAATGTTTGTTTGCAACGGATAGTTACAGAATTATAGTAGGGAAAAAATATATTTTGGTAAAAAAAAAAATTTTGAGGAAAATCTCAATCTTTTTTTTTATAGCTATCATATTTTAAAAAGAAAAAATATATTTAAAATGATAAATAAAAATGTTCTTAAAAAATATAACCAAATTAGAGTACGAATGATAATTTTTATAAAAAAAAACTCCAAATGCATCCTTTTTTTTCGCATTTGAGCTCATACAATACAACTTTGATAATTTTTATTCGATCTTTTCTTATCTGAATTAGATCAAGACCCGATTCGATCTTAGCTTACCCACACCATATTGGATCCAAGGAATTTTTTTTTAAGCAAACATCAGCTGCCATAGCCTGTTAAGAATTTTTTTAGAGTATTAACGGTAAATTAATAAGCAGCGGAAGCCGATGCCATCGAAGATAATCTTCTGCTGCAGTGAGCCATCGCCGGAGAAAGGGGAGACGTCGATAGTCGCTAGTGATGAGATCATTGAGAAGATGGAGGAGAGGATGCCGGAGTTCATGGCGAAGATTGCTGAAGTCGGATTAATTCATGGTAGCATAACGGGCAGCGACGCAGATGCTGGCACGCATACCGTTCTTAATCAGTCCTGGAAATCCTTTCTGGGCACCGACGATGAGGTTGAGGCCGAGAAAAGGTACGCCGCCTAGCGATCGATCGATCTGTCAACTAAAGAAATTATTTTTGTTTGTTTGTTTGTGAATATTTGATGTGGCAAATGATAATATAGAGCTTATTAGCAGTTAAAAAATCTTTGCTAAAGCTTTGTTTTTGTACGCAGCGCATCAAATAATATTTAACTCTCCATATATTTTAACAGGGCCAGAAAAAGCCATTTCTCCGAGAAACTTAACTTCTTCAGCAATGGCAGCGCAGAGTTTGTTTACGGTCCCTTAAATCCAGTGTTTGAACACGAGGGAAAGCGGGCGTGGCACATCCCAATTCATGGCTACACTGATAATATAAATATGGCGACCAACAAATTTGGCGACGGATGCGCTTTTCCTTCGGAAGTGTTTGGCATTTACGAGCAGCTTTTGGAAGAGTGTTGCATTGACATCAAATGGCAGAAAGGTGACGTTTTGCTTCTCGATAACTTGGTTGTGCAGCACGCAAGGAGGCCGGGAAAGCCACCACGACGTCTGCTTGCGTCTATATGCAAATGAGTTATATGCAGCTTGAGAATAAATCAAAGGCTTCAAGTCTCTCGCCCTTGGTAATGTTTCAACCGTATTGGTGATGCAGCTTAATTATCTTTTAGTTTAAGGACTGAGAGTTCAGACTTTCAACTAAACTATTATCAGTTTGAAGATTTAGGGTTTGCAAATGTGTGAGTTTGGGACTAAGTTGGCTTTAAAAATGAATAAAAATTGTTGTGGTGAGTCTTCTAAAGTTTCTTCGATTATGGACTCAAAATTTAAGTTTTATTTGAGATAGCTTTCTAAAATAACTTTTTATAAAAAAAATTTAATTGAAAAGCTGCTTTAAAGCATTTAAAAAGCTGTCGGAAACGAACTCTTAATCTTTGATGTGTAAAATAATGAGCTGTGAGGACTTAATTACGCTGCTATTTATTTCATTTTGCTGCACAAATGCAATGAAAATGTCAAATTAATAAAAAAAATTGCGTAAAAAATATTATTTTAGCAACCAAGTTTGAAAATTATAATATTTATCATGATTGATACGTCACAAAAAATCATCTTCATCGTGCATGAATCTCAAGATATATTCAAGTTAGAAATTTTCAAAATTAAATTCGGGAACATCTGAATTCCAATTTCAGCAAACTTATAGTCAAATTGAACATCTAAAAAAGACGAACCCAACAAATCCAAACTCTGTCCAATCCGAACCCAAATGGGTCCAAGTCGGGGGCTCAAACCACATTTGGAAGGTTCAAAGCAATATTCGGATGGCACTCCGAACCTGTCCTAGATCTTCTTTATATTAACAGGATTTGCCACTCATGTAAATCTATAAATAGACCCTCGCTCTCTACATGAGAGGGACCCTACGGTTGGAGATTGAAGAGAGCTTTGATGCTTCAAGAGCTACAACTTCACCGTCGGCGAACCTCCACCCGGCCTCCGATCATCGCCAGATTTATACCAGACCATCGTCGATCAGACCTCCTCTCGGCTGTCAACCTCCGCCAGACTTCCGCCCAATCGTTGTCGGACCACCACTGGACTTTCACCACCGGACTATGAACTTCTAAATGAAAATTGGAAGGTTCAAAAATATATTCAGATGGCACTCCGAACCTGTCCTAAATATTCTTTATATTAACGGGGTGTGGCGCCACTCATGCAAATCTATAAATAGACCATCACTCTCTACATGAGGGGGGCCCTATGGTTGGAGATTGAAGAGAGCTTTGATGTTTCAAGAGCTACAGCTCACTACTAAAAATTTGGATTTTTCGCAACAGATGTTAGGAGCGGTTTTAAAACCGCTGCCAAAACCGACTTTTAGCATCGGTTTTAGCCGCTGCTAATTATACCGGTTTTAACCGGTGCAATTAGCACCGGTTTTAATCGATGCATATAGCACCATTTTTTGACGCGCCAAAAAAACCTTTTAACACCGATTTTGACCGTTGCTTGTTGCACAGGTTTTAACCGGTTAATTTTGCACCGGTTTTAACCGGTGCAAGTTGCCAAAATTAGAGAGCGCCAAAAAGTCCTAATTCCCAATTTTATGCCCGCGGTTCCCAAAGCTGGGATTTCGTCTTTTTCCTTCGTACAACCTAAGCAGAGCGAGCGTCGCAATTGCTCGCGGAGAGGAGCCGAGCCCACTGCACATCACATTTGCTAATCTTCTCGCCCGAAGACACCGGAACGGTGTGAGGAAGAGACCGAGGAAGCTAATCGACGGTGAGGTAGAACGGCTGCTTGAGAATCTTCGGTGAAGTATCGTTACCCTTTATTCTCATTGTTTTTTTCCTCCAAACAGCTTCCATTCCTTTTCAAGTTTGCAAGGAGAAGGCCTTCATTGTTCAAGAATAGAACAACGTACGGGATCTGGAAGTTTTTTTTGGCCGTGGAGGTTGCAGGCTACCTTCTTCTTTGTCCAACAATTGGGTTAGTTTATACCATAAACTGATGTTGTCGATTTCTGTGGTCATGTCCAGTTATTTTGAAATCAACTGGGTAAACTATAGATGCTATACCTGATATATGAATTGATAATGTTCTCTTGATTGACTTGATTTAGAAATGGCTTCTCTTGTATTTATACCTTCAAATGAACTTAAGATTTATTTAGGGATTTCTATGTTAACTTAATGATTTTATAGATTCCAAATTTTAAAT
Source organism: Dendrobium nobile (assembly GCA_022539455.1). Lineage (NCBI taxonomy): Eukaryota > Viridiplantae > Streptophyta > Magnoliopsida > Asparagales > Orchidaceae > Dendrobium > Dendrobium nobile. Next base: position 54,946,221 of record CM039734.1, read on the forward strand.
GATTGGAGCTTAGATGATATGTTATTTTCTTGGAAGTTTTTTCTATGACTTTGAGGTTTCTCTTGGGTATTTTGCTTAGTACGCTCAGGTCAGCATTGCGAAACTCCTTCTGGAGCTGTCCAAGGAGTTTGTATATGAAGTCATCAACTTGGTATCGGTAAGTATTGCTTAGTACGCCCTGGTTAGACTTAATTAGCTAAGTATTAATGGATAGCAGATATGTTATTGCTTAGTTGCCTTCTTATTCGGCTACTTGTAGAAAATAATGGGTAAGTGTTTAGTGGATAGCAGATATTTTATACATATTCATAGATATTCAACCAAATCTATTTGGTCTCTTTCGCATGGGTATTCTGCTACTTTATATTGTTTGTTGGCTATCAACTTATCAAGGCCGTTAGCCATCATTTTTTGTCACTATTTAGTTAAGTTTTTTGCTTAAATTATATCAAACAGAACTTTGAAAACAAAAATAGCTCCAATGAGGAAAATCTGTATGTATAGCTGCATGGAGACGTCATTTGGAGCTATTTTTGTTTGAGGCTTCTTGATTGGAGCAAGGATAGTGCTGATTTACAATTCTTTTATATGAGGTAATTTTCAGATGAAGTGCAATTGTGTTGTTCTGTAAATTTCTTATTCTATTGCTATTTTATTATTTGTTTCATGACTTTGCCTGATTTCTTTGTTGTAGGAAGCTTTTGGCTCACTTATTCCATATTTTATCATAGTGTTTCCTCATTAGACGCTGATTTTTTATGACCTTTTTGATCTAATGGATTAATATTTTAGCCATTCATCAAGATGTTTTTCTGAGCCACTAGGATTATACAAATTTAAAGCATGTATACTTTACATTTTTTTTTAATCTTTTGACACAAAGTTCTTACTATTTTCTTCATTCTTGGATCTAGATATTTGTATTGGGGCCCCATGTATAAATAATTGAATTAATTGAATGTTAAGTGGTTTAGATGTAGGGTTGCTTTCACTGGTTTGTTATTTTTTTAGTTAAAGGAAGCTTATAATAGGGTATGCATGATGATTAATTCACTTATAGGAACCACGAACAAAGCTCAAGGCTTCAAAAGAACTCAAAGACAGACAAACCAACCATCTAAAACAGTAGAGCTGAGCTTGCTCTTCCATTTAAATATCAAAACATGAAAAAGTAGGTCCCCATACACAACCAGATAAAGCAAATAAAACATATGAAGTCAAAGTTAGTCAAACTTGTTATATCGTCATACCAGCATGGTCTAACATGTCATCCAACTTGTTCACCTCTATTGTTAGATAATGAATCATGCTAGAAGCACCAAAAAAAAGAAAGCATAGATATGCTAATGCCATTTGAAATTCACAGTTCCTTCAAGACAATAATAAATAGAGACCATAGTGATTTATGTATTAATTTTTGACTGATCTAATGAATCTTTATTCTTAGCAGTGACTTGGAAACTCATTTTGCACTTAATATGGATAAGAGTTGGATTACAAAGGCCAAGTGGAGTCGTGATTATGTAAATGGTGTAAGCAATTTCATAGAGTTTGCAAGTCGAAGCCAAAATATTTCAGGGAAAATTTTATGTCCGTGCAAGTCATGCATTAATAGGTACTTTCATTCGATGAAAGATGTGAAAGATCATTTAATTTCTAACGGATTTTTTCCTGGATATGTTGTATGGAATTGACATGGGGAAGAGCATTGTATTATAGGTGAATATGCAATGAATGAAGCATCTAGGGGCACACCAAAGTTAAATGAAGGCGAAGCTCCTTCTGAAGATATAAGAACAGATGATATAAATGGATTATTAAGAGACATATTATGTCCAAATGATCCAGTTCAAAATCCAGCATTGGAGTAGAATGAGTTCAATACCAATGAAGAAAATGATCATGGTGAGACATTTGCTAATTTAATGCAGGATGCAGGAGCAGAGTTATACCCTGGATGTAAAACCTTCTCAAAACTCTCTTTTATATTGAAGTTGTTTCGTTTGAAGTGTTTGCATTCTTGGACGGCAAGATCCTTTGATATGCTACTTGAGTTACTGGTCGATGCCTTTCCTAAAGGGGTCTTATTGCCTAAAAGCAACGTTTTAAAAACCGGACCGGACCGGCCGGTTCAACCGTGAACCGGTCCGGGCAGCTGAAGAAACCGGCTGAATATTGAACCGGTAAAAAACTGGTTAAAAACCCGGTTGAACCGGATAACCGTCAGACCGGACGACTTTAGAAGAACCGGCCGGTTGTTAAAATCGCAAACTTCAGCCGCCCATCAAAGATCGAATGATGTAGATTTATTAGGGAATCAATTACCTCATGTCACCGTTTGCCCTAGGCCGCTCGTGCTATCTGCTCTCTCACACATGAAAGCCCTTTCTTCCTCCTGCGTGCTTGGGCCGATCGAAGAGGAGGCAACATCTCCATGGCCCTGTGCTGGTGCTAGGTCAAGCAATAGAAACGAAATGGAAGTTATGTGTGTCTGCGCAACTTGGAGCGGAAATCTCCCTTCTTTGAACCTGCTCGCGTGTACCAGAGGATGAGCATTTTTGTGTGCATCTGGGAGGTGAGAGCTGCGGCTAACATTTTCATTTCCTTTCATATTTTCTTGCCACTTTTTCATAAATCGAGAACCACGTTACACTTCGAACTATTATTATTTCTTTGAGAGAGTTGCCTTTTTTTCCTGGAGTCAACTAATCATAATTTCTCTTCTTTATAAGTTAAATGACTATGAATTTCTTTCTTCTGAACAAGGTGGCTATAAATTTTCTTTTTTCAAAGTTAAAGAGCTGCTTGTTTTTCCGCCTCAAAAATCATATTGAGCCCAGTCCTGAGGATATATTACTGTTACATGTTAAAAAATATTATTAAAAAAAGCACTGAATTATTTTGCTTTCACGAGAAGCATATCCCTTAATGATTCTATATTCTAATATCAGTGCCTAACATTCTACTTGAAGTTTTCAATAGTTGACATCCCATAAATAACTTACATCTTGTATCAGAACATATATTTTCCAGTTCTTCATCTAATTTTTAGAATATCACTAGTTGGAGGGAGAGACAAGAAGCTTTAGTGCTAAAGGTGTATTTACTTAATTCTAATATTTGCTAAAATTAATGTTAGTTTGTCATATTATTATGTAAAATTTATTAATTTTAATAATATTATTATTTATTATGTCATCCGGTTCGACCCTGGTTCGACCGATCGAACCGGTTGAACCGTGAACCTCTCCTTGTTCCGGTTCGTTGTCCGGTCCGGTTTTCACAACCTTGCCTAAAAGTACATACGAAGTGAAGAAGATAATGAAAGCATTTGATCTTGGATATACGAAGATAGATGCATGTCCTAATGATTGTATGCTATTTTGGAAAGAACGATCTGATCAGAATATATGTCACATATGTGGAGCATCAAGATGGTCAACTATGATGAAGAATACTTTTGAAGGAAAAAGAACTTGTATGAAGTCAGCTAAGATTGTCAGATATTTTCCATTAATTCCTAGACTTCAAAGATTTTTTAAAACAAAGGAATCTGCTGAGGAGATGATTTGACATTCTAAACACAGAAATGTAGATGAATTGTTACGACATCCAGCTGATGGAGAAGCGTGGAAAGCTTTTGACTCTCAATATCCTGATTTTGCTTTGGATCCACGTAATGTTCGCCTTGGTTTGGCTAGTGATGGGTTTAATCCATTCAAGATTATGAGTAGTACATATAGTATTTGGCCAGTGCTTCTAGTTCCATATAATATGCCACCCTGGGTTGGGATGAAACATGATACTTTTATCCTATCAACTATAATACCTGGGAAGAAAAGTCCAGGAAATGCTATTGATATTTATCTTCAACCTTTGATTCAAGAGTTATGTGAATTATGGCATGGAGTTCAATGTTATGATGCAGCAAGTGGGCAAACTTTCAACATGCGAGTTGCATTACTATGGACCATTAATGATTTCCCAGCATATGGCATGTTGTCTGGGTGGAGCACTAAAGGGAGAATTGCTTGTCCTTGTTGTGCGCAAAATACAGAATACTTATGGTTATACAAAGGCAAGAAATTCTCTTATATGGGTCATCGTCGTTGGCTTCCAGATAATCATATTTCACGCCGCCAAAAAAATTACTTTGATAACACAGAGGAAGTCCGAAGAGAACCTAAAAGGAGAACTAGCACTGAAGTTCTATCACAGCTACATAATATAGAATTTCCCATTGCCTGCTTAAGTAAAGCTGGTTTAAAAAGGGGACGTGCTGTACAAGGGATTGAAGGATGGAAGAAAAAATCAATTTTCTTTAACCTACCTTATTGAGAGTATAATTTATTGCCACATAACTTAGATGTTATGCATATTGAGAAGAATATTTGTGATAATTTTATTGGAACTTTGCTTGATCTGGAAAAATCAAAAGATAACTTACAAGCAAGACAAGATTTGGTTGACATTGGAATAAAAAATGATTTGCATCCACAAATTTTAGAGGATGGTAGCTACTCATTGCCACCAGCTCCTTTCACAATGTCAAAGAAAGACAAAGTGATGTTTTGTGAAGTTCTGAAAAATTTGAAATTCCCTAAAGGCTATGAATCAAACATATCAAGATGTGTCAATGTTGTTGATTGTAAAATTATGGGTTTAAAAAGTCATGACTGTCATGTTCTATTAGAAGACATTCTACCCATTGCGCTTCGATCATGTGCACCTTCAGATGAAGTTATGCGCATTGTGGTGGAGATATCACATTTCCTAAAGAAAATTTGTGCAAAGGTTATCATTCCCATTGAGTTGGAGATGTTACAAAATAATATCCAATATGGAAAAAATCCTTCCATCATTCTTCATGATCATGATTCATCTTCTTGTACACTTAGTAGAGGAAGTTAAACTAGGTGGTCATGTTCAATATCGATGGATGTATCCATTTGAAAGGTAACATATAACTTATTATCTCTATTTAGTCATTCATATCATAAATATTTTAAAAGTTTAAATCATTTGCAGATTCTTCCTGATTTTAAAGGACTATGTTGAAAATAAAGCACAACCCGAGGGTTCCATTGCGGAGGGATTTATTGCTGAGGAAGGGATTTCATTTTGTTCCAAATATTTGGAGGGATATAGCCAAAATATTAGAGCAAATGGATTATCACTTGTAAAGGAAGATGTGTTTATGTTTTCTAGTGGTGGTATTTCATTGGGGAATGTCTCTTCTCTTGTACTAGATGAGAAATCATTAACCCAAGCACATAGATATGTGCTACGTCATTGTGATAGTCTTATACCATTAAGAGAACATTTCAAAGATGGTGAGAAAAGAAAGAGGCGCGCGCACACACCACTTGGGATGTCGAGAAACTTATTAATGAAAAATTTCATGAATGGTTGAGAATAACAGTAAGCTTTAAGCTTGATGTTTTTATTTAATATTTAATATTTACTCTTGTCCAAAGGCTAATGATTTTTTTTAGGTTATGGGTGATGGTGGTCCAGATGTAATAGAAGAAATTAAGGTCTTGACCAAGGGGTCCAATAAAATTGCACGTACATATAAAGGTTTTTTTTATTAATGGATATACCTTTCATATAAAAACCAGAGATGAGAATAAGAAAACTCAGAATATGGAAGGTATTGCAATGAATTGACTTCTTCAAGCAACTTGCCGGGTACACTTCTTTAATTTTTTTCCTTCCTCATAGGTTTCAGTATAAGTTTCAGGTTCTTGGTGCAGTTTCATGCGTTTTTTTTTATCACAATGAGCTTATTTTATATCTGTTGGTTTGGGATATGCATATGAATGGATGCCATAGTAGAAAAGCTATGCTTGAGTTCTTGGTTTACTTGTTGGCTGTTTGACTAGCGGAAAAATTTGAGAAGTAGCATTTTGTGTTTGATTCGAGTTTCATGAGGTAAAGTTTATTTATAGGCTATTTCCTTAAAAATGCTTCAAAGTAAATGCAATTAACTTACCATATTTAGTTTACAGGCATTTCAAATACACCAAACCGATTAACCCCTTAATGAGCTACTTTTATTATCTTTAGATTAGGGTATTTGTAGATCTCTATGATGTAATAGACATGCCATGGTCTTTACACAAATTCTAGATTGAGGAAGTTTCTATAGGATCTAATCCATTAATTTCAAAAGATGCTAAACAACATATTAGCAATCATTTAAAAAATTTATTGTCACCGTAGCATTATAAATTAATTAATTAATTTGCTTCTAATTATATTTGAGGCTCTAGTTATGCTGAAGTTCTTCAAGAAAAATGTGCATCACAAGGCTGAAGGAAATGCATTTAATTTTCACTCAATAAATTTTAGATTTCAATTTGCAATATTGTGAATGCAAAATGTATTAGATTTTGATTTACTATTATTGTTATGTGTAGTAATTTTTTCCCTTCCCTACTCATGATTATCAAGGCTAAATGCTACTTATGATGCTGATGATTGCAGAAAGATTTGTGCAATTAGATTTTGTGATGCAGAATTGTGTAGACATTGAAGTTTCGAAATTCTTAAAAAAAAAATTTAATTTATTTGTGGCGGTTTTAACCGCTACAAGGTACCAGAATTGTACCGATTTAAACCGCCACCAATAGAAAAACATGTTCAGGTTTGAAGAATTTGAATCGGTTTTTACCGGCACAATTCTGGTTACTTGTAGCGGTTATAACCGCTGCAATAGCTAACGGTTCGGATTTACTACCCCGCCGATCGTGAAACCGCTGCGAAATGTCGTTGTAGCGCATAATAAATACAGCGTATTTGTAGCGGTTTTAGAACCACAGCAAAGAAAATTGTGGCGGTTAAAACCACCACGATAGCTAGCTCAAAATTTGTGCTGCGATTGCCTTATTTTTTGGTAGTGGCTTCACCGTCGGCGAACCTACACCTGGCCTCCGATCGTCGCCAAACTTATACCAGACCATCGTCGATCAGACCTCCTCTCGGCCGTCAACCTCCACCAGACTTTCGCCCAATCGTTGTCGGACCACCACTGGACTTTCACCACCGGACTATGAACTTCTAAATGAAAATTGGAAGGTTCAAAGCAATATTTAGATGGCACTCCGAACCTGTCCTAGATCTTCTTAATTTATATTAACGGGGTGTGGCGCCACTCATGCAAATCTAAAAATAGACCCTCACTCTCTACATGAGGAGGACCCTAGGGTTGGAGATTGAAGAGAGCTTTGATGTTTCAAGATCGCTACAACTTCATCGCCGGCGAACCTCCACATGGCCGCCAATCGTTGCCAGACTTATACCTGACCATCGTCGACCACCTCTCAGCTGTCAACCTTTGCCAGATTTCCGCCCAACAGTCATTGGACCACCACTGGACTTTCACCACCGGACTATGAACTTCTAAATGAAATCACCACAAAAAGATTAGGGCTACTTTAAAAATGATTAATTTATGCCTGCTGATAAATTTTTTTGGCTCCACTCTTATTCATGATTTTTTCTTGATTTTGAATTTTCTCACTCTAAATCCTTGTATTTTTTCTTCTTCAGTGCACTTTTACGGTATTCTGTAAGCATGGTTAAATCAAATATGGTCACATTCATCTATTTGATCGAGTCATAGTAACTGATAAAATACATCACCAAAATTCTCTCTCTCCCTTGATCTCACATCTACATTTGATATAGATTTATTTTATTCCATATTATTCATGAAGTGTAATTTTACAGCTATCATTCAAAGTTTGAATATTTATAAAATTAACATACCTTTCCTCTATTTTTTAGATTCTTATCCAAAAGCTGAAATCCACAATAAAATTTCAATTGTTAATTATCTTTTTGTCTAATTTTCAATAATTTGATTATGGCACAAGCAAATAGATTGATTTGGTAGCTTATGTATATTCACTTCCCGTCTTTCTCGCTTATTTTTAAGTCTTCTTAAAAGTGAACAAAGACGCATCTCATCTTGATCTATTAGTTGAGAATTTTGGTTGTTCTTGGAGTTAATATTAGTAGTTATATACATTTATTTTATTAGAGTTATTATCATGAAAAAATAAATTATGTGATAAAAAATTATAATTAAGTCCGTCCGCTCTTCATAATTTTCTTACATTTCACCTACAAATTTTTTCTCCGAGTTTTCATATTTTAAAATTATTGTACAATCATTCATCCAAGAGTGGCTTATATGATTGCAGAAATGTTTTTTTTTGTAATAATAGAATATTTATTGGACCATTGTTGTAGCAAATGATAATATTAGAACAATTTTTTTTTTTGGGTTAAAACCCACATACGGGCCTACGCTTTAATAATTGGGAAAAATTACACAGTCCTTAAATGATCCTCTAGCTCAGTACTGCTCGTAAGAGCTACAATCAAAATTAAAAAGAAACCTAGGAGCCGGAGGTCCCTACTAATCAAAATTACACAAAATTAATCTAGTAACATTCTATGATAAAAAAAACAAAGGGAAATAATAATAATCATATTCAACATGTCCCCTGCACAAAACGAGCGCGGAGCTCCAAAAACCTTCAAAACAGGCCTGCAAGGATACTAGAGCAAAAATTAAACAAGAAACATATATTGAAATATAAAATAGAGACTAATGAAGTAGCAATGGTTCCATGATACCAAAAAATGCCTGATTTAAAATACTCATTAGTGCAACAGTTATACAGGTACCTGTTACCGCAAAAACACACCCAGCAGAGGCTAAAATTCCAGTCAAATAAGTTTGCCCCATAGCAATTATAACCCTTCCAGGTAACCACCCGAAAACAGAAGAGTATCAAAATATAGAATTCAGTACACTGCCTGATGTTAATATACATAACGAAAATCAGATTAGAGAGCAAAATTCTCCAACACCAATAGCAGCAAACAACAGCATAAGCAAAATCCAGCAGTAGAAAAATTGAAACGGGCTGCTGTGCCTCAACCCGATATTCTAGCCAGTGAAGGACCAAATAGACGTGGTAAAGCAGCAATTGGCCAAGAAAAACAAACAAAAACCCATGAGAGCAACCACAGAGCAGCCCAGAAATGGTTGAAAACCATAAGAGAGATTGTCGACAACAGTTAACAACAAGAATAGGAAACATACCTTACCGCCAGCACCTGCAGTAAACAAATACATAAAAAAAGGACCAGAAACAGCAGCAAGGTAAGCAACAAACAAAAGGAAACAGAAAGCCACATTAGTTAATTCTCATATAAGGCATCCCCATTCGGTCCAAGTTGATAAGGCCCTTAATTTCCTTGGGAATAGAATTATCATTGAAATGTAAAAAAGCATCCGGGTTACACCCCAACTTAGCTAAACCATCAGCCACCGCATTACCTTCACGCAAAAGGGAAAATTTTCGTACTAAGCATAATTAATAATTAAACTGTAAGATTAAGCACGTTTTAGGAAAAATTTAAAAATAGGCAAAGTCGCTCGTTTGAAAGGCGACTTAGGTTTAACCCAACGACCACGTGGCAGATGATGTGGCAGTTTGAATAAAATAACGTAAGTCGCCCATTAACCAGGCGACTTGTAAGTCGCCCGTTAACCGGGCGACTTAGAGTTAATTACAGCACCTTTACCTTTCCCTTTCCCGATCTGTTTCTTCTCTCCCACTTCTCCCCCATTTTTCCCCAGGTTGCTTGCGGTTGCTGTCGCCGGATCTAGCAAAGGTAAGGGATTTTTTATGCATTTTATGTGTAGTTAGTTAATTGTTTGTAGATTATTGTGTATTTTCGTTAGATTAAGAAAGATTTATGAATTTCAAACTACTTCTCAAGTTTTTTTTGGATGAATCTCTTTGTTTGTGGAAATTTTTTGTAGATTTGTTTAAGGTTTGTGCATTTAGCTTAGACTTAAGTAATTTATTCACCTTTTCCTTTCCCGATCAGACATTCTCCCTCTTCGCCATTTCGAGATCTACTTGCTGCTCCGCCCGTTCGTCGCCGGATCAGGTAATGTGAAGTTATTTTATGCATTTTTATGTTAAATTAGTTAGATTTTTTATATCATAATACATAGAATTTTGCTGCGTTGGACATTTTGGGTATTATGATGAAGAAAGGATCAATTTGGTACGGATCAATTTCTTAATATAAAAAATTCTCTTATATGAGAGAGTTTTGTTGGATGCATATGGGAATGAAAGTGAAGGGAAGTTTTTCAGTGATATTTTGCCATTTTGTAACTTGATTTTATAAAAAAATGATCTTTTTTTTTTTTGACAAATGAATTTTGTCAGTGATACATTAGGTTGCATTGAAATTTTTAGCACTATAATTATATCTTATTTAGAATCTAAATTTGATTGTATAATTTATTTTGTTAAAATTCAATAATTTTTTTAAATTATATTATTTTAATGATATTTTCATTTTACATATATAGAATATCAACAGAGTTCTTCGTCTAAGATAGCATGAGTGAGTTATTAAATTTAGAGATTGTAGATTATGTAGATGAAGTGTAGTCATATATTGAATATGAAATTTATTTGTTGAATGACAATGATAACTACGAGAGAGAAAATTAGGGCTTTGAAGGCCAAGTTGATGAACAAATTGAGAAAATGCTGACGACAATCCAATAGAAACAAAAAAAAAAAAAAAAAAACATCTAGAGTTTGAGATGAATTTAGGAAACTTACATAAGGTCAAAGAAAAGTGAAATGTTGTAACTGCAAAATTCCTTAGTGAATACAAGTGTACCACACAGTTCAGGAAGGAAATTTATTTTGATTTTTCTTAAGGAAATAGTTATATCATGAATTATTTTCTTTGCTTACCTTCCAATTGATTTGAATATTTCTCTTTTTGCTTTTTTTAGTTTTTAATAACAAATTTAGTCTTATGAAATGCGGAATACTAATGTCAAAAAATAAATCAATTGGGAACCCTCACATTATGCATAAACATACTTAGGATCTTTAATTTGACATTAATGAGTATATTTGTAGAATAACTAAAATTTATATGCCTATTAATTATGTATAAATAATTTATAAACATCCAAATATTTCATCTAGCATCTAATATAATTGTTATAATATGCGAGGAGTTTATTTTGAATTTTATTATATTATTTCTATTTAATAAAATTTTATTGACGTATGCGCATTTAAACTAGTAAGAAAGCAAAATTCTAACCATTTATTTTTATTTTTCAAATGGAATCCTAAACTTTAAAAATTAAATTTATGTCGATTAATGAATGAATTTTGATAATAGATTTTTTTATGCTAAAAATTTGGGTGAGAGAAGATGAAATAGATGTGTGTCTCCAATTCTTGACAGTGGCCACCGTCAATGCAACTCACAGTTTATAAGTTTCTATATTCTACCCACAATTAGGAAGCATATGGACTTGAAGCCAAGGGAGATAATCGGTCGTATGGAATCGAAGTTCAATATTAAAGTGTCATACATGAAGGCTTGGGATGCCCGGAGGAAGGCAATAAAAGTAGTTTTTGGCAGTTGGGAGGAGTCTTATCGCACTCTTAATTTGTTCATGGATGTTGTTGCCTCTGTAATGCCTGGTACGGTATATCGAATTCAAAGCACGCAGACAAATAGGTTTCAAAGACTATTCTGGGCATTTGGTCCTTCTATTACTGGGTGGAAATATTGTCGGCCAGTTCTTTCTCTTGATGGCACATTCCTACTCGGTAAATATAGGGGGACATTATTAACTGCGATAGGTATGGATGCTAATAATGGTCTATATCCACTTGCATTTGCTGTAGTTGAATCAGAGTGTACCGAATCATGGATTTGGTTTTTAAGACAAGTCAATGAGCTACTCCCTGTAGTTACGAACAGGCCTAATCTCTGTATCATATCAGACAGGCATGCTGGTTTGGTTAGAGGTTGCAGGAAAATCTTTCCTAATGTTGCTCATCGACACTGCCTAAGACATCTACGTGAGAATTTCAAGAAAGCAATACGACAAATGGGAATAGGAGACGTTGATTTTTTGTGTCAAAAAATGTACGCAGCAGGAAATACAGATGATAAAGCCTTTTTTAATAGATGTATGGAAGACATGAGGAGGATCAAAGTGGACATCCATCAATGGCTCGTAGACCGTGATGTAAGTCGTTGGTCTTTAATAAATGATGGTGGATTTAGATTTGGGGTAATGACAACTAATGCTGCAGAGTCTTTCAATGGAGTTTTAAAGCGAGCAAGAGGATTGCCGATACAGGCCTTGATTACAGCCATATACTATAACATTATTTCAATGTTTATGAGGAGGTTGGAATTCATTGCAACGGAGGAGCAACAAAATAATAACTTCTTCGCTCCACGTGTTCAGACATTAGTAAAAAAAATTGAGGAGGAGGCTAGACGAATGCCTGAGCCAATCCGGCTTAACTTGAATGAATTTCAAGTTGTTGACATGTCCTCTAGATCATACCGTGTCGACATACTAGACGGGAGGAGGTGCAAGTGCAGTTGTGAAAAACCAATGCTGTATCACTCGCCATGTTCACATGTGGTCTGTTGTTTGGCATTGTTAAGACGATCACATTTCGAATATGTTTCTCCCTACTACACGACAACTAACTACAAGTTAAGTTATTCTGGAGAATTTCATCATATCCCTAATAAGGATGAATGGGGAGAGCATAACCCAATCTCTGGAATAATGCCACTACTCCCGCCAAATTATCGAAGAAGATCTGGTCGTCCACGAACAAATCGTTATCGCAATACGATGGACGAGGCACAAGCTGGGAGCAGCAGGTTATGCGGAGCTTGTCACTTAGCTGGACATAACAAGGCCACTTGCCCAACTAGATTCAATCGCAGGAACTAGGATTTATTTGTGTCAACTGTTGTATTTTCACGTGCATTTAAGTGATTTTTATGTGTGTAGTTCTCATTTGCATTATGTTTGTAGTTCTCATTTGCGTTTATGTAATATTTTCAGATGCATTGAAGCTTTTAAGTTTGTAGTTCTCATTTGCGTTTATGTAATATTTTCAGATGCATTGAAGCTTTTTTGTTTGTAGTTATTACATGCAGTATATGTAATATTTTCACATGCATTGAATTCATATGTCATCTAGTTATACGTCACTCAAAATGAGTTGGACATATATGGAGATGCTAAAAGGAGTACCCAACAAAGAAAGATTTGATGAAGAAAGTATTAGGATTCATGCTTCAATAGCACGAGCCGGTGATACTCCATTAGAGCAAAAGGCGAATGCAAATGAGATTTTTCGGTGTTGTTTCCACAAATGGTCAGAAAAAGAGGATGATAGCCTCTGGGCTATACATGCTGAGTTGATCGTGGTAAAACTTTTCAGGACAAAAAAATTTTTAAATGCTGCAGGTTGGAAATCACTTGAAATTAGGTTCAGAGAGGTTAACGGTCATTTTGTTAGCCCTCACTTCTTGCAGATGCGATACCACGAGCTGAAACGCCACCGAAACGAGGGTTATTCACCACCAGATTTGGACTGTAGTAGCCTTGATCATGAGCATGTCATTTTTTATCGTAGATGGTGTCCGAGTCATGACAAATTAATTAAAAATTTTTATAAAGATCGGATGAAGGAGGTAACATCTGATGGTCAGCTGAGAGAGTTCTTCAAACTTGAGGATTGGCAGGACCTACAATATGAGTTTGAGTGTAAGATGAAGTGTTGTCCAACACAGTCACAGCTCCAATCACGTATGCATATGCTGCTTAGGAATTAGTAGACCTGTAGCATCGAACGAACTATACAGATATGTTATGCATGACTGGGGGGAAGATTAGGATTATGTTATGCATGAAGTGTTGCTATTTTAATGTGTAAGAATTTTGTAAAATTTATATTATGCTTTATTTTATATGATGCTTTAATTAAAGTCTGAAATAATTCTAAATTATCTTTATTATATTTTTTGGGTTTAAATAATAGTTTATTTAAAGTTAGTTTTTGAAATAATTCTAAATAAGATCAAGGGCTAATTGGGAGAGGTTTGAATGGACTGCCGATATCGAATCCTTTGATCATGCACCGTTCGTTGGACATTTGAAGGCCTTAATGATGTCGGAATTCAATGATCTTGGGCTCGTTGGATTTGTCTCGTCAAGCCGTTCGAATCGAGTATAAGCTCGTCGAAATCGGAGACCGTTTGTTAACTCAAATTGCGGTTTGAACCTTCCAACAGCGCTTTGAACCCTTGATTCAGACTCGTTTGGGCTCGGATTGGGTTGATCTTGGTGTCGTTGGGTTCGTATTTCCGAGACGCTCAAATTGACTATAAGTTCGTTAAAATCGGAGTTCGGGTGCTTCCAAAATTAATTTCTGAAGTTTTCATCTAGCTTTTGCCTGGAGATTTAAGCCCGATCAAGATAATTTTGTGATGTCGTATCAATATCATATATTATTATTTTAAAAAAAAAAGTAAATCAATATTTTTATTTTATATAATACTTAATTTTCTTTAATGATTAAATATATTACATATATAAATCATATATTTAAGTCATATATTTTATAATTTATTTTGTATCATTAAAAAATAATTCTTATCATTATCTGTTCTCCAATAATGCATAGAAGTTTCACTACTTTTTTAATTTAAAATAGTATTAATTTATTATCATTTATTTTTAATTTAATATAACCATCATTTATTTTTAGAGAACAATTTTTTTAATAAAAATAAAAAAATATAAAAAATCTTTGAGCTATAAGTGTCCAATTTGGCTTTATCAATGTCATAAGATCCAATGAGTGCACTTTCACAAGAAAGGAATGTAAGACTAAAGCAAATTGGGGAGAAGATTGAGTATCTGGGGTAAAAGAATATATTATTATTATTATTATTATTATTATTTTATTTATTTATTATTTTAATGAAATTATGATGAAGGGATAAGAACAAGTCAAAGTTTGACCTCTAATGCTTGTAGTGTAAAAAGAGGACATGTGAAGATGAAGATAAAGTAATTGGTGATAATAGATCGGGGGGAAAATTTTTAAAGTAAGCATGATTAAAAATTTAATTATGTGATTAAGTATTGTTAAAAAAAAATTTAAAATTAAGATCATTTAGATTTATTTCATAAAAATAAATCTAAAATTTTATACCCAAAATTCACTACAAAACTTTATCATTTTAATCAAACAACATGTGTTTTGTGTTTTTTACTGTAGCATAATAATTTATAGAATTGATGTATACTCTTGCTATTATTAATTGTTATTTTGTTCTCAGGTAAAATGGCATCAGACCAACGACGTCGCAGAAAGAAAAGGACAACTGGTGAGCCTTCCGGAGAGGGTACTAGTGAAGCACCCCCTCCAACTCAGATCCATCCTAACATAGCTTCATTGCTTGGTACACATAGAGCTGCACATCCTGATGGGGTAATTCCAATTTTTTACTAAGTTAATAAGATTATGCCAAATATTAAAGGTTAATCTAAGTTATTATATGTCTCTGTAGGGAACAATTTTGGAAGCAGCATCGCATCTTCTAATGGTGCATGATTGGCCGGTGAATTGCCCAAGGTTTATGGAAGCTTTAAGATTGGTGGGGCTAGATTGTGTTAGCCAGATGAGATATTTACGGATGGACCACCATTTGCTGACAGCCTTAGTGGAGAGGTGGTCTCCTCAGACTAATAGTTTTCACCTGACCGTTGGCGAGATGACCATTACCTTGCAGGATGTTGCTATGATTTTGGGAGTCAATATAGATGGTCCTGCACTGGTAGGTCATACTGTTGTTGGGGCTGGGAGACGCTGGCTTAGTTGGCCAGACTGTTGTGATGACCTGCTTGGGAGCCATCCACTGGCAGATGTTGTATATCGGGACCCATTCGATCATCGCATCACCTCAAGGTTTCGTATGGGACAGGCACATGCACAGACTTGTATTCCCCTTAGATGGCTGCGTTGGACATTTTGGCGTGACTCGTACTTGGACCTGAATGATATGGATTTTTGGAGGCATGTCCGAGCCTACATTTTGTTCATATTGGGTTGTCACCTTCTCCCAGATACTTCAGGTTCAGAGATACATTTACAATACCTGACTATTATGGAGGATTTAGCAGTATTCAGTACGTACTATCTTGGAGGAGCAGTTTTAGCCCATTTGTATAGAGAGTTGGGAGAAGCAACACGGCCTAGTAGAGCCAACATAGCGGGATGCATCAATTTGTTACAAATCTGGGCTTGGGAGCATCTGCATGTAGGACGACCACTGCTTCGTGTTCCATTTCCAGTGGAACTTGATGGACTAAGTGTTGGGTTCAGGTATGAGAAAATTTTAATTCATAAATTTTATTAATACTACTTGCAATAAATTCTTATTTACAATCTTAATGTAATAGGTGGAATGAGGATCGTCTTAGAGAATTGCCGGTCGGAAATCTCATTACCTATAGAGATGAGCTTGATGGTTTACTAGATAGTCAGGTATCTTCTTAAACATCTGAATTGAAAAATTAACTCTTTACTAATCTAATTTTTACAAAAATAGGTAATTTGGCAACCATATACGCCCGATATTCAAGCACAGGTTGCACAGATTTGTTTGTCAGGGGCGGACATTTGGACTGCACGAGTGCCTCTGATCAGTTGGAAGAGGGTTGAGTGGCACTTGCCGGATAGAGTCCTACGGCAATTTGGCTTATGCCCACGAACTGACATCCAACCAATGGATCCAAGCTTCAAACGGGTAGATGGTCGTGGGAAACCTGACATGGATTGGATGTTGTACCACCAAGCACATATTGCAGTATGGGAGAGTAGGCGTGGATTCATTGTTACAGGAGATTTACTGGACCATCATAACACCTACTCAATTCATCAGTACATACACTGGTACAAGTCATGGGCAACACTTTACATGTTAAAGGCACCTGTTGAGGCTCCAACAACGGCCTATCCTAGAGCTCCCTCAGAGCGCCTTCTGGTAAGTTCAAATTTAATATGCTATAATTTTTTTAAATAATTTCCTTCTTCTGGTAACATATCTTTTTGGTTAATTCAGAGGGATTTTTTCCTGGGTACTGAACAAGCATTGCAGCAACACTTCAATGGTATTGATGATACACCACAACAGAGGGACATAAACACAATTGCAGAGCTTTGTCGTGGTTTGCGTAGGCAGATGTATATTGAAGATCAAGGATATTTTGAGGATAGAGGTGAGCATGAAGCACCATTCTCCATGACCCAGGAACCTCCTCACCAGTACAGTGGATATGTTGGACCGTCCTCTTATCCTGATCAAGGGCCCTCTACGGACCTCTTCAGCAGCCAGGTGCCAACGGATTTGGAAGCATACCTCAGCCCAGATTTGTACCGAGCTCGATTCATACAGATGACATAGCTGAGGAAGAAGCACCTGAGGAGGAACAACACATGCTACGTCAAAGGCCACGACGACCGCCTCAGCATTACACTCCAGGCACTGATGCATTGCCACAGAGGCCACGTAGGCGACGCTAGTTCAGCTGTTTATGTATTTCATGCTTATGTTACGAATTATTTAGTTTCAATATGCTTATGTTATGAATTATTTTGTTTCAATATGCTCAGGTAATTGGTTGGGAAACAAGACTCTTCAAGACTAAAATCTAATTTGAGCTTGGTTTTTTACTGCTATTTAATGCTACTATAAAAATATATCTAACTATAAAAATGCTACTATATACCTTCGTTTTTTACTACTTTGTAAATCTAGTTTAAAAATTTTTTGTAGTATAAAATTTTTAGTAAAAAAATTTAAAATATAGAAAATTATGTTTTACAAGTATTGTTGCCCAAGGTGACATAAGTTTATTTTCTATAAAAACCAGTTTTATAATGATTGCACCAAAATCGATCAAATCCAGCAAAAAATTACACAAATAAATAATATATATATATTATATATATATATATATATATATATATATATATATATATATATATATATATATATATATATATATATATATATATATATCAATGCATATTGTAGTTAGTTAAAAAGGTCTATTGTGTTTTGTTGTCGTTGCTTTGGCGTAATACCTATCCTCAAACTTCAGTTACTAAAATTTGTATTCCATTCCGAGGGATAGCTGAAGAAACCAAAATTTTATAATCTGATCGTTTGGTTGTGGCGCTGCTTTGGTGAACTTATAAATTTACTTTTTTGGAGATTTTAAAAATTTATTTATAAGTTAAGTCGTAATAATTAATAAAGTTAACATTAATTTCAAACATCATAAATTTTCATAAAACTCTAACTAAAAACTTAGTATTTTTTTAGTAAATGTTTGTGAGATGATGAGGAATGTTAAATGACTTTTGTATAATATTCCCTCTCAGACAGAAAGAAAACCATTCATGTCTATTTCATAGTTTTCTAAAATATTTTCAATTTGAATAAAAAAAACCTTACCGACCAACTTAATAAAATCCATGCTTGGATTCCAGATTCATTCAATCACTCCCAAATTCATAAAAATTTATCATAATATTAATCAAAATCTCAACAAATACTTATAGATTAAAGCCATATAGTGTCATCGAATAAGCATATTCTTGCTTATTTATGCTCTTTTTCCCAACCAAAGAACCAAGAAAATGAAAAAAAGAAAAAACCATTACCCAATTGAAGAAGATGAAAACAGAGGATGAATGGTTCTCAAAATTATTGTTGAGGCATTTCACCAGATTTGGAAAGCGACGTTGAACAAATGGAGAGAGAGTCAGAGAGTGAAGGCTAATGTAAGAGCATCAAATGTAAGAGCAACTCGTTTTAAACTCTACTTCAAATGAAGTAGGCTAAGAAGCTTTTCAATTCGATAGGAGGAGAAAATGGTGAAGGAGGATGCAAAGAATTCTTATTCAACCTAAGGCTAATTATCTTCTGCTTCGACGAGAGGAGAAGAAGACGAGAACCGTTTGCCTATGGTGCTACCTTAGTGATGTTTTTTATCTTTATTTAGGGAACCATTTAACTAAATAAAATAAATTGCTTGAGTGAAGAAATTCAAAACATTTTTGAACAATTTAATTTAAAACAAAAGAAATAATGTTTGATATTTTTTAATGGCTTGTGAAAAGGCGATGGTCATTTTACCACAGGAAGAATGTTTAATATTTATTTAAATGTCTTAACATTGAAAAGGCCATGGTCATTTATTGGAATTTATTAATTTAAATAAACTAAAAATTAATTAAATTGAAGTTTCGTAGTAAAAATGCCATTGTCATTTAATAGAATTTAATCCGCAAACATTTAGGAGAAAAATTATTAATGAATTTGAAGAGTTCTAAATTAATGTTTTGAATTATTTTATATTAAAAAAATGTATAAATAAAATGAATGGTTTGGATTCATCTTTGATAAATAAAATGAAAGGCCATGATTATATTTGGGAGGAATCTTAAAACACATTCTTTTAGCAGTATAATATGGATTAATAGTGTAGATTTAATTTATGTTTATAAATAAATGATTCGTAATTACTCTAGGTGGAATCCAAGCCACACTCATATAGTACTGCATATATGGATTATTCATGTGCTCTCATAATTCATGGGTAATTAAAGGAGTTTGTATGTAAGTTCATATTCAAACTATTTCTTCAAAAGTTTTTGAGAAATTTTTA
Organism: Dendrobium nobile; assembly: GCA_022539455.1. NCBI lineage: Eukaryota > Viridiplantae > Streptophyta > Magnoliopsida > Asparagales > Orchidaceae > Dendrobium > Dendrobium nobile. The sequence goes on from CM039734.1 coordinate 54,965,863, forward strand.
CATATATTACAAAAATTTGCTTTATAAATTAGTAAGAAAGCAATCCCAAATGAAGCCTAAATTAAAATCTCGACATATTGCCTCAGAATTCGTTTTAATATTTTTATTTTAGCTATGTTTAATAAACAAAAGCACTCTATATCATTTAAAAAAAAATATAGTTTCTTACCAATTTTTACCATCTAAAAAAAATTCAACAAGTAATGCAAAATTATCACATAAGTTGTAGTTGTTCATAGCAGGAGTTCAACAAATGTTTAAGTTACATCAACCATATAATAGATCAAATACACACATACAATCACTTCTACTAATGGCAATGATCCGAAGGACCAGCGACCATATATTGGGAACTTACTAGTCAAGTAACTCTTCTACTGGTTCTACCCTTGAAGGACCAGCGACCCCATCATCCCTTTCTGCTGGGCATGAAGTTTCGTATCTTTGTAAATTTGGATGGTTAGTATTATCTCCTAACACCTCAATCTCTTCGACATCAACGTACATTATAAGCAATTCTGTTGCAGCTTGGCATAACAGAACTTCACAAACTTCATCATCCTCAACTTCCGAAGCGACATACTCATTTCCAACAGGCATCCGACATACTAACTTTACAGAATACTTTGAAGGATCGTACTTCAGTGCTCTAAGTATCCTAAATTTAAGCTGTTCTAAGTTGCAATTTCTTGGCACATGTAGGGGTCGACTCCTACCCCCAAAATAGCTTGGCGTGAAATTGGTGTCCACTTTTAATTCACCTCCATACATAAGCACAAAGGTCGCACCACGTCCACTCATTATTGATGTACTCGTACGTATCACTATGCTAAATGAACAAATTACAAAATACTTAATGTTTTAATTATTCTAAAGAATACTAAAATATAATTAAAATTCATTGAATTTTAATTATACGAAAAGACTTCATTACAATTTAGCTCTTATAAATTTTTTTTAAAGAATTATAAATTAAATAAACAATTATTATATATTAACAAAAATATTGCTTTTCAATTTATAGCAATATACAAAGACTAATTCGTTATATCTACCAATTTTTAACAAAATCTATGTTCTATATCAACTTATCTCAAGTTCTCAAGTTCTGTCAAACAATATTACAACTAACTCTTGCAAAATTAGACAAAGTAATAGATCTACCAAAATATAGGCGAAATAAACTAAAAAGACTCAAATAAGATCATTTTTAACCAAATTTCTACAACACCTCAAATACTAAACATAATAAACCTCAAATATTAAAAATAAAACCTTACCTAAACACTTGATGGCGAGATCGGCGACTCCAAATTTCCCAATGGCGACGACTGCAGAAGGGGAAAGTGAAGGAAATGAGATCGGGAAGGATTTTGGGTATTAAAGTATTAGCCTAAAGTCGCCCGTTTAACGGGCGACTTATAAGTCGCCCGTAAAACGGGCGACTTATAAATCGCCCGTTAAACGATCTTCGATCTCGCCACATCATCACCACGTCGGATCTTGACTATTTTAGTCAAAGCATAAGTCGCCCGTTTAACGGGCGACTTTGCCTATTTTTAAATTTTTTTAAAAACATGCTTAAGCTCTTAATATATTTTATAATCATGCTTAGTCTCAAAATTTATCTCACGCAAAATATGGGAAATAGAGTAATTAATGCGAGAGAGACAGAACTTAATATCTCTAATCTTATAAAAATTGTTTGGATTATTTTTAGAAATGCCATTAATATACTGAATTAAAAGCAATGCATCAACTTCCACCCATATGTTAGTAAGGCCAAGGAAAAGACTATTCTAATATTTTATAAAATATTAGAACAAATTTTATAAATAAGAACAAAAATAAATAAATACTATTCTTCTTAGTCTCCACTAATTTTTATTCACGCATTTCAATTCCTATTAAATTCATGAATGTATTACTATATCTCATAATAATGCTAAAATTTTTAAGTTGGTTTATAACATAATGAGATTTATAGTATGGATAAACTTTGGCGTGACATTCAATTATTGATTGTCAAATGCTAAAATTGAATCTCATGATTCCATCTTTTTTTAAAATATAATTTTATTTTATTTTATTTTGAAACGGAGGTATCTACGTACTCACTGTCACCTTCTTAGAAGGCGCTTCGTGGTGTAACTAATCCCTTTGAGATCTTACCAGCAATCAGCCCCACAGGTGCATGACCCGCATTTATTTTCTCTTCACTTAATAGGTCGTGCCGTATAAAAGGGGATTCGAATATGGATTGGGCCGGGGGTCATATCTAATTTAAATATAAAATTAGTTAAGAAATATTCTACAGTAGTTGTTAAAAATAAATAAAAGACTTCAAAACTGATGCAAGAATTTTTAGTAAAGCCCTTGAAACTGCTAAAAATGCTTTTGTTATAGTACCGGGCATTAGTCCTGTAAATTTGTTAAGACAAGTGAAATTACATGTACTGACAATTAAAAATTATATTTTTACCTAATTTCCAAATAAATACTCCCATTCATAAATTAGAAGTTTTTAATTCAAAATGTTTTTTGCTGTTTGCATATTTATCCAACTTTAATCCTTTTTGATTCACTCTTCTAATAATTTTAACAGTTACATAATATTAATGCTAAATAACTTGCAGTAAATTTCAGTAGCTTTCTCCTCTATTTAAATAATCTTAGGCGAGTTTTGAAAAGTTTGTTTGCCTGACGTGTATGGTAAGAATGGTTGGAACTAAGTTCCTAAAGTCAAAAATTTTTGTTAATGTTTTCAATTTATTATCCGTTTGGCACTAGGGGTGTCAATTTCGGGTTATAAGTCGGGTTCGGATCGAACCTAAACTGACACGGGTTTAAACGGGTCGAACCTAACCCGACCCGGGTAGATAAACGGGTCGGAAATCCGAACCCGAACCCGACCTGGCGGGTTGCCGGGTTGACCCGACCTGAGACGGCACCCGAAACTCGCGGATGCGGTCTGGCTAGAGCGGCGAGTGCGGGTGCGTGCGGGCGAGCGCGGGTGCTGGCGAGCGTAGGCGAGTGTGCTGGCGAGCGCAGGTGCACGCGAGCGCTGGCGAGCATGCGCAGCCAACCTTGGGAGCGGGGCGCCGGCGCTGGCAGGCGAGGCAGCTTCGCGGGCAGTTCAAGTTAAACGGGTTCGCGGGTTGCCCAACCCGTTTTTCAAACTGGTCGAATTTGTGAATCAGAATCCGACCCGTTTTGAAATCGGGTCGGGTCCAACCCTGATTTTTCGGTTCGGGTCCGGATCTTTTTTCGTGTCGTGTCAAATATTGACACCCCTATTTGGGACGGCTTTTCCACCGCTTATTAAAGCAGTGGGAAAATCGTCCAAAGCAAAACCTTAATTATTGGCGAACTTGGACTGTAGTAATTATTTAGTTGATCGCAGATATTTTTGGCACCCACTCGTATACTTTTGACCGGAATTATGAAACTCCCAAGACTCCGACTCCTGTGCTCATGCCTTCTTGGCTGGACAAATTTTATAAATAAATATGTTGATGAGTTATATTAATGAAATAAAAATAAAAAATAATTAAAAAAGAGGTGTAGTTGCAAGCAGTTCCAACGACCGGCGGACATGAAAAAGTTGCAGAAAAACTGAAATTGTCTAAACTTCTTATTTATTTTTTAGGTATCATTTATTTTTTTATTGCTTTTTAAAAAGCTGTGTAAAAAAACCGTTACAAACGGAGCTTTATAGCCAGTTTTGTCACCGTGAATGACTGACCAATTTTCTAAAATTACAAAAAAAAAAAAATATACAATGAATAGACTCCTCCATAATTTCTGTTTTGAATTTTAATTTTTTTGTCTTGTTTTTAAAATTCTTTGTTTTTTGTTTTTTTCAGCTATAATTTAAGAAATTAAAAAATAAATAACCGATGGCTCACTCTATCAAAATACCGAAAAAGGGCTACTGCAGCATAAAATTAGATCTTTTCTGGCGGTTTTAACCGCCACAAATTTACTTGCAACGGTTACAGAACCGCTGCATGACCGTTGTAATTGCAATGTGCTGCAAAGACATTCTACGGCGGTTCTACGACCGTTGGGGTAGAAAAATATTAATAGCAGCAGTTTAAGCCGCTATAAAATTACAGAATTGAAGCAGGTATAACCGCAGCAACTAGATAAAAAAAATCCCAAAATCGTGGTCTTCTTATCATATTTCATTTTGTATGACTAGCTAATTAGGGATGTCAATTTCGGGACACGGATAGGGTTTGCGTCGAACCCAAAATTGACTTGGCATTATTCTGGTCAACCCTAACCTGACCCGTTTTTGCAAACGAGTCAGCTTTCTAGACTCAAACCCGACCCACTTTGATTTTGGGTCAACTGGACCCAACTTGTTTCAGCTAAATCCCGCTCCTCTATTCAGCCAAATCCCGCCTTTTAAGTAAAAATTTTCGTCAAATCATGAGCCTGGCAGTGACTACGATTGCGGGCAGCGAGTACGCGACAAACGACGCCAGCGGGCACTGAAAGGCTACGATGGGCAAACGCAGGCAAAGGCTACGCAGTAATGCGGGCAGAGTCATTTTCCGGGTTAATCCAGGTCATTTCCGGATTTCCTGGTCAAACGGAACCCGACCCATTTTTTCAAAGGGACGACTATGAAAACTCAAACCCGACCCGTTTCGAAACTAGGTGGGGTATAACCTAAATTAAACTATATAACAAATTATATGAGATGGCATATATATATATATATATTATATATATATATATATATATATATATATATATAGAAAAAGTTATTTTAATTCAAAATATCCTATATATAATCTTTTCTTATTATTTTCTAAAATGACTTTCTAGTACAAAAAATCTTAATCCAATAAATTTTTGTGTGAAAAAATTATTTTAAAAAGTAATAAAAAAATTGTCACAAATAAAATTTAAATTAAATTATATAACTATATAACTAGTTATGTAGTATTGGTGAAAAAAAGGGCAAAAGGCCAATCTTAAAGGGCATTGTGACCACTGACTTTTTATTTTATAAGTTTGTTAAACTTGTAGCTTTTGAAATTAAAATTCAAGTAAAAATAAAAAAAATATATAGTTTTTTAGCTCTAGCACAACAAGTTAAACTAAATTAATTATTTAATATTCAATAAAAGAACTAAAAGTGCAGGCCTGTCGCCAAAATTTTTTTGAACGGACACTCTCCACGTCATTGGCCACTTGGCCGCCGTGTGAAAAATTGACACTGCAAGAAAATCCAACTAGAATTTTTCTTGTTAGGATCAACACGATTTAAGTATAGGTCGGGTTTGGGTCTCTATTTTCGACCCTTTTTGAATTTCGGCCTGGGTTCAGATCAACCCAAAAATCTGATTTGGACCCAATTTTGACCCACTTCGTCAGGCGTATAAGCAATTAAGCGACTCGATTTAGCTTTCACCTTCCAATGGCCGCTACACCCCACTCAATTTAGGTATATCATTGAGCACTATCACGCTTCCGCCTTTCAGTGGCAGACCTCGTTCCACCGCTCGCATGCTGCAGTCGATGGCAGCTCGCTGACGTTCACCTCCTTCGACAACGTTCCTTCCTGTCAAGTCAGAAGCCATGACAGCTCGCTGCTCCCCGTTCTTCTGTTGGATCGGAATTCAAAGGTAAGGATGGCGACGTGAGGGAGATCGCTCGTTGCGAGTTGAAGGCTACCATTTTCTCCCATTCACGCATGAGATAAAGTGTTGAACGAATCGATAAAAGAATTCTTCGCCTTCTTCGATGATGTTCCTTCATGTCTGGTCAGAAGTCACAACAAATTGCCATTTTTTTTCTTAGATCAGAAGTAACGACGATGGTGGGAGGGAGCTCACTCATTGCAAAGCTCATCATTTTCTCCCATTTGCTCGCTTCTTTGGCGAATTCACCGTGGTTTCATATCAGGTTGGGTTCGGGTCGTGTCAAACAATAATGGGTCATTCCCATGTTCGACCAGAACCCGATCCACAACCTGATTTTGACACACTAATCACTAGAACCACTAGTGACTATTATTTCTTACCAATGTCCCAACATTACATCCAACATGATTTTACTCTATCAACATCCGAATGAATCATTTAATAGTTCTCATATCAGCTTTCACCAATCACCTTGTTGATTAGTTCCATCATTAATGGCCCGAAAATTAGTGCCTTGCCTCCTGAATAACATCGCCAACATAGCTTATCATCTCTCTAGCTGATAGCCCCCTCTAACACTCAGTTGATCAAATCTAGATTGAAAAATATCTTATACTTGTTCGATCTCTAATAGAACTTGTTAGCTTATACTTGTTTGTTCTCTAATGTAAAGAGGATGCTAATGCTGTCTTCCATTTTCTCCATCCTTCACCATTCTAACTTACTTTGATAGGGCTAGTTAGCCTAGGGCTGCAAGCGAACCAAACGTTCGACAAGCTACTCGTTGTTCGATTCGATTAAAGCTCGTTTGTGATCGTTTAATTAACTAAACAAACAAACTTGAACAATATTTTAAATACTCGATTCTTAAATAAACAAACTTGAACACTAATGCGTTCAGCTCATTTATGTTCGCGAACAACATCATTTGAAGTTCGTGAACAAGCTCGACATTAAGCTCGATAAGAAGCTCGATTCGTGTTCGATTTTGAACTCGTGAATAAGCTCGATAAAAATAATTAATATTTGACTATAAAATTAATAAATATAAATAATCATTGCCTTTGTTACATAGACAATTGCTTTTATTATAAATATGTTTGTTCATAGATATGTTCATGAACGTGTTTGTTTGATAGTTAAAAAAAATTCATTAAATATGTTCGCGAACAAGCTCGATAAGCACTAAACGAATGAACATGAACTGAACATGAACCGAACATGAACACTCATAAATTTAAATGACCCAAACATGAACACAAACAATAAAGCTCGAACAAACATGAACCAAACTTAAACAAACTGATATTAAATGAACACTCACATACTCGGCTCGGCTCGGTTCGTTTGCAGCCCTATAGTTAGGTCTTCATTGTATTATTTAAATATATATCAGTGTAAATATTGCAAAAAGAGAACATAGATAGTCTTCCGATCTGTAGTAAGAATCATTTATCACCTTCTTCCTCTGCATTTTTTTATGAGGCAATGTTATCCTCATTTAAAGAATTTAGATAACGCTTTCTATATTGAATCAAGTCCAATGGACAATAATGATGTTTTCGGTAGAAGAAAACGACTATAAAGGGCCTGAACTTATTTTTGGGACATTTAGATCATTTAAGGCAAACACACACAACGCATATACAAAGACTAGAACCCAAGACCTCTTAGTTGGAAGCCTAAGCTCTCAACCAACAGGCTAAGATGAGCTGTGTAGGGCCTGAACTTAGCTTTACCAAAGATTCAGCACTTTGGAGATTGATATATCATCAAAAAAATGAATGTAAAAATTCTGACTTCTACATAAGGAGATGGACCCTGAATTTGAGTAGGGGATTCCACCTACGAAAAACATGGAAATGCCTCAATTGTAAGAAAGTTATAATAAAGGAGGAGAATAAAAAAAAAACGATTGCAAAAATTTCAGCTTCTACACAAGAAGAGGGCTCCTGAATTTTAATAGGGGTTGTCGCCTATAAAAAATAAGAGAATGCCTCAACTGTGAGAAACTCATAAGGACAATGGAGACAGAGAATTGGTGTAATTTTCATCCTAAAAAGAAGGTATTTATAGGATCAAAAGAGGGAGATACAATTTAAAATTTGGGGGAAATTTTGTCTCCAAATTATTTATTTATTTTTCAAAAACATTTCTAGAATTTTCTAGAAATTTATTGGGCCCACTTTTGTTATTTTCGAATTAAAAAAAAATTATTTATGACCCCTCACCGAAAAAAAAAAAGAAAAAAAAAGTCCAAGAGGTGCGCCTGTGCAATGAACGGACACTTCCAATTTGAGGAATGAGAGAAGGATTTTTCTGCTACAAGTTTAATATTAAATAACTTTTAGTACAATTAGAGCAGCCTTATCTTAAAAAATAAAATAAAAATTGAAACTTAACTGCAGCGAACAGACGCCTCTTTTGGGCACTCATAATTGTTACGTTGAACTCAGAGGATAGATGTCATAAAAAAATATGGCATTTAAAAGAAGAAATTTTTACATACATAATATTTAAAATTATTCAAAATACATATTCAACATTCAAATTATTATGTTTACTCATATACCACTTCTAACTCTCATTTTCTTCAATTCTACTACTCGGTCTAAACACCGTCAGAAATCCCGCCTCGCATCCTCTTCCTTTTGTTCCCAGCCAGACGGCGACGACGGAAGGTTACCGGAGATTATTATTGGTCTGGGGAGATGTTGTTGGAGGACATCGAGATTGACCAATCACCTTCATTGTCAGAGCTCCATCGCCGGTTGCTGTTCAAGAAGATGCCCAATCTCATTCTGAGTCAGGTATGGCTCCTTCCTGAATCTGTTGATGCTAGGATCTTTCTGCCCAAGATGGGTTTGTTGGATCACACATGCACATTGACTGCTTGCTCCCTCTCACTCCACGACCACATGACTCCCACTTTCCAAAACTCCCTGGAGATGGGTTCGTTGCCTCCTTCAGGGGTAGTGGAGCACATGTTCCTGCTCACTCCACAACCAAATGGGTTCGTTGCCTCTTTCTGCTAGCACTATTGTGAGGCACATAACCTAGCAAGTAATTATCTTATAGATCCACATAATTAAAAGTAGAAAGAAGGATTGCAAAATCAAAAGAACTAGAACCATACAGGGGATAATTCGATACATTAAATGAACTACCGCTTGAGCCATTGACCTTGATCGATGAAAGCTCCGACAGACTGCCCGTAAAGTTGTTGTAGGAGACATCAAGAACTGCCGCAAAGCTCCTATCTCCAAAGCCAATGGCTCCAGTGACATCAAGAACTGTCGCATAGCTGGAGCCATCGTCGTCATGGAAATCATTGACGAAGAAGCGGCAAGCTGAGAATTTGGTTGAGCAATTCCACCGCTGGAGCCTTTGCCGTCATGGCAATCACTGACGAGGGAAGAAGCTGCAGTCACTGAGGAGCAACAAAGTGTTAGAATAGTTAAAAAGGAGGGTTTTAGATGGTATATTAATAAATACAAAAATTTAGATGTTGAATATATATTTACAATAATTTAAAGTGTTATGTATGTAAAAATCCCTTAAACGAAAGAATAATAATAAATGAAAATAAAAAACTGCTATGTTGCAACATGACTTTGTAGTAATGCGTATCATTACTGTAGTTAACTGAAATTATTTGATAACTTTATATTTATACATATTTCATTGGCTATTAATTGGATATCAAATCCTAGCTAGGCATGTTCCTCTTGGTCCAGCTTTGTATTCTTGCTGCTAAAGGATTATGAAGAAGCAATTTTTTTTTTGAATTGCTAGCTATGTTCACCCGTACGTCTTCTGCATTTTTTATAAGGCTTCACGATAATTTTTCACTTTTTATGTCTCTTGATTTGGACATTGTAATACCATGCAAGGAGATATTCCACATTACTGTCAATCCTAGCTGGCTGTGGAAATATTCAAGAGTGCTAATTGGGTTAGCTTAGCTTAGCTTGATTTACTCTAAAGTTGTGAAGTTACTTGACTCTTTTTAGTTCCAGAACAACATTCCAACATATTCGCCTAGGGTTGGGTCTGGTATTTGTTCTATACTTCTATTCAGTTATTATCAAAATCATGGGACAATTGAAAGATAACAATGACACCTCAGCGGACTGGATCCGACGGCTGGCGGGCCGGTTCGGTCCTAAATACGTTCTGACCCGGACAATTCAAATTGGACATTTTTGGAGTTCCCAGAACCATTTTTTGTGTGTTCAATAGTCAATTTGGGCAATTTTAAATTTTAGAAAATTAATTTTTCGATATTTTTTTGTGATTCTAATAGTTTAAAATATTGTAACATATATTTTCACACTCTGTAGGTTTTGACGTCCGAAAAATAAGGGGTAACTAATATATCATCAAAAAATTATCTTGATCGGGCACAAATCTCAAGGCAGAATCAAGTTGAAAACTTCAAACATTAAATTGGAGATCGTATGAACTCCGATTTTAGCAAACTTATAGTCTAATTGATCGTCTCAGAAATACAAACCCAACAACACCAAATTCGACTCAATCCAAGCCCAAATGAGTCCAAATCAAAGACCCGAAGCACATTTGGAAGGTTCAAACTATAATTTAGATTACCAAACGATTTTCAAACTTGGCATGCTTATAGTCGAATCGAGCGGCTCGAAGATACAAATTAAACGAGCCCAAGACCGCTGAATTTTGATATTATTAAGACATTCAAATGCCCAATAAACAATCCATGATAAAGGGTTTCAACATTAGCTGTCCATTCAAACCACTCCAAATGTATACTAATCTTCCACCTATTTACTGGTCATGCTACTATCAGAAAATTATAAATAGATCCATCATTTCTTATAGAAGGGAACCCGGGGGGGGGGGGGGGGGATTCACCCCGCAGCCTACCGACGTTGTAGTTTTGCACGAATGCCATCTAATGCCGGATTTTTTGCATGGTTGATGACTGACGTCGAACTTCTTCCCGACGCCAAACCTCCGCTCGTCAACGAATTTCTACCCGACGTCAAACTTCAACCTAATGTAGGAGTTCTGCTGGCTATTGACTAACATCGAAATTCTACCCGACTTCGGACCTCCGCTCGTCGTCGGATTTCTAACCGACGCCGTACCTCTGACCTCCATCGCCATACAAGGATAGATCTTTATGACCTCCGTCGCCCGTCGACAAAGATCCTTCCGACTTATGTCGCCCAATGACTACAGTCCTTCCGACCTCCGTCCCTCACCGACTAAAGTCCTTCAGACCTCCGTCGCTCACTGACTACGGCCTTTCCGACCAAGCAAATACGTCAACAATAGCTCTTTGTATTCCCACCATGTAATGTACTTCATATGATATACATCAAGCCAAGGCCTTCCCTCTAAAGAAGGGTCTCAATTGTAATCGACTACAAATAATAGTGGATTCATTCAAAATGGGCTAGGCCCCAAGGTTTTTCCCCCTTTTCAAGGTTTTGTACATAAAAATATTGTTGTATCCTATAAATGTTGCACCCTATCTCTTTATCTGTATGCGTGCTGGATCTTCATACAAAACAAAAACCTTAAACTTTATATTTCTCTACCGCTGTGATACTCCAGGACGCAACAGAGATGATACTTGATTAGTCATGAAGGTAATCTGCCTGACTTCATTGACATTGTTTCTTCTATATCTATTGCTTTAAGATTATTATTCCTTCAAGAGTGTATATTTCTCTAGAGAATTAAAGTAACGACCCCTCCTCCCTCCAATTGGTTGTTAAGTTCCTCAGATTCATTCCTAGCTAGGCTCTCTGCAGATGAAACCATGGCTTCTAATTCAGTATGGAATGTTCGATCTTTTCTCTTAGCTGCTTGGCCCAATATTTGTTTTCGTGTACAGTACTAAAAAACCCTCAATTTTAGTGTAAGATAAAATGCTTATGCCTTTGGATTAGCAAAGTCCCCTAATCTGAAAGTGGAATTCTTTCTTGCCGTTGTGGTTAGGTGTTGGAGGATGAGAGGTCGTTGGAGGAAACAATAGTCGTATTGGACTTCTAGATAAGCTGATCAGGCTGCTTAAAGTCTTCTCTTTTTCTCATAAAGTTCCAAATTATCATAAGTGCATAAAAGTCTTAAATTTAAAGAAGAAAATCTATCTAGATTTTATATTGAATGATTGTTATCTTAAAAATTAGGATTATAAATAGGTATATTAATTCTTAAAAGTATCTGATAATCTGATTAAATATTTTGTCGAAAAGAAAAGCACCCGATGCCATGCACGCACCACCCAGAATACAAACGATATAGATTAGATCCATTCGTAGAAGCAATAACCAAAGAGACAATCTTGCCTTGGGGATCTCACGTATGGCATAGCCTTTGCAGTAGCAGAAATGGTTGAGTATTATATTCTGCTTCAACCAAAGAGATTACTCAGTTCATCACTCCTGAATGTAAAAAAGCATTTCTCCGATTAGCAGATCATCCCAAGTAATAGCTACATACAGCCTAATGAATTTGTAGGTGCAACCTAATTCTTTTGTTTTGAATATGTTAAATTTGGCATTCCAACGTAATCAATAAGATATAAATACTAATTTGGTTATATATTGGTATAGTCTAGTAATTTAGGTCAAGATATTCATTAAATTAATCCAATCATAATGAGATTTTACAGATTAATTTTTTATATATATATGAAAATAATAGATGTTCAATCAATCAATCAAAATTTATATTATATTCAACAATTCAAATTTTATTAGGATATCCTCAACTGAATTTTTCAACAAATTATAATAGGAAGTATTTCAATTTTTAGGAAATATGTATTACATGCATGCATGATGATTATGAAGATGATTCTCAGCAAGAAGTTCTTAGTTGATTTTCTCTCTCCCCAACATAAAACTACTCAATTTAAAGATTAGTTTTCATGACTCCTATCCCCTTTTCAATCATGTTTGTCATGCCTTAAAGAATTGCACAAATTCCTCCGATGACTTTCATATAATTAATTGAGAACAACTCTTTATACTTATTGTGCTCATCACATAAATCACTAAGAATAATCAAATACTTGATCTCCATTATCTTCCAATTACCTATTGTTCACCCTCATTCTTTGATAATTGGTGACCAATGAGACATTTTTCTTCTTTTACTTCTAACTTTATCTTAAGAAATGGTCCTCCAAGATATGTTGAGACTTTCTAAACTTTTCTCCTTAATTCTTTTTTTTTTTGGGTTAAAACTCATATAAGGGCCTACACATTAATTAAGCAAAAGACTACAAGTCCTTAGAAGGTTCTTTAGCTTGCTATTGCTCCAAAGAGATACAATAAAAGAAAAAAGAAATCCTAATAAACCCAAGAACGTACCTTACTAGAGTACAAAGATTAAACAATAAACAAAAGCAGGAGAGCGAAACACCCCCTCCAAAACAACTAACAGAGAAAGCCATGAGAAGCAGCCAAGGAGGAGCCAAAAGGCTCACAAGCCGAACCCTACAGAAAATAAAGAACACCAAAGAAAAACACAATAAAGGAAGAAATGATACATCATAGACACGAGCTCTCCAACAAACTAGGCCACCTACAAGACAACAAAGAACTCCAAGTAAATCCAAATTAGGCAATTAACAACCAAAAATAAGGGGAACAGCTAAAGAGGAAAGACCGAAGCAACCAGATGATAGAACCCAACAGACGCCAGACAAGGAACCCACAACAACAAAATCCCCCAGCTAGCAGCAAACACACTCCAAAGCTAGACACCCCCGAGGCAAATATATATATATATATATATATATATATATATATATATATATATATATATCATGTTGTATATATATCATGTTGTATCTCTTGAGGTGTGATAGTTAATATCATGATTTTAAAAATAGGATTGAACAGACCATTTTGTTGGTTCAACTGTTAACTAGCTTTGGACTTTGGGTAGCATAAAAAACAATTTTGCAAAGAACTGATTAGAACAAGGCTTAATTGATTGTTGAACTGGAGAACCGGTGATCATGTCTGATTTTTTATGAACCGGCCATTTCGAATATAGATCAAATTATGATATTTTGATTTTGATCGAATGGCTAAAATAAAATATTTCGAGTTCTAGCAAGTTCAACCTCTCTTCAATCTATATTTTTAAGCTTATAAGTCGAATATTACTATTATTTAAAGCTGAATATCTTATAAATAATCATAATATCATATTCAAAAATTTTAATTTAGAATCATATTTAAATTATCCAAATGTGAATTATCTTTATTTAAAATGTTATACATTAGATTAGTGAAAATATCATTATTATAACATGAATACATGCATCATTTAAGTAATTTTAAAATATTTTTAATATTTATTATGTCATCAATTAGTTCAACCCCAATTAAATCTTTTAAATCTACCATTCAATATTTAAAGTTTGTTTAATACAGTTGCATAATATTGAAGTTACTAGATGTTTATTCTTTAGAAGAAAAAGGCACATTACTACGCGATGCACTAAAGCTACAAGTTTACTTGTTGATGCAACCAAAATGGAAATTGAAAGAAAGGCCAATCGCTATTATAAATTTTAATTATAATCACAGCTTTCTAAATACGATCAAAAAATAGATTTTTTTATGCTTCTTAAAGCAAAATTTTAATTAGTACAAAAATAAAATTGTTTGAACTTGTTGCGTGCTAGAATATACGCGGCGGTAGAGTTTGTAAATTCGCGTCCGAACGTTGTACGAGTATTCAGCACACAAACAGAAAAGAGAATATGAACACCAGAATTTTTACGTGGAAAACCCAAAAAGGGCAAAAACCACGGGGTCTCGCCCAGTTGAAAAATTCCACTAGTGTTTTGCAAATTACAAATGGCTGATTCGTCCCACAAGTCGGGGCAATCAGGTTACAATTCGTTTTTCAAGCAAGTTTACAAAGTTTTGAAAAATCCCGGCGTTTCTCAAAAATCCGGCAGAGTTCCGGCGTATTCAAGCGGTGGGAAGAGCTCCGGCAGTGGTCGAAGAGGAGAGGATTCTCCTTTTCCCCTTTCTCCTCTTCTTATCTTCTTCTTCTCTCTCTTCACTTGAGTCCCCTTTGTGAAGAATGAGGGCTCTATTTATAGTTTTTCTGGAGTGGCATGGCTTGTAAATATGTGCGATATCAGGGGTGAATAGGGAGTGGTTTGAATGGACGGCCGATATTGAACCCTTCGATCGTGCACCGTTTGTTGGACATTTGGAGGCCTTAATGATGTCAGAATTTGGCGGTCTTGGGCTCGTTGGATTTGTCTCATCAAGCCGCTCGATTCGAGCATAAGCTCGTTAAAATCGGAGACCGTTTGATAACTCAAATTGCGGTTTGAACCTTCCAACAGCGCTTCGGGTCCTTAATTCGGACTCATTTGGGCTCGGATTGGGTCGAATTTGGTGTTGTTGGGTTCATATTTCCGAGACGCTCAGTTTGAATACAAGCCCGCTGAAATCGGAGTTTGAATGCTCTTGATTTTAATTTTTAAATTTTTCGGTTAGATTTTGCCTCGAGATTTGTGCTTGATCAAGATAATTTTTTGAGAATACATCAGAACTAATAAGCTGATTTAAGAAACAATATGAAAACCGTCCCAAACGAAGTCTAAATATTAAAATTTAGGCACACTTTCTATAAAAAAACATGACTATAATCAATTTCCTTAATCACATTTTTAATCTTATAATTGAACTTTTTTATAAATTATAGTATGATGGAGTCAAAAAATATATTTTAGTCAAACGTTTTCATTAAAAATATAGCTAAATAATATATTTTTTGTCGCAAGTGCTTTTATCCATTCAAATAATAATGACATTCTTAAAAAAATGATTAAAAAATATTGTAATTAAAATTTGCTTATACATTTTTTAAGTGACTAAAAAAGCGAATTTAATTGAAATATATAATTAAACTCAAACTTGTTTTAGCACTAAAGATGATAGAATAATTGTTAGACCGAAAAAAAAAAACTGATAGTTTTAATAAATATATCATTATGAAGATGTCAAAGTAATTAGAGAATAATTAATCGTGCCCTTAATTTCTTGTTTAACAATCAAACAAAAATAACAAATAGGGAATTTTTTTAGTTTGAATGTGGTATTGTTTCTTACGAAAACTTAGACCATTGAAATGAATAAAGCTATAATTATGAGAGATATTTTGGCGAAATACTTAGTAACAATGCTTAGTTGAACGCTTTAAGTACTCTCATTCTCCCATTGATATAGAAGTATCGGTGGTTGAAGCAATATCCAACAGTTTTTTCAACAAATTAAATTGAAACAAGATTCTGAATAAAATAATGATCAAATAGTCAATCAGATGTGCTAATTAACTTCGAATTAAATGAGATTCAAGATGGACTTAATATATTAATGACTAATTTATTGTTTCACTCTTATGAGATGAGAACCAAACTATTAATATCTTTATACTAACATATTTTTACAACTATTCAATATATGATCAAATTTGAAGCTCTATTTGGGGAATAATTATTCTGTGTGGATGTCGAACGCCGTCCGGAGACCAACTAGAATGCGCCACATCACCCCTTCGCCAATAGCGTGGCTCGGTACAGCTGACGTGGCACACTCTGGTTGGTTTTCGGACGGCATTCTACGCCCATTTCCGCACAGAATAATTTCTCCTATAAATATGTACTCTCTCATCATGAGAACTCTCTACATTATCTATTAGTCTCTCTTTATTTTACCGCATCGTTTGGAATAGCTTTTTTGCTATTTTCAAAGCAGCTTTTTAGTTAAAAAAATTAAAAATTTGGTACTAAAAAGCAAAAGAGATAAAAAAGCTGTTACAAATGAAGTCTAAGTATAATGTATCATGAACCCCCTTAACTTTATATTCATCATTAGAGTCATTTGACCAAAAACTTCCTTAATCATCATAAAATGAACCGATTATTTATGGGTGCTACATATCTCATGATCAGTACTTGATCTTAGTATAATCATTGACATCAATAGCATATGATCGTACTCAAGCCATTGACATTAATGCCACTTGTTAAATTGATGGAATCAAAGTTTAACTATAAACACAAATAATCAAATCAATTTTTAGCTTGTAAATGAAGATCAATCCCTTTTCATTTCCACATCCATCAGTATATTTTAACCATCCGCTTTGAGACTTAACAATAACAAAAAATTACCGGATGATCATTTGATGAAAAGGATTGAGCTCTGCAACATTAATTGAACTTACGTAACCACTATTTATTGCATCAAAATCATCAGCTAATATAGCTACAAACACTCGCTGATCCATTTCTCTCAAATCATGCAGCTCATCTAGATTTGTTGGTTGGGAGCTTTAGTTATAATCAAGAAGTTTTTGATTTGAAATTTATGATATGTGATGTATGAGAATTTATCTTAATCGACTCAAATTAAAGTCCCAAAAATAAAAATTCTCTCAAACCTATCCTTCTCATAGTTTTTTTTTTTTAATGTTCGAGCAGGGGTTGGAATTTCAGACCTCCATTTTAGAGTTCAAAGAAATACCATGGTGAGTGACATCTCTAGTGTTCACAACTTATTTTTAAACAAGCCAAGGCAATAACTGAACGCTACCATTGCTCAACAGTCTTTGCCGACACCAAGGAAATCAATATAAGGTACATCCTTACGCCTCATCAAGGTAGCTTTACCACCATCTTCTTCCAGATACTGAATACCTCCTCTACCATTACTACTCAAAATTTCTCTTGTTGAATTGCACCCAAGTCTCAAAACTTCCTGCATATTCATCATCATCCCTTTTCACTAAAGGAGCAGACTCGGTAAGAATCGCAGAATGAAAGAAGAGGCATATTCATGTAATGCGAACTCTCCAAGCTTCCATAGTTGGGCCTTTTCTGATCAGTCCCAGGTAAGGATGTTAACGTGAAGGTAGAGAAGGCCGGCCATGCACTAGATGAGCTATTCCTGTTGAGGAATTTGGCTCTCTCTCTTTGTCTACGAGCCATGATTACATGCCAATGGTTCTTCACAGCATTGTCAGTTCTTCCAGGAAAAAGCCGAGCTATCAGAGCCCACTTGTTGCCATGAATCCTGTGTGCGGTGAGAAGCCTCTCCTCTTCTTCTTCTGTGAAAGGCCTTCTGTTTATTCTAGGGTCTAGTTGGTTGAACCACCTCAACCTACAGCTTTTTCCTACAAAAAATATCAAAATTATAAATTTGAATTGTAATCATATTTTATTTTTAAAATATAATTAAATATTAAATTTGAATTACACTTTCTTTAAAACTGTGATTTGAAACAATAACTAGAACCACGATTTTGATTTTTGGTTATAAATTTTGAAAAAAATGTGACTGTTAAATGAATGAATAATTAAAGTTTTAATTTTTTTTTATAAAATTATGACAAATAGTTATTTTTAGCCATAAGTATTTCAAATCACACAAACAATAATTGATCTTGAAAAATTGTGGCTAACGATAAAAATAAAGGGAGTGAAGAGATATTTTACTCAATATTTTTAAAAGATATATGATTAATAATAAGATTTTAAGTCACACTATTTAGAAAAAATATGATGCAAATTAATCAATAGTTTAATATCATCATTAAATTGTATATGCTAAAAATATAGGATATTGGGCCAATCATCTCTTCTATTATGATGATTTTTGCATATAAATGATATGCTGCAGAAACATATATTCGGAAACTATGTTAACTTTTTGGATGAGAAATTAAGATGCAGAGATCTAAAGACAAATTTCTTATAAAAATCCCTACTAAAATTTATTCAGAGAAAATTTTCTAACTGAAATTAATCTTCACCAGTTCATGCATAATAGAGAGAGAGAGAGAGAGAGAGAGAGAGAGAGAGAGAGAGACGGATTTGGTTTTTGTTGTTAGGTTTATCAGTTCGAGCATGATAGATTTGTGGTTCTACTATGATGAAGAAGATCACAGTCGAATTATATATAGAAGAAGTATATATCAAACTTAGCAGGATTATATATATAGCCTGCAAGTATTTAGAGCACATGAACCTGATCTTCCCTGCAGCTTCTCGGCAATCGTGTTCCAGTTCTGAGGACCAAACTCCTCGACAAGTTGCCTCAGCTTCTCATCTTCTCCAGGCCGCCAGTGTCCGCGTGGGCATGTCTTCATGTCCTCAGTCTTTACGGCATCTAAATTTTCCATTAAAGAGAGCCCACACATAAAGAGAACAAAGCAGCAAGCAAGAAGAAGATAGAAATGACCGTAACTATATATCAGGGAAGAAAATATTAGGTTTAGGGTTTGGATGAAAAGTCATTTTTATTCTGTATACACGACAAAGTAGTCTTATATTACGTGTGTGCTTGTATCCAATTCTCAACACTTGCGTGTTTGGCTATTGGCCCATAACCTCTTCTCACCTATCCGCTTAACTTCCTTAACAATGTTGTCTTAATCAGAAGAAATATTCTTCTAAGATGACTCTCCCGCTTCAACAACTCAATCCACATATGGAAGCAATGACAGTTTTAGTTGATCATTTTTGGTGTGATATCAAATTCTTATATAGCTTAGAGGGGGAAAAACAAAAAAAACGGTTTTGTAATTAAATGAACTGCCCACAACTATATTGATTAGTATAAGGTATGTAGGTGGACTGATGAAAAACACCAGTCAGGTGCATATAAAATATCATACTAAGAGGATATTTGTTTAAAATTAAAGCCTCCACAAGTAAAAATTATTCTTTGTAGATGCCGAACAATGTCCATAGATCAAACATAATGCACCACGTCACCCCTGCTCAGTACTCAGCTCGGTACTGCGGCTCGGTACCTAGCTTAGTACTGCTGATGTGGCGCATTGTGGATGGTTTCCGGACGATAAACTGCATTCGACGTCCACATAAAATAATTTCTCCTCAATCCACATGGGTCACCATTATGGGTGAGTTGCAAAATAGAGTAAAAACAGGTTTTTATGCTATGTATGTATTGTGTAATCAAGCCCTTGTACTCAGTTTTTGAGTGGCTTTCTTCTTCATGTAGTGCTTTTTTTTTTCTTTTTTTTTTTTCTTTTTTTTTGGTGAATTGAATGTATGGCTGACAATATTAAAAACATTGAAAAGTGAGTTGTATAAAATAATTGTTTGATAAGAGAAAAAAATATACAAAATGAGTGCATAACTTGCAAAGTTATCAACTGACACTGCCCAAAAAAATGAACAAAATCTTGTCAAATTGCACTAAAAAATAAATCAAATGGATAGAGGTGTGAAATCAATTTAGAATGAAACTGATTTGATCTGATAATCAAAGAAATAAATCAATATCAAATCAATTGAAAATGAATAAAATAGAGCCAAAACCATTAAGTTTGGTTTAGTTTACTTAGGTTTTAAATTTCAGCTTACAACCACACTTCTCTATTTTAGATTATAAGCTTAAGACTGTCTCTCATTTTTTTTAAATGTTGTAAAATAAATCGCTTATTTATAGAATATTTTTTAATGTGGATTTATGTTGGAATGAGAAGGCTATTTACAACTAGAAAAGGCTAAAGAAAAGGAAGATATGGAAGCAGCTATTGAGGATAAGAAGAAGATGACAGGAGATTAAAGAGGCTACTTATTTTATTTCTCACGTTACTTG
Source organism: Dendrobium nobile (assembly GCA_022539455.1). NCBI lineage: Eukaryota > Viridiplantae > Streptophyta > Magnoliopsida > Asparagales > Orchidaceae > Dendrobium > Dendrobium nobile. The sequence continues at coordinate 54,986,183 of CM039734.1, forward strand.
ATAATAAATTAAGATATCACCACTATTTATATTAGTAGTACTTTCATTAGGATTGTATCAACGCATTTCAATCAAATTGTTATAAATGACTCTCTTAAAAACTCTTTTATTTTCTATCTTAAAAGCATTAAAAGATATTATAAATTTTTCTAAGGTTTACTTTAGAGTAGGTTTCTAGAATTTTCTTCAAAAGATTATTATAAAATATTAGGTTTATTTAGACAACAAAAGCTCAAATAACAATGGGCAAAATTTATTAATTTAACTTCCAATAATTTATTCAGTTTATTAAAATCCTAAATCTAAATCAAACCAATCAATTTGCGAACAAGTGTAAAGTGAAATCAAAACAATTTTGAACATTTTAATCAATTTGATTCAATTTGGACTTAGATGATTTTGAGGACCATCAAATGATTTCCACTAGATAAATTATAATATAAATAAACATAGAATTAAAATTACTTTTCTTGATTCACAAGATATTAGCGTGTCATAGTTCTTTTTTCCTTTTTCTGTAGATCACCTCTCAAGTAAAAGAAATATTATTACGTACAGAGTCTGGATGTCGTCCATGTTGATTTGGAATTATTTTTAAAATCAAATTAGATTTTTTGGAAACCTTTGATATTCATTTAATGTATTAATTAGAGAATTGATTATGTCCTTAAATAGTTGATTTGATTGGGATTTAATTGATGCATAGATTAGGAAGTTTTTTAGATCTTGTTTCACTAAATCTTTATAAATTGAGGTTTAAGGACTGCATGATAGTAAGGGAGAGATCTTGAGAGCTATTGAAATTTTTTATTATTCTCTAATATAGTGAAATCATTCCCTCCCTACGAACGTAGACATCTTCACTACACAACTAAATTATCTTGTTCATTGTGTTTGTCCAGTGCGATTTTGTTTTCATTGTGTTTGTTTGCACAATAAATGGTATCAGAGTCGAATTTTTGACGATTTTCAGCGACCACTTGAGGAATGAGAAGAATTTCCTATTTGTGTTGTTCATCCAGGCATGGAGCAGAGTTAAGACGAAAGTGCGGCCAGGGGGGTGGCTGATTGCGTGAAGCATGATTGTGGATGGATAGATCGCAGAACACAGTCATAGATTGCGAGTTTGCGTGGACTACATCATGTAGCTAGAGTGCAAATGTAGCTTCGGGCGGATCTATTTTAGCAGTAAACACTACAGGAAAATAGTCTATTACTAACGAATATTTCGGCGGCTTTCTGGCTAACTGATTTCCAATGATTACGAAATATTTCCTACTTATTTTTATTCAAATTTCTTGGTGGATTTCCGACGAATTTGTTTACGGCGGACTTTCCAGCATATTTTAATAATTTCTGAAAAAATTATATTTTCGTAAGTTAAATAATTAATAATCTTATAGCTTATTTTTATTAATTACCATTTTATTAATGTATTTTAATTAATTATTAATTTAATACCTTAGTTTAATTAATTGTTAATTTATTAACTTATCATAATTATAATAACTTTAATACTTTATTTTAATTTATTCTTAATTAAATAATTTAAATAACTTATTAAATTACTAATTTAATAACTTATTTTTTGTCACAGCTAGATTGGGCTTATTATTTTGCAGAATTTTTTCGCCAAACAACCACTGGAAAATTTTTTAACCTCACTTTTTGTTTTTTTTTTTTGGTTAAAACCCACAGAAGGGGCCTACGCGTTAATATAAAATTCGGTTACAAGGTCCTTAGTAGGATCCACCAGCTCACTACTGCTCGAAAGAGCTACAAGATTCAAAAACAAAATAAAACCTAAGAGCCAGTAGATCCTTATACTAAAGTTACAATAGAAGCCTGAAAAAACTAGTAGGTCTGAGAGAAGTCAGCACCCAAAAAAGAGATACGCAATATACCCAATCAGCTCAGATCTCCTGCAAAAAATACTAAACAAGCCAAAAAGGAAATTTAAAACACCTAAAGAGCATACCTTGCGGACATATAGTGCTGAATAAGAAACTTGATCACAAACCTGCAAGGACAACTCCAAAAAAAGTTAAGATAATCACAACCAAGATAAAATAGCCTCTATATAATTGCACCAGACTCTCTTCCCAGCCATAGTTAAAATCCCCCACCTCCACATTAAATCCCACTTCCAGACAATCCAGTAGCGAATAAGAAACAGGTCAAGACGATTATAGTGCCACTCCACCCCTACCTTCTTTATGATAACAACTTCCAAATGAAAAACCCACCCAGCTTCGTGTTAAACTTAAAGTGCACAACACTAGAACCATCAAGCCAACCATCCAAAACACCTTATAAAACACAATCCCATTCAACACCTAACATAAAGATGTTAACATAGGTACCTCCTGACAACGGCCAAATAACCCATCAAACAACAAACGCCATCCACGCTGCAGGAAAAGGAAAACCAAACATAGAACGAAAGAGAAGGGGGAAACAGAAAATCATAAACCACCCCAGCAAAAGGAAATACAGCAAAAAGAACATCTCATCCAGTCTCTAACATAGGGCAAACACGCCTTATCAAAACGCAGGATACCTCTCAAAACAGGATGAGCATTGACATATTTAATTCAACAAAATCATGAAGATTAGATCCCCAATTGGCAAGCCAATCGGCACAAACCATTTTCCCTCCCTATAAATATGCGATATAGAACATTCAGCTCCTTCATTCTATTTTTAACCTTTCTAAGCAGATAAAAGTTAATTAGCATTACCAGTAGCCCCCTCTTTAATACATTGAACAATAAAAAAAAGCATCAAGTTCAACCCACACATCAAAGTCCCATATTTAATACACAGATCTAAACCAAGAATTAACGCATTGAGCTCAGCAACATAACATCAGAAGTTGGCAACGGAGAAGCAAAGGCAGCCAGCAAATCACCACAATGATCCCTATATCACTCCCCCCGCACCAGCTTTGTCCACACCCACGGAACCATCCGTATTAAGCTTAACAAAAGGCAGTTTAGGTTTTAACCAATACACAAAAATAGCGTCAATACCCAGCAACCTCCTCCAACTTAATTCCAAAATAACCAGCCAAATTTCTGCATCTGTAAAAAGTTTTAACAGAGAGAATATTGCATTTAAAAAGCTGATGAACTTTACTTTTAACCTTTCAATAATACCAATAGCATCCATCTTACAATTCTCATGCTTGGCCTGATTTCTAGAGTTCCAGATATACAAATAATGAGAATGGGTATCAGATTAAATAAATGACTTTTTTCGGATGACACCAATTATGAACATCATTAAATAAGAGAATCAATAAACATGTCATTCTTATCAGAAATATTATTAAAGTAACTCCACACATTCTTAGCAATTAAACCATTAACGAACAGATGATCAATGTCCTCATACTGACAACAGCAATAGCATTTCGAAGCCAGAGAAATACCTTTACTTGATTTTGCTGTCCACGGGGATATAGCCTTTGATACACCGCCAAGCAAGGTAGAGTAAGTGATCGGAAAGGAACTATGCCAAATAGACTCAAAAATAGGAGATTTAGCATTAATGCATCGAAAATTATCCCACATATTCTACAGTTTAAACTTCCCATTAGAGGGATATAGTAGAAAGAATAAGATCATTAGAATTCAACTGGAGAGGGATATTCAAAACCATTTCCACTAAAGAAAGAGGTAGACACCCTTTAAGCTTGTGTATGTTCCAGCCATTGTAATAAAAAAAGAAGAAACTTTCACAACCTCCAAAGTACAAGTATTTAAATAAATTTCCCTACCCGACGTCAAACTTCAACCTAATGTAGGAGTTCTGCTGCTATTGACTAACATCGAAATTCTACCCGACTTCGACCTCCGCTCGTCGTCGGATTTCTAACCGACGCCGTACCTCTGACCTCCATCGCCATACAAGGTTAGATCTTTATGACCTCCGTCGCCCGTCGACAAAGATCCTTCCGACTTATGTCGCCCAATGACTACAGTCCTTCCGACCTCCGTCCCTCACCGACTAAAGTCCTTCAGACCTCCGTCGCTCACTGACTACGGCCTTTCCGACCAAGCAAATACGTCAACAATAGCTCTTGTATTCCCACCATGTAATGTACTTCATATGATACATCAAGCCAGGCCTTCCCTCTAAAGAAGGGTCTCAATTGTAATCGACTACAAATAATAGTGGATTCATTCAAAATGGGCTAGGCCCCAAGGTTTTTCCCCCTTTTCAAGGTTTTGTACATAAAAATATTGTTGTATCCTATAAATGTTGCACCCTATCTCTTTATCTGTTAGCGTGCTGGATCTTCATACAAAACAAAAACCTTAAACTTATATTTCTCTACCGCTGTGATACTCCAGGACGCAACAGAGATGATACTTGATTAGTCATGAAGGTAATCTGCCTGACTTCATTGACATTGTTTCTTCTATATCTATTGCTTAAGATTATTTTCCTTCAAGAGTGTATATTTCTCTAGAGAATTAAAGTAACGACCCCTCCTCCCTCCAATTGGTTGTTAGTTCCTCAGATTCATTCCTAGCTAGGCTCTCTGCATGATAAACCATGGCTTCTAATTCAGTATGGAATGTTCGATCTTTTCTCTTAGCTGCTTGGCCCAATATTTGTTTTCGTGTACAGTACTAAAAAACCCTCAATTTTAGTGTAAGATAAAATGCTTATGCCTTTGGATTAGAAAAGTCCCCTAATCTGAAAGTGGAATTCTTTCTTGCCGTTGTGGTTAGGTGTTGGAGGATGAGAGGTCGTTGGGAGAAACAATAGTCGTATTGGACTTCTAGATAAGCTGATCAGGCTGCTTAAAGTCTTCTCTTTCTCATAAAGTTCCAAATTATCATAAGTGCATAAAAGTCTTAAATTTAAAGAAGAAAATCTATCTAGATTTATATTGAATGATTGTTATCTTAAAAATTAGGATTATAAATAGGTATATTAATTCTTAAAAGTACTGATAATCTGATTAAATATTTTGTCGAAAAGAAAAGCACCCGATGCCATGCACGCACCACCCAGAATACAAACGATATAGATTAGATCCATTCGTAGAAGCAATAACCAAAGAGACAATCTTGCCTTGGGGATCTCACGTATGGCATAGCCTTTGCAGTAGCAGAAATGGTTGAGTATTAATTCTGCTTCAACACAAAGAGATTACTCAGTTCATCACTCCTGAATGTAAAAAAGCATTTCTCCGATTAGCAGATCATCCCAAGTAATAGCTACATACAGCCTAATGAATTTGTAGGTGCACCTAATTCTTTTGTTTTGAATATGTTAAATTTGGCATTCACCGTAATCAATAAGATATAAATACAAATTGTTTATTATTGGAATAGTCTAGTAATTTAGGTCAAGATATTCATTAATTAATCCAATCATAATGAGATTTACAGATTAATTTTTTATATAATATGAAAATAATAGATGTTCAATCAATCAATCAAAATTTAATTATATTCAACAATTCAAATTTTATTAGGATATCCTCAACTGAATTTTTCAACAATTATAATAGGAAGTATTTCAATTTTTAGGAAATATGTATTACATGCATGCATGATGATTAAAGATGATTCTCAGCAAGAAGTTCTTAGTGTGATTTTCTCTCTCCCCAACATAAAACTACCAATTTAAAGATTAGTTTTCATGACTCCTACCCCTTTTCAATCATGTTTGTCATGCCTTAAAGAATTGCACAAATTCCTCCGATGACTTTCATATAATTAATTGAGAACAACTCTTTATACTTATTGTGCTCATCACATAAATCACTAAGAATAATCAAATACTTGATCTCCATTATCTCCAATTACCTATTGTTCACCCTCATTCTTTGATAATTGTGACCAATGAGACATTTTTCTTCTTTTACTTCTAACTTTATCTTAAGAAATGGTCCTCCAAGATATGTTGAGACTTTCTAAACTTTTCTCCTAATTCTTTTTTTTTTGGGTTAAAACTCATATAAGGGCCTACACATAATTAAGCAAAAGACTACAAGTCCTTAGAAGGTTCTTTAGCTTGCTATTGCTCCAAAGAGATACAATAAAAGAAAAAAGAAATCCTAATAAACCCAAGAACGTACCTTACTAGAGTACAAAGATTAACAATAAACAAAAGCAGGAGAGCGAAACACCCCCTCCAAAACAACTAACAGAGAAAGCCATGAGAAGCAGCCAAGGAGGAGCCAAAAGGCTCACAAGCCGAACCCTACAGAAAATAAAGAACACCAAAGAAAAACACAATAAAGGAGAAATGATACATCAAGACACGAGCTCTCCAACAAACTAGGCCACCTACAAGACAACAAGAACTCCAAGTAAATCCAAATTAGGCAATTAACAACCAAAAATAAGGGGAACAGCTAAAGAGGAAAGACCGAAGCAACCAGATGATAGAACCCAACAAACGCCAGACAAGGAACCCACAACACAAAATCCCCCAGCTAGCAGCAAACACACTCCAAAGCTAGACACCCCCGAGGCAAATATATATATATATATATATATATATATAAATATATATATATATATCATGTTGTATATATATATCATGTTGTATCTCTTGAGGTGTGATAGTTAATATCATGATTTTAAAATAGGATTGAACAGACCATTTTGTTGGTTCAACTGTTAACTAGCTTTGGACTTTGGGTAGCATAAAAAACAATTTTGCAAAGAACTGATTAGAACACAAGGCTTAATTGATTGTTGAACGGAGAACCGGTGATCATGTCTGATTTTTTATGAACCGGCCATTTCGAATATAGATCAAATTATGATATTTTGATTTGATCGAATGGCTAAAATAAAATATTCGAGTTCTAGCAAGTTCAACCTCTCTTCAATCTATATTTTTAAGCTATAAGTCGAATATACTATTATTTAAAGCTGAATATCTTATAAATAATCAAAATATCAATTCAAAAATTTTAATTTAGAATCATATTTAAATTATCCAAATGTGAATTATCTTTATTTAAAAGTTATACATTAGATTAGTGAAAATATCATTATTATAACATGAATACATGCATCATTTAAGTATTTTAAAATATTTTTAATATTTATTATTTCATCAATTATGTTCAACCCCAATTAAATCTTTTAAATCACCATTCAATATTTAAAGTTTGTTTAATACAGTTGCATAATATTGAAGTTACTAGATGTTTATTTCTTTAGAAGAAAAAGGCACATTACTACGCGATGCACTAAAGCTACAAGTTACTTGTTGATGCAACCAAAATGGAAATTGAAAAGAAAGGCCAATCGCTATTATAAATTTTAATTTAATCACAGCTTTCTAAATCCGATCAAAAAATGATTTTTTTATGCTTCTTAAAGCAAAATTTTAATTAGTACAAAAATAAAATTGTTTGAACTTGTTGCGTGCTAGAATATACGCGGCGGTAGAGTTTGTAAATTCGCGTCCGAACGTTGTACGAGTATTCAGCACACAAACAAAAAGAGAATATGAACACCAGAATTTTTACGTGGAAAACCCAAAAGGGCAAAAACCACGGGGTCTCGCCCAGTTGAAAAATTCCACTAGTGTTTTGCAAATTACAAATGGCTGATTCGTCCACACAGTCGGGGCAATCAGGTTACATTACGTTTTTCAAGCAAGTTTACAAGGTTTTGAAAAATCCCGGCGTTTCTCAAAAATCCGGCAGAGTTCCGGCGTATCAGCGTGGGAAGAGCTCCGGCAGTGGTCGAAGAGGAGAGGATTCTCCTTTCCCTTCCCTTTCTCCTCTTCTTACTTCTTCTTCTCTCTCTTCACTTGAGTCCCCTTTGTGAAGATATGGGCTCTATTTATAGTTTTTCTGGAGTGGCATGGCTTGTAAATATGTGCGATATCAGGGGTGAATAGGGAGTGGTTTGAATGGACGGCCGATATTGAACCCTCGATCGTGCACCGTTTGTTGGACATTTGGAGGCCTAATGATGTCAGAATTTGGCGGTCTTGGGCTCGTTGGATTTGTCTCATCAAGCCGCTCGATTCGAGCATAAGCTCGTTAAAATCGGAGACCGTTTGATAACTCAAATGGCGGTTTGAACCTTCCAACAGCGCTTCGGGTCCTTAATTCGGACTCATTTGGGCTCGGATTGGGTCGAATTTGGTGTGTTGGGTTCATATTTCCGAGACGCTCAGTTGAATACAAGCCCGCTGAAATCGGAGTTTGAATGCTCTTGATTTTAATTTTTAAATTTTTCGGTTAGATTTTGCCTCGAGATTTGTGCTTGATCAAGATAATTTTTTGAGAATACACAGAACTAATAAGCTGATTTAAGAAACAATATGAAAACCGTCCCAAACGAAGTCTAAATATTAAATTTAGGCACACTTTCTATAAAAAAACATGACTAATAATCAATTTCCTTAATCACATTTTTAATCTTATAATTGAACTTTTTTATAATTATAGTATGATGGAGTCAAAAATATATTTTAGTCAAACGTTTTCATTAAAAATATAGCTAATATAATATATTTTTTTGTCGCAAGTGCTTTTATCCATTCAAATAATAATGACATTCTTAAAAAAATGATTAAAAAATATTGTAATTAAAATTTGCTTATACATTTTTTAAGTGACTAAAAAAGCGAATTTAATTGAAATATATAATAAACTCAAACTTGTTTTAGCACTAAAGATGATAGAATAATTGTTAGACCGAAAAAAAAAAACTGATAGTTTTAATAAATATATATCATTATGAGATGTCAAAGTAATTAGAGAATATTAATCGTGCCCTTAATTTCTTGTTTAAATCAAACAAAAATAACAAATGGGATTTTTTAGTTTGAATGTGGTAGTTGTCTTACGAAAACTAGACCATTGAAATGAATAAAGCTATAATATGAGAGATATTTTGGCGAAATACTTAGTAACAATGCTTAGTTGAACGCTTTAAGTACTCTCATTCTCCCATTGATATAGAAGTATCGGTGGTTGAAGCAATATCCAACAGTTTTTTCAACAAATTAAATTGAAACAAGATTCTGAATAAAATAATGATCAAATAGTCATCAGATGTGCTAATTAACTTCGAATTAAATGAGATTCAAGATGGACTTAATATATTAATGACTAATTTATTGTTTCACTCTATGAGATGAGAACCAAACTATTAATATCTTTATACTAACATATTTTTACAACTATTCAATATATGATCAAATTTGAAGCTCTATTTGGGAATATTTTCTGTGGGATGTCGAACGCCGTCCGGACCAACTAGAATGCGCCCCATCACCCCTTCGCCAATAGCGTGGCTCGGTAAGCTGACGTGCGCACACTCTGGTTGGTTTTCGGACGGCATTCTACGCCCATTTCCGCACAGAATAATTCTCCTTATAAATATGTACTCTCTCATCATGAGAACTCTCTACATTATCTATTAGTCTCTCTTTATTTTACCGCATCGTTTGGAATAGCTTTTTTGCTATTTTCAAAGCAGCTTTTTAGTTAAAAAAATTAAAAATTGGGTACTAAAAAGCAAAAGAGATAAAAAGCTGTTACAAATGAAGTCTAAGTATAATGTATCATGAACCCCTTAACTTTATATTCATCATTAGAGTCATTTGACCAAAAACTCCTTAATCATCATAAAATGAACCGATTATTTATGGGTGCTACATATCTCATGATCAGTACTTGATCTTAGTATAATCATGACATCAATAGCATATGATCGTACTCAAGCCATTGACATTAATGCCACTTGTTAAATTGATGGAATCAAAGTTTAACTATAACACAAATAATCAAATCATTTTTAGCTTGTAAATGAAGATCAATCCCTTTTCATTTCCACATCCATCAGTATATTTTAACCATCCGCTTTGAGACTTAACAATAACAAAAATTACGGATGATCATTTGATGAAAAGGATGAGCTCTGCAACATTAATTGAACTTACGTAACCACTATTTATTGCATCAAAATCATCAGCTAATATAGCTAAAACACTCGCTGATCCATTTCTCTCAAATCATGCAGCTCATCTAGATTTTTTGGTTGGGAGCTTTAGTTATAATCAAGAAGTTTTTGATTTGAAATTTATGATATTGATGTATGAGAATTTATCTTAATCGACTCAAATTAAAGTCCCAAAAATAAAAATTCTCTCAAACCTATCCTCTCATAGTTTTTTTTTTTTAATGTTCGAGCAGGGGTTGGAATTTCAGACCTCCATTTTAGAGTTCAAAGAATAACCATGGTGAGTGACATCTCTAGTGTTCACAACTTATTTTTAAACAAGCCAAGGCAATAACTGAACGCTACCATTGCTCAACAGTCTTTGCCGACACCAAGGAAATCAATATAAGGTACATCCTTACGCCCTCATCAAGGTAGCTTTTACACCATCTTCTCCAGATACTGAATACCTCCTCTAACATTACTACTCAAAATTTCTCTTGTTGAATTGCACCCAAGTCTCAAAACTTCCTGCATATCATCATCATCCCTTTCCACTAAAGGAGCAGACTCGGTAAGAATCGCAGAATGAAAGAAGAGGCATATTCATGTAATGCGAACTCTCCAAGCTTCCATAGTTGGGCCTTTTCTGATCAGTCCCAGGTAAGATGTTAACGTGAAGGTAAGAGAGGCCGGCCATGCACTAGATGAGCTATTCCTGTTGAGGAATTTGGCTCTCTCTCTTTGTCTACGAGCCATGATTACATGCCAATGGTTCTTCACAGCATTGTCAGTCTTCCGGAAAAAGCCGAGCTATCAGAGCCCACTTGTTGCCATGAATCCTGTGTGCGGTGAGAAGCCTCTCCTCTTCTTCTTCTGTGAAAGGCCTTCTGTTTATTCTAGGGTCTAGTGGTGGAACCACCTCAACCTACAGCTTTTTCCTACAAAAAATATCAAAATTATAATTTGAATTGTAATCATATTTTATTTTTAAATATAATTAAATATTAAATTAAATTTGAATTACACTTTCTTTAAAACTGTGATTTGAAACAATACTAGAACCACGATTTTGATTTTTGGTTATAAATTTTGAAAAAATGTGACTGTTAATGAATGAAAAATTAAAGTTTTAATTTTTTTTTATAAAATTATGACAAATAGTTATTTTAGCCATAAGTATTTCAAATCACACAAACAATAATTGATCTTGAAAAATTGTGGCTAACGATAAAAATAAAGGGAGTGAAGAGAATTTTACTCAATATTTTTAAAAGATATATGATTAATAATAAGATTTTAAGTCACACTATTTAAAAAAATATGATGCAAATTAATCAATAGTTTAATATCATCATTAAATTGTATATGCTAAAAATATAGGATATTGGGCCAATCATCTCTTCTATATGATGATTTTTGCATATAATGATATGCTGCAGAAACATAATTCGGAAACTATGTTAACTTTTTGGATGAGAAATTAAGATGCAGAGATCTAAAGACAAATTTCTTATAAAAATCCCTACTAAAATTTATTCAGAGAAAATTTTCTAACTGAAATTAATCTTCACCAGTTCATGCATAATAGAGAGAGAGAGAAAGAGAGAGAGAGAGAGAGAGAGAGACGGATTTGGTTTTTGTTGTTAGGTTTATCATTTCGAGCATGATAGATTTGTGGTTCTACTATGATGAAGAAGATCACAGTCGAATTATATATAGAAGAAGTATATATCAAACTTAGCAGGATTATATATATAGCTGCAAGTATTTAGAGCACATGAACCTGATCTTCCCTGCAGCTTCTCGGCAATCGTGTTCCAGTTCTGAGGACCAAACTCCTCGACAAGTTGCCTCAGCTTCTCATCTTCATCCAGCCGCCAGTGTCCGCGTGGGCATGTCTTCATGTCCTCAGTCTTTACGGCATCTAAATTTTCCATTAAAAGAAGCCCACACATAAAGAGAACAAAGCAGCAAGCAAGAAGAAGATAGAAATGACCGTAACTATATATCAGGAGAAAATATTAGGTTTAGGGTTTGGATGAAAAGTCATTTTTATTCTGTATACACGACAAAGTAGTCTATATTACGTGTGTGCTTGTATCCAATTCTCAACACTTGCGTGTTTGGCTATTGCCCATAACCTCTTCTCACCTATCCGCTTAACTTCCTTAACAATGTTGTCTTAATCAGAAGAAATATTCTTCTAAGATGACTCTCCCGCTTCAACAACTCAACTCCACATATGGAAGCAATGACAGTTTTTAGTTGATCATTTTTGGTGTGATATCAAATTCTTATATAGCTTAGAGGGGGAAAAAACAAAAAAAACGGTTTGTAATTAAATGAACTGCCCACAACTATATTGAGTATAGAAGGTATGTAGGTGGACTGATGAAAAACACCAGTCAGGTGCATATAAAATATCATACTAAGAGGATATTTGTTTAAAATTAAAGCCTCCACAAGTAAAAATAATTCTTTGTAGTTGCCGAACAATGTCCTAGATCAAACATAATGCACCACGTCACCCCTGCTCAGTACTCAGCTCGGTACTGCGCGCTCGGTACCTAGCTTAGTACTGCTGATGTGGCGCATTGTGGATGGTTTCCGGACGATAAACTGCATTCGACGTCCACAAAAAATAATTTCTCCTCAATCCACATGGGTCACCATTATGGGTGAGTTGCAAAATAGAGTAAAAACAGGTTTTTATGCTATGTATGTTTGTGTAATCAAGCCCTTGTACTCAGTTTTTGAGTGGCTTTTTCTTCATGTAGTGCTTTTTTTTTTCTTTTTTTTTTTTTTTTCTTTTTTTTTGTGAATTGAATGTATGGCTGACAATATAAAAACATTGAAAAGTGAGTTGTATAAAATAATTGTTTGATAAGAGAAAAAAATACAAATGAGTGCATAACTTGCAAAGTTAATCAACTGACACTGCCCAAAAAAATGAACAAAATCTTGTCAAATTGCACTAAAAAATAAATCAAATGGATAGAGGTGTGAAATCAATTTAGAATGAAACTGATTTGATCTGATAATCAAAGAAATAAATCAATATCAAATCAATTGAAAATGAATAAAATAGAGCCAAACCATTAAGTTTGGTTTAGTTTACTTAGGTTTTAAATTTCAGCTTACAACCACACTTCCTATTTTTAATTATAAGCTTAACTGTCTCTCATTTTTTTTAAATGTTGTAAAATAAATCGCTTATTATAGAATATTTTTTAATGTGGATTTATGTTGGAATGAGAAGGCTATTTACAACTAGAAAAGGCTAAAGAAAAGGAATATGGAAGCAGCTATTGAGGATAAGAAGAGATGACAGGAGATTAAAGAGGCTACTTATTTTTATTTCTCGTTACTTGATAATAAATTAAGATATCACCACTATTTATATTAGTAGTACTTTCATAGGATTGTATCAACGCATTTCAATCAAATGTTATAAATGCTCTCTTAAAAACTCTTTTATTTTCTATCTTAAAAGCATTAAAGATATTATAAATTTTTCTAAGGTTTACTTAGAGATAGGTTTCTAGAATTTCTTCAAAAGATTATTATAAAATATTAGGTTTATTTAGACAACAAAAGCTCAAATAACAATGGGCCAAAATTTATTAATTTAACTTCCAATAATTTATTCAGTTTATTAAAATCCTAAATCTAAATCAAACCAATCAATTTGCGAAACAGTGTAAAGTGAAATCAAAACAATTTTGAACTTTTAATCAATTGATTCAAATTTGGACTTAGATGATTTTGAGGACCATCAAATGATTTCCACTAGATAAATTATATATAAATAAACATAGATTAAATTACTTTTCTTGATTCACAAGATATTAGCGTGTCATAGTTCTTTTTTCCTTTTTCTGTAGATCACCTCTCAAGTAAAAGAAATATTATTACGTACAGAGTCTGGATGTCGTCCATGTTGATTTGGAATTATTTTTAAAATCAAATTAGATTTTTTGGAAACCTTTGATATTCATTTAATGTATTATTAGAGAATTGATTATGTCCTTAAATAGTTGATTTGATTGGGATTTAAATTGATGCATAGATTAGGAAGTTTTTTAGATCTTGTTTCACTAAATCTTTATAAATTGAGGTTTAAGGACTGCATGATAGTAAGGGAGAGATCTTGAGAGCTATTGAAATTTTTTATTATCTCTCTAATAGTGAAATCATTCCCTCCCTACGAACGTAGACATCTTCACTACACAACTAAATTATCTTGTTCATTGTGTTTGTCCAGTGCGATTTTGTTTTCATTGTGTTTGTTTGCACAATAAATGGTATCAGAGTCGAATTTTTGACGATTTTCAGCGACCACTTGAGGAATGAGAGAATTTCCTATTTGTGTTGTTCACCAGGCATGGAGCAGAGTTAAGACGAAAGTGCGGCCAGGGGGGTGGCTGATTGCGTGAAGCATGATGTGGATGGATAGATCGCAGAACACAGTCATAGATTGCGAGTTTGCGTGGACAACATCATGTAGCTAGAGTGCAAATGTAGCTTCGGGCGGATCTATTTTAGCAGTAAACACTACAGGAAATAGTCTATTACTAACGAATATTTCGGCGGCTTTCTGGCTACTGATTTCCAATGATTACGATAATATTTTCTTTTTACATACATAATATTTAAAATTATTCAAAATACATATTCAACATTCAAATTATTATGTTTACTCATATACCACTTCTAACTCTCATTTTCTTCAATTCTACTACTCGGTCTAAACACCGTCAGAAATCCCGCCTCGCATCCTCTTCCTTTTGTTCCCAGCCAGACGGCGACGACGGAAGGTTACCGGAGATTATTATTGGTCTGGGGAGATGTTGTTGGAGGACATCGAGATTGACCAATCACCTTCATTGTCAGAGCTCCATCGCCGGTTGCTGTTCAAGAAGATGCCCAATCTCATTCTGAGTCAGGTATGGCTCCTTCCTGAATCTGTTGATGCTAGGATCTTTCTGCCCAAGATGGGTTTGTTGGATCACACATGCACATTGACTGCTTGCTCCCTCTCACTCCACGACCACATGACTCCCACTTTCCAAAACTCCCTGGAGATGGGTTCGTTGCCTCCTTCAGGGGTAGTGGAGCACATGTTCCTGCTCACTCCACAACCAAATGGGTTCGTTGCCTCTTTCTGCTAGCACTATTGTGAGGCACATAACCTAGCAAGTAATTATCTTATAGATCCACATAATTAAAAGTAGAAAGAAGGATTGCAAAATCAAAAGAACTAGAACCATACAGGGGATAATTCGATACATTAAATGAACTACCGCTTGAGCCATTGACCTTGATCGATGAAAGCTCCGACAGACTGCCCGTAAAGTTGTTGTAGGAGACATCAAGAACTGCCGCAAAGCTCCTATCTCCAAAGCCAATGGCTCCAGTGACATCAAGAACTGTCGCATAGCTGGAGCCATCGTCGTCATGGAAATCATTGACGAAGAAGCGGCAAGCTGAGAATTTGGTTGAGCAATTCCACCGCTGGAGCCTTTGCCGTCATGGCAATCACTGACGAGGGAAGAAGCTGCAGTCACTGAGGAGCAACAAAGTGTTAGAATAGTTAAAAAGGAGGGTTTTAGATGGTATATTAATAAATACAAAAATTTAGATGTTGAATATATATTTACAATAATTTAAAATGTTATGTATGTAAAAATCCCTTAAACGAAAGAATAATAATAAATGAAAATAAAAAACTGCTATGTTGCAACATGACTTTGTAGTAATGCGTGTCATTCCTGTAGTTGACTGAAATTATTTGATAACTTCATATTTATACATATTTCATTGGCTACTAATTGGATATAAAATCCTAGGCTTGTTCCTCTTGGTCCAGCTTTGTATTCTTGCTGCTAAAGGATTATGAAGAAGCAATTTTTTTTTCAATTGCTAGCTATGTTCACCCGTACGTCTTCTGCATTTTTTATAAGGTTTCACGATAATTTTTCACTTTTTATGTCTCTTGATTTGGACATTGTAATACCATGCAAGGAGATATTCCACATTACTGTCAATCCTAGCTGGCTGTGGAAATATTCAAGAGTGCTAATTGGGTTAGCTTAGCTTAGCTTGATTTACTCTAAAGTTGTGAAGTTACTTGACTCTTTTTAGTTCCAGAACAACATTCCAACATATTCGCCTAGGGTTGGGTCTGGTATTTGTTCTATACTTCTATTCAGTTATTATCAAAATCATGGGACAATTGAAAGATAACAATGACAGCTCGGCGGACTGGATCCGACGGCTGGCGGGCCGGTTCGGTCCTAAATACGTTCTGACCCGGACAATTCAAATTGGACATTTTTGGAGTTCCCAGAACCATTTTTTTTGTGTTCAATAGTCAATTTGGGCAATTTTAAATTTTAGAAAATTAATTTTTCGATATTTTTTTGTGATTCTAATAGTTTAAAATATTGTAACATATATTTTCACACTCTGTAGGTTTTGACGTCCGAAAAATAAAGGGTAACTAATATATCATCAAAAAATTATCTTGATCGGGCACAAATCTCAAGGCAGAATCAAGTTGAAAACTTCAAACATTAAATTGGAGATCGTATGAACTCCGATTTTAGCAAACTTATAGTCTAATTGATCGTCTCAGAAATACAAACCCAACAACACCAAATTCAACTCAATCCAAGCCCAAATGAGTCCAAATCAAAGACCCGAAGCACATTTGGAAGGTTCAAACTATAATTTAGATTACCAAACGATTTTCAAACTTGGCATGCTTATAGTCGAATCGAGCGGCTCGAAGATACAAATTAAACGAGCCCAAGACCGCTGAATTTTGATATTATTAAGACATTCAAATGCCCAATAAACAATCCATGATAAAGGGTTTCAACATTAGCTGTCCATTCAAACCACTCCAAATGTATACTAATCTTCCACCTATTTACTGGTCATGCTACTATCAGAAAATTATAAATAGATCCATCATTTCTTATAGAAGGGAACCCAGGGGGGGGGGGGGGATTCACCCCGCAGCCTACCGACGTTGTAGTTTTGCACGAATGCCATCTAATGCCGGATTTTTTGCCTGGTTGATGACTGACGTCGAACTTCTTCCCGACGCCAAACCTCCGCTCGTCAACGAATTTCTACCCGACGTCAAACTTCAACCTAATGTAGGAGTTCTGCTGGCTATTGACTAACATCGAAATTCTACCCGACGTCGGACCTCCGCTCGTCGTCGGATTTCTAACCGACGCCGTACCTCTGACCTCCATCGCCATACAAGGATAGATCTTTATGACCTCCCTCGCCCGTCGACAAAGATCCTTCCGACTTATGTCGCCCAATGACTACAGTCCTTCCGACCTCCGTCCCTCACCGACTAAAGTCCTTCAGACCTCCGTCGCTCACTGACTACGGCCTTTCCGACCAAGCAAATACGTCAACAATAGCTCTTTGTATTCCCACCATGTAATGTACTTCATATGATATACATCAAGCCAAGGCCTTCCCTCTAAAGAAGGGTCTCAATTGTAATCGACTACAAATAATAGTGGATTCATTCAAATTGGGCTAGGCCCCAAGGTTTTTCCCCCTTTTCAAGGTTTTGTACATAAAAATATTGTTGTATCCTATAAATGTTGCACCCTATCTCTTTATCTGTATGCGTGCTGGATCTTCATACAAAACAAAAACCTTAAACTTTATATTTCTCTACCGCTGTGATACTCCAGGACGCAACAGAGATGATACTTGATTAGTCATGAAGGTAATCTGCCTGACTTCATTGACATTGTTTCTTCTATATCTATTGCTTTAAGATTATTATTCCTTCAAGAGTGTATATTTCTCTAGAGAATTAAAGTAACGACCCCTCCTCCCTCCAATTGGTTGTTAAGTTCCTCAGATTCATTCCTAGCTAGGCTCTCTGCAGATGAAACCATGGCTTCTAATTCAGTATGGAATGTTCGATCTTTTCTCTTAGCTGCTTGGCCCAATATTTGTTTTCGTGTACAGTACTAAAAAACCCTCAATTTTAGTGTAAGATAAAATGCTTATGCCTTTGGATTAGCAAAGTCCCCTAATCTGAAAGTGGAATTCTTTCTTGCCGTTGTGGTTAGGTGTTGGAGGATGAGAGGTCGTTGGAGGAAACAATAGTCGTATTGGACTTCTAGATAAGCTGATCAGGCTGCTTAAAGTCTTCTCTTTTTCTCATAAAGTTCCAAATTATCATAAGTGCATAAAAGTCTTAAATTTAAAGAAGAAAATCTATCTAGATTTTATATTGAATGATTGTTATCTTAAAAATTAGGATTATAAATAGGTATATTAATTCTTAAAAGTATCTGATAATCTGATTAAATATTTTGTCGAAAAGAAAAGCACCAGATGCCATGCACGCACCACCCAGAATACAAACGATATAGATTAGATCCATTCGTAGAAGCAATAACCAAAGAGACAATCTTGCCTTGGGGATCTCACGTATGGCATAGCCTTTGCAGTAGCAGAAATGGTTGAGTATTATATTCTGCTTCAACCAAAGAGATTACTCAGTTCATCACTCCTGAATGTAAAAAAGCATTTCTCCGATTAGCAGATCATCCCAAGTAATAGCTACATACAGCCTAATGAATTTGTAGGTGCAACCTAATTCTTTTGTTTTGAATATGTTAAATTTGGCATTCCAACGTAATCAATAAGATATAAATACTAATTTGGTTATATATTGGTATAGTCTAGTAATTTAGGTAAAGATATTCATTAAATTAATCCAATCATAATGAGATTTTACAGATTAATTTTTTATATATATATGAAAATAATAGATGTTCAATCAATCAATCAAAATTTATATTATATTCAACAATTCAAATTTTATTAGGATATCCTCAACTGAATTTTTCAACAAATTATAATAGGAAGTATTTCAATTTTTAGGAAATATGTATTACATGCATGCATGATGATTATGAAGATGATTCTCAGCAAGAAGTTCTTAGTTGATTTTCTCTCTCCCCAACATAAAACTACTCAATTTAAAGATTAGTTTTCATGACTCCTATCCCCTTTTCAATCATGTTTGTCATGCCTTAAAGAATTGCACAAATTCCTCCGATGACTTTCATATAATTAATTGAGAACAACTCTTTATACTTATTGTGCTCATCACATAAATCACTAAGAATAATCAAATACTTGATCTCCATTATCTTCCAATTACCTATTGTTCACCCTCATTCTTTGATAATTGGTGACCAATGAGACATTTTTCTTCTTTTACTTCTAACTTTATCTTAAGAAATGGTCCTCCAAGATATGTTGAGACTTTCTAAACTTTTCTCCTTGATTCTTTTTTTTTTTTTTGGGTTAAAACTCATATAAGGGCCTACACATTAATTAAGCAAAAGACTACAAGTCCTTAGAAGGTTCTTTAGCTTGCTATTGCTCCAAAGAGATACAATAAAAGAAAAAAGAAATCCTAATAAACCCAAGAACGTACCTTACTAGAGTACAAAGATCAAACAATAAACAAAAGCAGGAGAGCGAAACACCCCCTCCAAAACAACTAACAGAGAAAGCCATGAGAAGCAGCCAAGGAGGAGCCAAAAGGCTCACAAGCCGAACTCTACAGAAAATAAAGAACACCAGAGAAAAACACAATAAAGGAAGAAATGATACATCATAGACACGAGCTCTCCAACAAACTAGGCCACCTACAAGACAACAAAGAACTCCAAGTAAATCCAAATTAGGCAATTAACAACCAAAAATAAGGGGAACAACTAAAGAGGAAAGACCGAAGCAACCAGATGATAGAACCCAACAGACGCCAGACAAGGAACCCACAACAACAAAAGCCCCCAGCTAGCAGCAAACACACTCCAAAGCTAGACACCCCCGAGGCAAATATATATATATATATATATATATATATATATATATATATATATATATATATATATATATATATATATATATATATATATATATATATCATGTTGTATCTCTTGAGGTGTGATAGTTAATATCATGATTTTAAAAATAGGATTGAACAGACCATTTTGTTGGTTCAACTGTTAACTAGCTTTGGACTTTGGGTAGCATAAAAAACAATTTTGCAAAGAACTGATTAGAACAAGGCTGAATTGATTGTTGAACTGGAGAACCGGTGATCATGTCTGATTTTTTATGAACCGGCCATTTCGAATATAGATCAAATTATGATATTTTGATTTTGATCGAATGGCTAAAATAAAATATTTCGAGTTCTAGCAAGTTCAACCTCTCTTCAATCTATATTTTTAAGCTTATAAGTCGAATATTACTATTATTTAAAGCTGAATATCTTATAAATAATCATAATATCATATTCAAAAATTTTAATTTAGAATCATATTTAAATTATCCAAATGTGAATTATCTTTATTTAAAATGTTATACATTAGATTAGTGAAAATATCATTATTATAACATGAATACATGCATCATTTAAGTAATTTTAAAAAATGTTTAATATTTATTATGTCATCAATTAGTTTTTTTTTTTTTTTAATTAAAACCCACAGAATGTCATCAATTAGTTCAACCCCAATAAAATCTTTTAAATCTACCTTCCAATTTTTAAAGTTTGTTTAATACAGTTGCATAATATTGAAGTTACTAGATGTTTATTCTTTAGAAGAAAAAGGCACATTACTTCGCGATGCACTAAAGCTACAAGTTTACTTGTTGATGCAACCAAAATGGAAATTGAAAGAAAGGCCAATCGCTATTATAAATTTTAATTATAATCACAGCTTTCTAAATACGATAAAAAAATAGCTTTTTTTATGCTTATTAAAGCAAAATTTTAATTAATGCAAAAATAAAATTGTTTGAACTAAAAAGCTGATTTAAGAAGCAGTATGAAAACCGTCCGAAACGAAATCTAAATATTAAAATTTAGGCACACTTTCTATAAAAAACATGACTATAATCAATTTCCTTAATCACATTTTTAATCTTATAATTGCAATTTTTTATAAATTATAATATGATGGAGTCAAAAAATATATTTTAGTCAAACGTTTTCATTAAAAATATAGCTAAATAATATATTTTTTGTCGCAAGTGCTTTTATCCATTCAAATAATAATGACATTCTTAAGAAAATGATTAAAGAAAATTGTAATTAAAATTTGCTTATACATTTTTTAAGTGACTAATAAAGCGAATTTAATTGAAAATATAATTAAACTCAAAATTGTTTTAGCACTAAAGATTTTTTTTTATTTTTTATTTATTTATTTTTTATTTTTTAGCACTAAAGATGATAGAATAATTGTTAGACCGAAAAAAAAAAAACTGATAGTTTTAATAAATATATCATTATGAAGATGTCAAAGTAATTAGAGAATAATTAATCGTGCCCTTAATTTCTTGTTTAACAATCAAACAAAAATAACAAATAGGGAATTTTTTTAGTTTGAATGTGGTATTGTTTCTTACGAAAACTTAGATCATTGAAATGAATAAAGCTATAATTATGAGAGATTTTTTGGCGAAATACTTAGTAACAATGCTTAGTTGAACGCTTTTAAGTTCTCTCATTCTCCCATTGATATAGAAGTATCGGTGGTTGAAGCAATATCCAACAGTTTTTTCAACAAATTAAATTGAAACAAGATTCTGAATAAAATAATGATCAAATAGTCAATCAGATGTGCTAATTAACTTCGAATTAAATGGGATTCAAGATGGACTTAATATATTAATGACTAATTTATTGTTTCACTCTTATGAGATGAGAACCAAACTATTAATATCTTTATACTAACATATTTTTACAACTATTCAATATATGATCTAATTTGAAGCTCTATTTGGGGAATAATTATTCTGTGTGGATGCCGAACGCCGTCCGGAGACCAACTAGAATGCGCCACATCACCCCTTCGCCAGTACCGCGGCTTGGGGCTGCTCGGTACAACTGACGTGACGCATTCTGGTTGATCTTCGGACAGCATTCTACGTCCCGTTTCCGCACATAATAATTTCTCCTATAAATATGTACTCTCTCATCATGAGAACTCTCTACATTATCTATTAGTCTCTTTTTATTTTACCGCAACGTTTGGAATAGCTTTTTTACTATTTTCAAAGCAGATTTTTAGTTAAAAAAATTTAAAAAGCTGCTTTAAGAAGAAATAAAAAAGCAGTTCTAAATGAAGTCTAAGTATAATGTATCATGAACCCCCTTAACTTTGTATTCATCATTAGAGTCATTTGACCAAAAACTTCCTTAATCATCATAAAATGAACCGATTATTTATGGGTGCTACATATCTCATGATCAGTACTTGATCTTAGTATAATCATTGACATCAATAGCATATGATCGTACTCAAGCCATTGACATTAATGCCACTTGTTAAATTGATGGAATCAAAGTTTAACTATAAACACAAATAATCAAATCAATTTTTAGCTTGTAAATGAAGATCAATCCCTTTTCATTTCCACATCCATCAGTATATTTTAACCATCCGCTTTGAGACTTAACAATAACAAAAAATTACCGGATGATCATTTGATGAAAAGGATTGAGCTCTGCAACATTAATTGAACTTACGTAACCACTATTTATTGCATCAAAATCATCAGAAAATATAGCTACAAACACTTGCTGATCCATTTCTCTCAAATCATGCAGCTCATCTAGATTTGTTGGTTGGGAGCTTTAGTTATAATCAAGAAGTTTTTGATTTGAAATTTATGATATGTGATGTATGAGAATTTATCTTAATCGACTCAAATTAAAATCCCAAAAATAAAAATTCTCTCAAACCTATCCTTCTCATAGTTTTTTTTTTTTAATGTTCGAGCAGGGGTTGGAATTTCAGACCTCCATTTTAGAGTTCAAAGAAATACCATGGTGAGTGACATCTCTAGTGTTCATAACTTATTTTTAAACAAGCCAAGGCAATAACTGAACGCTACCATTGCTCAACAGTCTTTGCCGACACCAAGGAAATCAATATAAGGTACATCCTTACGCCTCATCAAGGTAGCTTTACCACCATCTTCTTCCAGATACTGAATACCTCCTCTACCATTACTACTCAAAATTTCTCTTGTTGAATTGCACCCAAGTCTCAAAACTTCCTGCATATTCATCATCATCCCTTTTCCACTAAAGGAGCAGACTCGGTAAGAATCGCAGAATGAAAGAAGAGGCATATTCATGTAATGCGAACTCTCCAAGCTTCCATAGTTGGGCCTTTTCTGATCAGTCCCAGGTAAGGATGTTAACGTGAAGGTAGAGAAGGCCGGCCATGCACTAGATGAGCTATTCCTGTTGAGGAATTTGGCTCTCTCTCTTTGTCTACGAGCCATGATTACATGCCAATGGTTCTTCACAGCATTGTCAGTTCTTCCAGGAAAAAGCCGAGCTATCAGAGCCCACTTGTTGCCATGAATCCTGTGTGCGGTGAGAAGCCTCTCCTCTTCTTCTTCTGTGAAAGGCCTTCTGTTTATTCTAGGGTCTAGTTGGTTGAACCACCTCAACCTACAGCTTTTTCCTACAAAAAATATCAAAATTATAAATTTGAATTGTAATCATATTTTATTTTTAAAATATAATTAAATATTAAATTTGAATTACACTTTCTTTAAAACTGTGATTTGAAACAATAACTAGAACCACGATTTTGATTTTTGGTTATAAATTTTGAAAAAAATGTGACTGTTAAATGAATGAATAATTAAAGTTTTAATTTTTTTTTATAAAATTATGACAAATAGTTATTTTTAGCCATAAGTATTTCAAATCACACAAACAATAATTGATCTTGAAAAATTGTGGCTAACGATAAAAATAAAGGGAGTGAAGAGATATTTTACTCAATATTTTTAAAAGATATATGATTAATAATAAGATTTTAAGTCACACTATTTAGAAAAAATATGATGCAAATTAATCAATAGTTTAATATCATCATTAAATTGTATATGCTAAAAATATAGGATATTGGGCCAATCATCTCTTCTATTATGATGATTTTTGCATATAAATGATATGCTGCAGAAACATATATTCGGAAACTATGTTAACTTTTTGGATGAGAAATTAAGATGCAGAGATCTAAAGACAAATTTCTTATAAAAATCCCTACTAAAATTTATTCAGAGAAAATTTTCTAACTGAAATTAATCTTCACCAGTTCATGCATAATAGAGAGAGAGAGAGAGAGAGAGAGAGAGAGAGAGAGAGAGACGGATTTGGTTTTTGTTGTTAGGTTTATCAGTTCGAGCATGATAGATTTGTGGTTCTACTATGATGAAGAAGATCACAGTCGAATTATATATAGAAGAAGTATATATCAAACTTAGCAGGATTATATATATAGCCTGCAAGTATTTAGAGCACATGAACCTGATCTTCCCTGCAGCTTCTCGGCAATCGTGTTCCAGTTCTGAGGACCAAACTCCTCGACAAGTTGCCTCAGCTTCTCATCTTCTCCAGGCCGCCAGTGTCCGCGTGGGCATGTCTTCATGTCCTCAGTCTTTACGGCATCTAAATTTTCCATTAAAAGAGAGCCCACACATAAAGAGAACAAAGCAGCAAGCAAGAAGAAGATAGAAATGACCGTAACTATATATCAGGGAAGAAAATATTAGGTTTAGGGTTTGGATGAAAAGTCATTTTTATTCTGTATACACGACAAAGTAGTCTTATATTACGTGTGTGCTTGTATCCAATTCTCAACACTTGCGTGTTTGGCTATTGGCCCATAACCTCTTCTCACCTATCCGCTTAACTTCCTTAACAATGTTGTCTTAATCAGAAGAAATATTCTTCTAAGATGACTCTCCCGCTTCAACAACTCAATCCACATATGGAAGCAATGACAGTTTTAGTTGATCATTTTTGGTGTGATATCAAATTCTTATATAGCTTAGAGGGGGAAAAACAAAAAAACGGTTTTGTAATTAAATGAACTGCCCACAACTATATTGATTAGTATAAGGTATGTAGGTGGACTGATGAAAAACACCAGTCAGGTGCATATAAAATATCATACTAAGAGGATATTTGTTTAAAATTAAAGCCTCCACAAGTAAAAATTATTCTTTGTAGATGCCGAACAATGTCCATAGATCAAACATAATGCACCACGTCACCCCTGCTCAGTACTCAGCTCGGTACTGCGGCTCGGTACCTAGCTTAGTACTGCTGATGTGGCGCATTGTGGATGGTTTCCGGACGATAAACTGCATTCGACGTCCACATAAAATAATTTCTCCTCAATCCACATGGGTCACCATTATGGGTGAGTTGCAAAATAGAGTAAAAACAGGTTTTTATGCTATGTATGTATTGTGTAATCAAGCCCTTGTACTCAGTTTTTGAGTGGCTTTCTTCTTCATGTAGTGCTTTTTTTTTCTTTTTTTTTTCTTTTTTTTTGGTGAATTGAATGTATGGCTGACAATATTAAAAACATTGAAAAGTGAGTTGTATAAAATAATTGTTTGATAAGAGAAAAAAATATACAAAATGAGTGCATAACTTGCAAAGTTATCAACTGACACTGCCCAAAAAAATGAACAAAATCTTGTCAAATTGCACTAAAAAATAAATCAAATGGATAGAGGTGTGAAATCAATTTAGAATGAAACTGATTTGATCTGATAATCAAAGAAATAAATCAATATCAAATCAATTGAAAATGAATAAAATAGAGCCAAACCATTAAGTTTGGTTTAGTTTACTTAGGTTTTAAATTTCAGCTTACAACCACACTTCTCTATTTTAGATTATAAGCTTAAGACTGTCTCTCATTTTTTTTAAATGTTGTAAAATAAATCGCTTATTTATAGAATATTTTTTAATGTGGATTTATGTTGGAATGAGAAGGCTATTTACAACTAGAAAAGGCTAAAGAAAAGGAAGATATGGAAGCAGCTATTGAGGATAAGAAGAAGATGACAGGAGATTAAAGAGGCTACTTATTTTATTTCTCACGTTACTTGATAATAAATTAAGATATCACCACTATTTATATTAGTAGTACTTTCATTAGGATTGTATCAACGCATTTCAATCAAATTGTTATAAATGACTCTCTTAAAAACTCTTTTATTTTCTATCTTAAAAGCATTAAAAGATATTATAAATTTTTCTAAGGTTTACTTTAGAGTAGGTTTCTAGAATTTTCTTCAAAAGATTATTATAAAATATTAGGTTTATTTAGACAACAAAAGCTCAAATAACAATGGGCCAAAATTTATTAATTTAACTTCCAATAATTTATTCAGTTTATTAAAATCCTAAATCTAAATCAAACCAATCAATTTGCGAACAAGTGTAAAGTGAAATCAAAACAATTTTGAACATTTTAATCAATTTGATTCAAATTTGGACTTAGATGATTTTGAGGACCATCAAATGATTTCCACTAGATAAATTATAATATAAATAAACATAGAATTAAAATTACTTTTCTTGATTCACAAGATATTAGCGTGTCATAGTTCTTTTTTCCTTTTTCTGTAGATCACCTCTCAAGTAAAAGAAATATTATTACGTACAGAGTCTGGATGTCGTCCATGTTGATTTGGAATTATTTTTAAAATCAAATTAGATTTTTTGGAAACCTTTGATATTCATTTAATGTATTAATTAGAGAATTGATTATGTCCTTAAATAGTTGATTTGATTGGGATTTAATTGATGCATAGATTAGGAAGTTTTTTAGATCTTGTTTCCCTAAATCTCTATAAATTGAGGTTTAAGGACTGCATGATAGTAAGGGAGAGATCTTGAGAGCTATTGAAATTTTCTATTATTCTCTAATATAGTGAAATCATTCCCTCCCTACGAACGTAGACATCTTCACTACACAACTAAATTATCTTGTTCATTGTGTTTGTCCAGTGCGATTTTGTTTTCATTGTGTTTGTTTGCACAATAAATGGTATCAGAGTCGAATTTTTGACGATTTTCAGCGACCACTTGAGGAATGAGAAGAATTTCCTATTTGTGTTGTTCATCCAGGCATGGAGCAGAGTTAAGACGAAAGTGCGGCCAGGGGGGGTGGCTGATTGCGTGAAGCATGATTGTGGATGGATAGATCGCAGAACACAGTCATAGATTGCGAGTTTGCGTGGACTACATCATGTAGCTAGAGTGCAAATGTAGCTTCGGGCGGATCTATTTTAGCAGTAAACACTACAGGAAAATAGTCTATTACTAACAAATATTTCGGCGGCTTTCTGGCTAACTGATTTCCAATGATTACGAAATATTTCCTACTTATTTTTATTCAAATTTCTTGGTGGATTTCCGACGAATTTGTTTACGGCGGACTTTCCAGCATATTTTAATAATTTCTGAAAAAATTATATTTTCGTAAGTTAAATAATTAATAATCTTATAGCTTATTTTTATTAATTACCATTTTATTAATGTATTTTAATTAATTATTAATTTAATACCTTAGTTTAATTAATTGTTAATTTATTAACTTATCATAATTATAATAACTTTAATACTTTATTTTAATTTATTCTTAATTAAATAATTTAAATAACTTATTAAATTACTAATTTAATAACTTATTTTTTGTCACAGCTAGATTGGGCTTATTATTTTGCAGAATTTTTTCGCCAAACAGCCACTGGAAAATTTTTTAACCTCACTTTTTGTTGTATTCATCATAGCTACTATGAAACATGCAAGTGTGCCTGGATGGCATGTTGGTCGATTACTGGTGGCAAGAATCAACACGAAGGTCTTCAATTGTGTAGGATAGTGATCAGATTGCATATGGGCCTGTTGGAACTCAATCTAAAGTCTATTTGTGTGGCTGGACTTAGCATTTATTCTAACTCATTATTGGAAGCAAAAAAAAAGAGGGTCGGTTTGGTGCAATTTGGTGTTGTAAGACAGCTGCACTTTGATAGAGGCTATAGCTATGAGACCCAGTGGAGCCATGGATACATCTACCTTGACGGTGGAGAAGGTTGAAATCCATCATGTGGTTACACATCCTATCAAATCAATGTGACAAAATATGACGACAAATGGATCATGTGTCGGTGTGAGGTGATGAATGTGCTTTGCTCTTTGAAATTAGAGCACTTTCTTAATAGTGATGAATGTCTTGGAGAGATCATGTCTAAGAGAGATTGGCTCAAGATAATGGAGTGCTTATGGTTTGATCATAAATTGCATATCTCAGGACATCAAGTATGGGGTGATGATAGAGACTTCTGCTGTAATGTTATGGAAGATTTTTGAGAATATATATGTGATGAAGAGCATGGAGAATCATCTCCATATGAAACAATAGCTCTATATGTTTCATATGAGACATGGGGACACAATTGATGAGAATTTGAATGACTTCACAAAACTATTGGTAGATCTTTTGAATCTAAATGAGGAGATTGGAGATGAAGACAATGCGCTCCTATTGATTTCTTTACCGAATGAGTATGAACTTAACTATGATGCTCATTCATGGTAAGGAGGCCTTGAACTATTGTGAGGTGACTACTGCATTACTGAATCATGAGTTCCAATGTCAGGATAAGGAGCTTGCAAAGATGGATTTAACTGAGGCTCTCCCACTCCAACAAGAAAGATCTAAAAAATAAAATAATAGAAGGGGTGACAATGGCAAGCAGGGCAAGTCTTGGAAAGAATTAGTGTGCTATTTTCTTGGAGACTAGTTATTGAAAGAAGGATTGCCCAAAATTGAAGGAGAAGAGAAAGAGAGTTTCAACATATACAAATTTTAGCGTGAAAGAGTGTGATGAAGATTCAGTATTTAGATGGTTCATGCTGGATTCTGGATACCGATCCTACCTATCATATTTGTACCACCAGGGAGTGGTTTTGTACCTACATGGAGCTTGAATGTGGTGTTATAATAATGGGAAATGATTAATCTTATCGTACATGCATTTGGTATAAAGAGCATCTTCATCAGAATGCATGATGATATTGTGAGAGAGCTAATTGATGCATGTGAGGCATGATTTAGGTATAAGAAAAAAATTACTATTTATCAGGGCTTTAGAGACCAAAGGTTGAAAGGTAGCCATTGAGACAAGAATTTTGAAGTTATATCATGGAGTATTAGTTTTTCTTAAAGGAGTTTGTCATTATAACTTTTACTACCTCAGGGAAGAATAGTGATTGAAACGGTTGTTGTTGCTGATTATTCTTCTAACGTCAATACATTATGGTATGTGCAGCTAGCTCATGTCGAAGAGGCTTCTCTTATGACTTTGATGAAGTAATGATTGATTAAAGGAGCAAGCACATGTAAGCTTGATCTTTATGAACATTATATGTTTAGAAAGAAGAAACGCGTGTATCAGTTGAAACTTCCATCCAAAGTATAAAGTATATCTTGGAGTACGTTCACACAGATGTTTGCGTCCCGACGAAGATAATATCATTCTACGGGTAACAATAATTTGTCTATTTTATTGATGATTATTCCAAATATATTTAAGTGTACACTGTGAGGCATAAGAGCGAGGTATTGGAGATTTTTAAAATTTGGAAGAAGCATATTGAGACTCAGACTAGCAAAAAAATTTGGTGTATCAAATAAGACGATGAGGGCAAATACACTTTAAATGCATTCTTATAAGAGTGCTAGAAATTTAGGATAGAGCCCCACTTCACTGTTAAAGAGACACTACAACAGAACATGGTGGTAGAGAAGGTGAACATGACTTTGATGGAGAAAGTTCTGTGTTGGCTTCAGACGTAAAGTCAATGACTTCAAACTCTATGATCCAGTAGAGAATAACATTGTCATCAGCAAGGATGTTACTTTTGATGAGGCAAACATGTTGAAATCTCATGACTCGAAGCAAGTGAAGAGTTCTATTAGGACCATTTTTTTTTATAAAACCCCAAAGGGGCTACGTGTTAAACCGTCAAAGCATATTACAAAAATCCTTAAAGAGGATCTCCAGCTCGCAAAAGCATAAAAGAGCACCCAAAAAAAGCTAAGAAAGATCCTAAGATCCAGAGATTCTGAAAACTAAAGAAACAGGAAATACAACAAATAGAGAAGGGCTGCAAGGAGACAGCACCCAAAAAAGAGGGAGAGAAAGATAGCACTTTCAGACCAGTCTTCCTAAAACACAAGCTCACAAACACCACAATATAAGACAGAAAAATAAAATTGAGAAAGTGGCATTCCCAACAATCAATGTACATTTCCCTCCAGCAAACAGCACCTTGGGTGACCCTCCAACTCCATCTGACCTGAAAAAGGAGACGAGAGCAAGACCAGAGACTAGCAAAAATATGAATGTAAGCTGCATTAATAAATTCATATGGAACATAAATATAGCAAGAGCATGTAATATAAAACAACAACAAAATACTGCAAGAAGTAATGATCAGTCTATTAGAGCTCAGGACATTCTCTGAAAAATTAGCTTCATCATCCCACTCCAAAAGCCGCTCGATCCTATCCAAGGGATCCCACCCAGATAAACGCCACGAACACAGGGGATCCCGCTTAGAAAACCACTCCCCAATTAAGCAAGAATACCCTAAAAATAAGATAGCCAGGAACAGAAAACAACAATAGCCCGACCAGAAACCATCGTTCCCCCAGGCCCAACACCAATCCAGCAGATACCAACACGTATAATAAAACACATCCCAACAACTAACAAAACAGTAACTAGCCACCAAATAATTTACCCAGCAGCCATCCAGATAAACAACCGACAAGAACCCAGTCCCAAAGCAAACCCCATACAGGAGAGCATCAAGAGGACTGAGATTCAGCGTACTCGGCGACGACATCACAGCTCCAGACCAAAAAACCAGAAAACCAGCCAAAGAGAGAAAAACCCACAAATTATCCACAAAAAAAAAATAAAGCATTTGAATTAACCACATAAGCCAAATAGCATGAAAAACCAAACACAGTCAGAAGAGTAAAAAAACTCCATCCAGAGAGGAAAACAAAGACAAAATAAACAGGAACACAAACAGAAAACACGACGTTCAGCCACAAACTGGCTGAAAGAAACCACACCAAAAGCCAAATTAGATGTTGACATACGGAGTACCTCTTTGTCAAGATAAAGTAAACCTTTAAGATAACTAGGGATAGTGTTAGAGGTGCAATCCATAAAATAATTAAGATTACAACCCCAGTTTGCCAGCCATGCAGCAGACGAATTCCTCAACTTACCAACTTTAGTCAGATGAAAGTTAAATTGGAGAAGAAGCCTTTTAATTTCCCTGATAGTATAAAAAACGTTATCATAGCACCTACTATCCACCTTCTCTTCCAACATGGAAATATTAATCTCAAAATTAACCTCAATATACATATTAGATAAATTCAGAGAAAAACACAAATGCAAACCATACAGAATAGTTATAAAAATGTCCTCATGAGTAGGGGCAGTACTAGCAGGCCCAGCAAAGGCAATCACCAAATTACCCAAAGAATCCCTAACAAGCCCAGCACAACCAGCCTTATCATCCCATTTCTTAACATCAACATTTAATTTAAAGAAGTGAACAGGGGGTTTATGCCAATACTCCACATGAACATTAGAAATAGGAATGTCCCAAATAATCCCTAAAAGTTTACTCGCATGAAAGCAACCTTTAAAGCTCTTAATTTTAATAAGACCAGCAACCACCAAATCCAAAATCTTATCCTTAACCCTTTGTATAACATTAAAATGGCTCATTTTGACCCCATTGAAAACCGAATTATTCCGCTCCAACCAAAGAAACCAAATAATTAAGGATGGAATAAAATTACGAATATAACCTTAATTTATGCTCAATAAACCAAACCTTAAGTAACTCATTTATAGACCCATGAACATTGAAACAATTCAGATTAAGAAGGTCATCAAAGTAAACCCACGTTCTAATGTATTGTAGAAGTTCGAGTTAATGCAACTCTATTTACTTGACATATCACTTCTACTTGGCTCATTAGATTTTGCTTCAAATGTTGTACGTTTAGAGATCTTATGATCCTCTAAGGACTTGTATCTTTTTTATTTAGGCCCCTATGTGGGTTTTAACCATGAAAAAAAAACTAGCAAGCATGAATATGATGAGGTGGATTAGCTAAATAAAATGAAACCATCAGTACATAAGTTTAATTTAATATTTCAAAGTTCTACAATAAAATTTAAATATGTGCAATCAAAATACTCTTTTGCTTCAGCATCTGATAGATGTCCCAATATATTTGGTTCACATACACTCTCATAATGTCATCTTATATGCCTACTAGAACTAATTGATGCAAATAGTTTCTTTAAACAAGAAATATGGCATAAATAATGTAATGCTTATATAAGAAATCCTTTTTTTTTTCTTTTGTTAAAACCCACTCATGGGGCCTACGCATTAATTATCAAAAAAGCGGTTACAAGGTCCTTATAAGGAACCTCCAGCTCACTACTGCTCGACAGAGCTACATTTGAAAAATAAAAATCAAAACCTATGAGCCGGTGGTTCCTTTTTCTATCATTACAAAAATAAAACGCAATTAAACTAGGTCTGTGAGTCAACAGAACCCAAAAAAGGAAGCTCATGATAAAGACATTCCGCTCCATCTTCCTGCAAAAAAAGCAAAAACAACAACCAAAATATTCCAAAAAATGAACCAAAGTTACCTTGCAGGCATAGCAGATATTACCATGAAAATAGTATAATTTCCTACAAGTCGTAGTCACAAAAGCATTATAATGATCATGGAAGCAAACAAAATTAAGGGAAACCGAAAGAAGATAAGCCCAATAATGCCGATTCTCCCAAAGCTTCGTAGCAGCATAGCATAACACCACATCCCCCACATTAGACATACCAGGACGAAACATGTTGGCAAAAGCATCCGTTCCAATCATACTACCCGAGAGATTAATTAAAACAACTTCAAAAGAAGAGAACTTCCCATAATGAAAGTCACCACAAGAGATACTATCACTACAAAAATAACCAGAACAGCACATACTCCCCCAGCATAAATAAAAACCATAGAGATCCCCCCTTTCCAGCAAGCCAACATCCAAAACAGAGGCAATATCAGCAGCAATAATAGGGTAGCTCCAATCCTTATAAAAGAAGACATATAAAAGCTCAGTCCACAACCAAACCCAGTAATTAATAGCAGCAGTAGTATACTTCCCCAAGAAATTCTTAGACCCACCAGCACCAAAATTCCCTAACGAAGACAAGAAAAAATCAATAGCAGCATCACACAGCCTGCACTCCTTAATGACCATCCAGTAATTTAACATAAACCACAAAAAAAACATGTGACCCCATCTCCAGAGGATGATAATAGTACTACTACTAATAATAATAAGGAAACAAAGAAAAACCAACTTAAACAGCCAGCCACAATCCCAAAACCAGCAGCCACCAGAAATCAAACCAAAAAAAGCACCAGCCGCCAACTTAAAATACAGAAAATAGAAATTAACCATACCTGACATGGGGCAAAGAGGATTTATCAATCAACAACAAACCTTTAAATTCAGTATCTAAATTCCGAATATCTACTTCTTCATAATCATTAATACAAGCTCCTTTCTTAGCTAACCAATCAGCACATCCGTTTCCTTCCCTAAAAATGTGAGATATTTCAAAATTCATAGCATTTAAAAGCAGTTTAATTTTTCTGATAATATAAAAACATTGAGCATTTCCAGTAAAACCATCTCTTATAATTTGAACCAGCATCATATAATCAATTTCAATCCACACCCAATTGCAGTCCCTCTTCCTGCACAGTTCCAAACCCAGTAACAACGCATTTGCTTCAGCCACCAGCACATCCGTTTGCTGCAGGGGAGCAGCAAAAGTAGCAACAATATTCCCATTGCCATCCCTAATGAGGCCACCCACACCAGCCTTCGTCAAACCCACCATACCATCAGTGTTAAGTTTCACAAAAGGATGTATAGGTTTCCTCCACAGAATAAAAGTATCCTCAGAAGAACTGTTAACACAGTCCACATTAATACCAAAATTTCTCGCTAAGTTTTTACAACTGGAAAAAGTCTTAAGGGAAATAATCTTATAATTATACAACTGTAACACCTTTCTTTTAATATTATTAATAACTAAAGACGCCTCCATCTTAATATTTTCATGTTTAGCCTCGTTACGAGCTTTTCAAAGATACCATAAAATAAGAATCGGCAACAAGTTAAAACAGTGACCTTTAGTAGAAAGTAACCAACCATCTAACATATCATTAACAGTATAACGATTGGACAAAGACAACTTACCCGCTATGTTGTTGAAATAACACCACACTTGTCTAGCCACTAAACCATTCACAAAAATATGATCCATATCCTCACTATTGGCACAGCAAAAACATTTGGATGCCAAGCTAAAACCTTTTTTTTGCAGCAGATTATCAACAGGAATGAAACCTTTTAAACATCTTCAAACAAAGGTAGAATAAGTAATAGGAAAAGAAGTATGCCAAATAGCCGCAAATCTAGGACATTTATCATAAGAAATACGCACTTTATCCCAAATCTTGTAAAAATGAAACTTACCATTCGCTGTGGCAGAGCATAAAATTTTATCATTGCAATTAATTTGTAAAGGAATATTAATGATAATATCAACTAAACAAATAGGTAGGCAATTGTTCAACTTCTCCACATTCCAGACATTTTCCTGAATAAAAGAAGAGACTTTAATAGTATCCGAGGTATGAGTGAAGAGGTAAGAATCAATAGAAAAATCACCCAGCCATTTATCTTGCCAGAAGAAAATATCACCCCTACCCAAGCCCCACTGAATTAACTTCTCAGCTTCACCCTTAACATTACATAATCTTTTCCATGTGAAGGAATCAGAATTTCTAAAAACACATAACGACGGATGCATATTACTACAGTACTTCACGTTCATATAACGAGCCCATAAACTAACGTTAGTTCTAAAAGAATACCAAAGTTTGTAAGAGAAAAGAATAGCCGTTTCAAACAAACTCTTACAACCCAGCCCCCCTTCATCCAACACACCACAATTTTTCTTCCACGCCGACCAATGAATAGCCTTAGAGTTAAGTTTAGAACCCCAGAAAAATTTATTAATCAATCTTTCTAATCTAGTACACATAGCTTTAGTTGGCATTAAAGTATGGAACAAATATATGGGAACAGAATTAAGAACAGACTTAATAAGAACCAAGCGGCCACCAAAAGAAAGAAATTTAGAAGACCAATTCGCCAATTTTTTTTTTAATAATAGTGAAAATGTCTTCAAAAAGAAAGTTCTTCTTTTTACCTTTGTAGATAGGAATTCCCAAGTACTTGATCGGCAAGTTTTTAGATTTAAAACCACAAACCCTTTGGATCTCCTGAATTCTATTCTGACCTATAGAAGTCGCACCAATAAAAATACTTTTTTCTCTATTGAAAACCAAACCACTAACGGCACTAAATTTATCCAAAAACTTCATTAAAATTTTAACATTTTTAATAGAACCATTCGTAAATAAAATAAAATCATCAGCAAAACTCAAATGACTAATAGGAAAGCCTTTTCTAGTATGAAAATTCAATTTATTATTCTTGGCAAAAAGGTCCTCCAAACCTCTAGATAAATATTCCATAGCAATAATAAAAAGAGCAGGTGAGATAGTATCACCTTGACGAAGACCTTTGGAAGATTTAAAATACCCATAACTTCTACCATTAATAATCACAGAAAAAAAACAATTTTCTACACTATTTTTAATAAGTAAAAGGAACTTTTGATTGAATCCAAAAAGAGAAAGAACTTTATAAAGAAAGTTCCATTCCATATTATCATAAGCTTTCGTTATATCTAACTTCCAAATAATGTTCCCACCATTAACCTTTGTATTAATATCGTGAGTAAGCTCTTGAGCAAGTAAAACACTATCACTAATACTACGACCTTTAACAAAGCCAGTTTGATTCAAAGATATAATTCTAGGTAAAATCTTCGACAATCTATTAGCAAGAATTTTAGAGTTTAATTTATTAAAAAAGGAACACAAACTTATAGGTCTAAAATCAGTCCAAGCATTAGCTCCCTCTTTTTTAGGAATAAGAGCAATATTAGAAGAAGAAAAGAATTTCGGGTAGGGATTACCACCAAAGAAATCCAAAACCGCATTAATAACATCCTCCTTCACAACCTCCCAAGAAGATTGAAAGAATTTGGTAGTAAACCCATCCGGCCCTGCAGTCGCATCAGCATTCATATCCTTAATAACATCACAAATTTCAATATCAGAAGGAAACTGGCAAAGCAAATTATTATCATCTTCACTAATCAGGTTAGGAATCACAGAAATATCAGAAATAGGCAAAATATTAGTATGGTTATTAAACATATCAACAAAGAAATCAACTCCAGACTTACAGATATCCTCCTCTTTTTCCAAAATAATACCATCACTATTAATAATTTTATGAATTTGACTTCTAGTTTTGTTCTTATTAGCAATAGCATGATAAAATTTAGTATTTCTATCCCCCTCCATAACAAACTTAGCATTAGCCTTTTGCTTCCAATAATCTTCTTCTTGCATTTGAAGAAGACATAATTCATTTTTAACTTTGTTTAAATTAACAGTATTCTCCTCAGAGGGATTATCAAGAAAAAAACCTTCCATCTCATCAACTCTCGACTCAGCTTCTAAAATATTAGAAAAAACATTTTTGAAAACAAATTTGTTCCAATATCTCAGACATTGTTTAAGTCTAGAGAGTTTCGACCACAATCTCCTCATTCCACTAACATTATTATCAGGAAAAACAGGGGCATTCCAGTTATTTTCAACAACCTCATGGTAACTGTCATGCAAAATTCACATATTCAAAAATCTAAAAGCAAAGGAACCACTCTGATTCAAATCATTAATATTTAGAAGAAGAGGAGCATGATCAGACATAGTTTTACTCAAAGGTTCAACATTAGTAGACGCAAAATGAGACAACCAATCATTATTAAATAGAAATCTATCAAGCCTTTGAAATAGGTTAGCCCTGCTCCAAGTAAAAGAATTACCAGAATAACCAATGTCATTCAGATTACACTCATTAATCATATCATTAAACTCTTCCATAGCTTTCAAATTAGGACGACAACCCCCCCTTCTTTCACTAGCATTAGCAATGATGTTGAAATCACCACCCACACACCACGGCCCCCCAATATTAGCAGCAAAATTACACAATTGCTCCCATAAAATCAACCTATTCAATCTAGTAGAGGCAGCATAAACAAAGGAAGCAAAACAATTTTTACTACTAACATTAATATGATAATGAACAACTTGCTGATAATCCACAATAATATCAAGAGATATAGAATTATGCCACATAATCCACAATTTATTAGAGCAGTTAGCAAAACACATAGGAAATCCTAAGAATTTAGCAGTTTCCATAATTTTAACAGCTTTAATCATAGGTTCACTTAACACAAGCAATTTAATATTATGAATTCTACAAATATTTTTAACTCTAATTTTCGAATCTTTACCTCCGATACCCCTAACATTCCACATAATAGCTTTTATCATTACCATTTTTCGCAGAAGTTTGAGCTCTTGTAGTTCTAGGAGTAACCGGACAAACATTTTTACCTTGCTTATTTTTTTTCTTACCACCCTTAATAATCCATTCCTCTTCCCCAAGATGTTGACCTTTCAAAGAAGGAGAATGGACATTCAAAGAAGCATTAGCATTTGTAGGAGGAATAAATTCTCCTTCTTCATAAGAATCCGCATAAACTCCTCCGCTATTGGTCTCCACATCCTTGTTTCCCTGTTTAGACAATAAAGCATTTTCAATTTCAATTGCTTATATAAGAAATCCTTCTTCTTATATTATTTTGTAGTTTTTGTTTTGAACCAAAGTGCTCCCCAATGTCTGTCTACATTCAGTTTCACCAGCATCATAATTGTACATTAAATAAATACAAAGTTATTCATTCATTCACATTCCACCCCTTCATATGACAATTATATTTTTTAGAACTAATTGGTTGGCTTGAGACATTGGATCACAAAATAATTGAACTTTAATTTTAATATAGTTTTAGCTATGAAACTCACTTCAGCCAATTAAGAATCGCTGTGTTCCCAACAAGTTGACAATGAAGGGCCAACCCATGGGTCGTCACAGTGATTCTGACAGCAATATTATCAAGAACCATTTTATTATTAAGATCGATCAACATGATTAAAGTCCTGCTTATTTCGTAAAGCTCTTCATCATTTAGGATATATATATATATATCTTTCTTTAATATTGTGATAATTGATATAGACGTTTGATTCTTCGATTAAAAGCTTTATGAATACAAGTTAGATTTTATTTGGGATATCTTTCTTACTGCTTCTTAAAACGACTTTACCAAAAGCCACTTTAAGAAGCTGTCTTTCTTTCTGCTTCTTAAAGGAGCTTTATAGTACAAAAATTTTATTTTTTGTGTTAGAAATTTACTTTAATTAAGAAGCACTAAGAAAGCCATCCCAAATGAAGTTTTGGACTTTGTTTGGGATGACTTTTTTATTATTTCTTGAAGCAGCTTTCTAGTAAAAAATTAAAATTTTTGTACTAAAAAGCTGCTTCAATAACCATGAAAAAAGCCGTCCCAAATGAAGCCTTATAGTTAATGACTTAGGCTTCATTTGAGACGGCTTGGTAACTAT
Organism: Dendrobium nobile; assembly: GCA_022539455.1. Taxonomy (NCBI): domain Eukaryota; kingdom Viridiplantae; phylum Streptophyta; class Magnoliopsida; order Asparagales; family Orchidaceae; genus Dendrobium; species Dendrobium nobile. The sequence goes on from CM039734.1 coordinate 55,024,842, forward strand.
TTCTTAAAGTAATTTTTTTAATTAAATATTAAAAAATTATTTAAAAAATCAATAAAAAAGCTATTCCAAACGAAACTTTAGGGTGCATTTGTTATATATTTCTGTTTGAAATAAAGCTAAATGGAGAATAATGAAAATATTGGTAGGTTGTGGCTGAAATATATATATATATATATATATATATATATATATATATATATATATATATATATATATATATATATATATATATATACTTTAATAAAAAAATCATCCCAAATGAAGTTCTAGATAACCTGTATCAGTATTTCATCTTTGTGAGAAGATTGTTGATTTGTTTTAACTCGGCTATTGTAACCTCTTATGTTAATGGTAAGAGTAGTCTGCCTTATATTGTATGTTCTGCCTATTATTATTCTAATCTGTTTGCTTGAAGTTTTTCCCGCAGGAGTCTTACCCCTTCTGATTTATGGAACGCAAACGATTATAAGGTTAGCTCTTTTATTTCTGTTTTGTTTGCATTTATTTTCTTCTTCATATTTTGCAGGAAGTATGAGCTAGCTGAAAGTTTTTCATATGAGCTTCCTTTTTTGGGTGCTGCCTTCTTGCAGCCCGGTGAGTTTCTTTTGCTAATTTTGTAATCGTAGAATAGGGATCCACTGGCTCTTAGGTTTTATTTTATTTTCTCTTGTAGCTCTTTCGAGCAGTAGCGAGCTGGAAGATCCTTTTAAGGACCTTATAACCGGTTTTTTTGAAATTAACGCGTAGGCCCCTTTGTGATTTTTTACCAAAAAAAAAATCCCAAATGAAGTTCTAGATTTTATTTGGGATGACTTTTTTATTACTTCTTAAAGCAGCTTTCTAGTAAAAAATTAAAATTTTTATACTAAAAAGCTCCTTCAATAACAGCTTACAAGTATTATATATATATATATATTTGTGTGTGTGTGGATTTAATTGAGGCTCAATTTTTATGGCAAGATCAGCAAGGGCTTGAAGGAGGTTGGATCTCTCCGAGGTTCGGCAGTAGTGGAGCCTTTGAAAGATATATAATACTTGTGATTGCTCAATTAAGATTATTTTAAGATTTTCGTTACATTTTTAGTTAGATTTTTTGTTTGCTTATAAAGAAAAGGGTTGCTATCTTATATTGTATATGACAAATAAGGATTATAGATTCTCTACAATGAAACTAGCAGAAGATTTATCAAAACATTAAGTATCATATCGTTAAAATTATAATGAAATCTGTAGCAGCGACAACTATATTTTTCCTATCTCTACTTCTTCTGAAAGGTATGGTGCAGCTACTCCATCTTTTCGTTCCATGTCCGATTTTAATAATATGATCTTGCCTTGCAATTTGATTGATATTGATTTTGTGGGTAATAAATTTACCTGGAATAGGGGGCACTTATAGCAAAGGTTGGATCGTGTGTTATTTAATGACTCATGGATCAATGATATTAATGTTACTAGTGTGCATCATCTTAGTAGAACTTTGTCTGATCATTCTCCCCTGCTGATTACTATTAAGAATAATCAAACAAATGCTGGCTCTACTTTTAGATTTCAAAATATGTGGTTACTTAACAATTCCTTTTTTGATGTTGTGAATCATAACTGGAATGCCCCTCTTCAGCCTGATAACTCTATTGTTTGTATGAATAGATTATGAGTTAAGCTTAAAAGGTTGAAGCAAGCTTTAAATTGGTGGAACCATAATATTTTTAAGAATCTTTTCACTAATATTTTACATGCTGAACAATGTGTGCAGTTTAATGAGAATGCTTGGCAAAGTGATCCTTCTGATGCCCATTTGTCCATGCTTAAGCAATCTAAAATTGATCTTGTTAATCTACAAGCTCAAGAAGAGATCTATTGGAAGCAGAAAGCTGCTGCTATGCATTTGGTTGAGAGTGACAGTAATATCAAGTATTTTCATGCTTTAACTAAGAGGAAAAGGATTAAGAATAGCATCAAGAACATTCAAAGGGAGGATGGTTCTTATGCTAATGACCAGGGTGAGATTGCTACTTTAGCTGTTCATTATTTTCATAATCAATTTAACAAAGATTTCAATCCTATGGTGCCGCTTGATGCCTCTTTTATTCCGAAAATTATCTCCCCTGAGGATAATTTGCTTCTTTGTGCTCCTCCTTCGTTAGAGGAGGTGAAAAACATGTTAGATGACATGAATTCTGACTCTAAGGCTGGCCCCGATGGTTATACGACTCTCTTTTTTCAAAAGGGTTGACATACTATTAAAAATGATATTTATTCGGCTATTCTGGATTTTTTTTGTGGCAACCCTTTCCCTAAGTTTTTTACTTCTACATCTTTAGTGCTTATTCCTAAAAATAATTGTGTTCAAATTTGGAATGATTTATGTCCGATCAGTCTTTGTACTTTTTTCAATAAATTGGTTTCCAAAATTATCTCTAATCGCCTTTCTGTTATTTTACCTAAAATTATTTCACCTTTCCAAATGGGTTTTGTGAAAGGAAAGTCTATCACTGAGATTATTCTTCTTGCTCATGAATTAACTCAAGATTTGGATGTTAGGACTACAGGGGGTAATATTATTTTGAAACTTGATATCGCTAAAGCTTATGATAATATTAATTGGAATTTTATCTACTTTATGCTTGACCTTTTTGGCTTTAACTCTTGTTTTATCAACGTTATTAAGAATTGTATTGATAATGTTCACTTTTCCATTATTCTAAATGGTACTAGGCATGATTTCTTTAAGTCCTCTAATGGCTTAAGGCAGAGTGATCCTATTTCTCCTGCCCTCTTTATTATTGCGGCTGAATTTCTTTCTAGAGGTATTTCAAATTTATTTGAGCTTAATCCTGGCCTGTATTATAGAACTTTGAAAGGTTTTCATATTTCCCACTTATGTTTTGCGGATAATTTCATTGTGTTCACTAATGCTACTATTAATAGATTTCAGAAATTGTTGGATTTTTTTAACAATTTTGAATTAGTTAGTGGGCTTTCTTTTAGTAAACTTAAATGTTGCTTTATTGCTTCTAAAAGCATTTCAAACACCTAAATAATTTAAAGGTGTTCCTCTTTTTAGAAGTAGGTGACAAATTTTTTTATTTGATGATCTCATTTCTACTGTTCAAAGCAAACTCTTATCCTGGAATTCTAATTTTATGAGTTTTGGAGGCAGACTTACTCTTATCAAAAGTGTTCTTCGTGCTTTACATGTTTACATGTTTCAATCTATTTCTCCTAATAAAGAGGTGTGCTGCAAAATTCAAAAAAATTTTAATAAATTCTTCTGGAAAGGTACCTCTTCTTCTAAAATTGTCTGGGCTTCGTGGGACAATTGTTGTGGTGTGTTGAATGAAGGTGATCTTGGTTGCAAGAATCTTCATGACCTTGCGAAGGCTCTCTCTTTTAAACTCTGGTTTACTTTCCGTGCTAATGAGAACCTTTGGGCTACTTTTATGCATTCTAAGTATTGTGTTGGTCGGCATCCTACTAACATTGTTCCTAAGCAGGAGGATTCCAAAGTTTGGAAAAGGCTTTGCAAAGTTAAATGGGAGGTGGAGCCCCTAATTTCTTGGGGTCTTGGGGAAGGTAACATCTTTTTTTGGCAAGATAAGTGGCTTGGCAATGATTCCATTGATTCTGTTTTAAATTCTTCTTCTAATGCTCTTATTAAAGTTAACCATTTCTTTAATAATAATGGTTGGGATTATGATAAGCTTTCTAGTATTCTCCCTGAGTGTCTTACTAATCGTATTTTAATTCCCCCGATTAATGCCTCGACTAAAAACACTATTTTGTGTAATTTATCTAATGATAGTGCTTTTTATATTAAGAAGGCTTGGAATTACTTTAGAAAGAAAGGTAACAATGATAAGGTTTTTAATATGATTTGGCATAAAAGCATCCCTTCCACGGTGTCTGTTTTTATGTGGAGACTTTTACATAAGTTTATTCCTACGGAGGATAGACTTGTTTCTAAGGGTTTTAGCTTAGCTTCTAAATGTCAATGTTGTTATCATAATGAGAATTTACATCATGTTTTTGTTTCTGGTACTGTTGCCATTAGAAATTGGATTTACTTTGATGACTTATTGAATCTGAATTGCTTTAATGCTCATACGTCTCTTCGTAATTTACTCAATTTTTTGTTTATTGGTACCAAAGGCCATATTCGTAATATTATTCCCTCCCTTATTATTTGGTTTCTTTGATTGGAGAGGAATAATTCAGTTTTTAAGGGAGTTAAAATGAATCATCAAAATGTTATTGATAGGGTGAAGGAAAAGATTTTGACTTTGGTGGTTGTTAGTTTGATTAAGATTAAAAGCTTTAAAGATTGCTATCATGCTAGTAATTTATTAGGGATTACTTGGGACCGGCCTCCCTCTACTGTCAATGTTGATTACTGGTGTAAGCCTCCTTCTAATTTCTTCAAATTAAATGTTGTTGTTGTTAATGTGGATGATATGGTTGGTTGTGCTGGTCTTATAAGGGACTCCTTTGGTAATCTTTTGGTTTCCTTTGCGGGGCCGACTCAAATTGCTCATCCTCAGACGAATTTTCTTAAGGCTATCCTGTATGGTTTGCAGTTGTGCAATTCTCTTAATGTTTCTAATTTGTATATTGAGGTTAACTCCGGCATTAATATCGCCCCTTTGCGTGAGATGGTGGATGATGGTTGCTCTCATAATGATTTTTATATTGTTAGGGACATTAGAAGACTTTTGTTGCATTCTCATTTTCATCTTTCTCGGGTTAGTAAGTTGGGTAACACATCTGCCTCTTGGCTGGCTACCTGGGGGTGTAACTTTAATTGTATCACTGATTTAATCTCTACTAATATTCCTAGTTATCTTAAAGGTTTACTTTATCTTGACAAATGTGGTACCCCTTATGTCAATTTATAATTGTGATGGTTCTTTGCTGTTTCTCTGTATTTCTTTGGGTACTCAGTGGAATTCTTATTGTCTGATTATTCTGAGATTTTGTTCAGGTTTGTTTTTCTTCTTTGATTATGCTGTGGATTTCATTTACTGGATGGTTCCTTTTTCTCCCAGCACGGTTCTTTTTTGTAATTTTAGCTGTCTGGATGGCTGCAGCTTTTGGGGGTTTTCGGTTGTTGCTGGCAACATTTGGTGGATTTTTCCTAGTTTTGCGTTGATCCTGGGTTTTTGGACTAGGGCGATGATGTTGTGGGTTTTTTGGCTGAATCTCAATCCTTTAGTTGCTCTCCTTCTTGGGATGGTTGACTGTTGGTTTGGTTGGCTCTCTTTACTGTGGTGGTGTGGTGGGGGTATTTATTCTTATATTGTTTGGTTTGGTGGCTGGACGGGTGATGGGTTTTCTCCTTATCTTCTGGAAAGGGGTGGGGGCTGGTGGTTGCAGCTCGCCGGGCCGTGGTGTGTTATTTCTGTAATTATGGTGTGCCCTGTACAGTCAATGTCTGGTTTAGCATGAGAATGTTATTTCTGTGTTTTGGCTCGTTTCCCTTTTGTTGGATCGAGCGACTTCTGGATTGGGATTATGAAGCTGGTATATTCGTGAATTTCCTGAGCTCTCATAGTTTGATTCTTAGGACTTGCATAACTTGGAAGTTTTTTATTATCTTAAATCTTTTCTTTGCTATCCACCCTTTGATTATCGTGATGTTGCTAATAGCTTTTGTGGGTGTAGCTTGTGTTTGTGCTGTTTCTCCTTTTTGCAGGTCAAGCCGATTGCTAAGACCCACCAGGATTTTGTTAGATGGCATAAGTTCTCATCTGACTTTGGGAATTTCAATGATTGCAAGGGTTTCTTTTGCAGCTTGAGCAGTTGGAATTGCAAGTCATATGGGACTCCGTATGGGTGTTTTTTGGATACAAGTGGTTCGAGCCACTTTTTTTGCAGGAAGACCGATCTTATTGTTTTACTTTTACTCTTCCTTTTTTGGGTAATGTCGTCTTGCAGCCCTAGACTGTTATTAGGCAATTTTATAATTCTTAGTTTAAGGAACCATCGGCTCGTAGGTTTTATTTCTTTTTATTTTGTAGCTCTTTCGAGCATTACTGAGCTGAAGGTTCATTTTAAGAATCTTGTAACCGGTTTTTTTTTTATATTAACGCGTATGCCCCGCCGTGGGTTTTAACCAAAAAAAAAAAGCGACAACTATATTTTTCATTATAACTACTAATTGAAAAACCTATATAAAATGCCTCTATATTTTTTGTTTTCTTTTTAATTTTCTATTAGTTTTCTTAGCTCTTGGTGTTTGAAACATGTTCCACCTATTTTCCAACATACATGACCAACATGGAGTTTATGGTAATTAACTAATGTTCAACTATACAACTTGTTCCACCTAAAATTCATCAAATGAAGACCGTTTCAAGAGTTTAATCACCACTAAATAACGTTCAACAATTCAACACCAAATCAATTCTTTTTTACTTCACTGTTTTTGTTCCAGCAAACCATTTGAACGTGTAACAACGGCTTAAATCATTATAAAGGGTGTTCATCGCCTGATCACTTTTATTTTCTCTTCTTTCACTGCAAATCATGATTAATTATTTTGTGCAGATGCCGAACGTCATCCGGAGACCAACCGGAATGTGTCACGTCACCCCTTCCTTCGGTACTGCAGCTCGGTACCGCTAACATAGCTCCACCTGATTCGCCTCCGAACGTAGAGCTAAGTCCGGCCTCAGCACAGAATAATTTCTCGCAAACCATAGCTGCCTAGAGGCACGCCTATTAATATTCAATTATTTTACAATAGAACTTATTAAAACGCATTTGAATCATTTAACAAACAGATTTAAACAAACCAACTGCAATGAAATCCTGAGCGATATCTATAGTAAAACATTGAAATTAATCTGCTTTGGCATCCTTTGCAGCTGCAGTGAATAATTATATGGGATTAACAAATATCAATACTTCCAGATTATTGCTAATTTTCTTTTGTTTTGCAGCTTTGAACGACTGTAAAAGCCTTTTTAAATAATAACTGAAAGTTAAGCACATCGATAAAATACTTCAGATGTTTTATCCGATGCCGTTCGTTTAAAATACTTAAGATGTTAATTCAGTTTACATATTGAAATTAAATATCACATGTTCTCTCTCTCTCTCTCTCTCTCTCTCTCTCTCTCTCTCTCTCTCTCTCTCTCTCCTCCCCCCTAGGGGGTGTCAATTATTGACCCGACCCGAAAAATCCGGGTTCAGGTCGACCCGTTTAACAAACGGGTCGGGTTCGGGTCTTAACTTTTGACCCGTTTAAAAAACGGGTCGGGTCCGGGTCAACCGGTAACCCAAAATTGACCCGGAATTGACTCGTTAACCCGCTCATTTTTAATTTTTCCCGCTTCGGATTGGGCTAGTCGGCTGTCGTCACGTCGCCTGGCCTAGTCGGTCACGTCGTCAGTCGTCTGGCACTCTGTCCGCGTCAACACCTCGAGGTCCTCGACTCCTCGGCTCCTCGCCGCACCTCCTTAGGCGTCAAGCCCTCAGGCCTCAGTTGCGCCCGTCGATCCAACGTGCAAGCCGTGCTGGCGTGCAACATCTCGTCACGCGGTCACGAACTGACGCCTGACGGAGACGGACTCAACTCACCACACCGACCGACGAACGCCGCGCTGGCAGTTCCCGCATCGACCGATGAACGCCGACCTCCGTGCAGCGAGCGTCTCTGGCACAGCCTCACAGTCGCCGTCTCACCCCATTTTTGAATCAAACGGGACTGCGGGTCGGGTCGGGTCGGGTTCGGGTTTAATTTTCTGACCCACTTAGCTAAACGGGTAGGGTTCGGGTTGACCCGTTTATATCCGAGTCAAGTCGGGTTCGACCCGAACCCGACCCGTCGACCCGAATTGACACCTCTGGGCCCCTACATAATTAAATACATTGTGTAGATGTGTTATTGTTAGAAAACGATGAAGCAAATACAAAGAAAAATAGTAAATTAAAAGTATTCATCATTTTATTTATTAATTTAAATTCCAAAAATATCCTTGCAACAAAAATTTGTTCCGGAGGCACTGCCCCGAAAACACCCGACATATCTGCGAAGCATACGAGGATCAAGGATATGAACAAATATCAAGTTTAATTTTTATTTAGAGGCCTTAGTTACTTAGCTAAAAGATATATTTAGTGATCTTTTTTTTTTTTTTTGTCTCTATTTTTTTTGCCACTATTTACCCATTTTCTTATAGTAAAGGGTCGAGCCAAATTCATGACAACACCAATAATTACTTATAAGTTTGTCCCCCCCTCTCAAATTAAAGCTGGTTCCGCCCCTTATTGTTTTTTTATAATATTTGGAGCTGCTATCTTTATGATGAAGCTAAAGCTCTCAACCATGAGATTAAGACATCGTTTGGGACAATTTTCTTCCTGATTCTTAAATTAGCTTTCTAGTTCACATGATTTTTTACTACTCCTAAAAGTAATTTTTTTATAAAAATGAAGCAGCAGTAAAAAAACTGTCTAAAAAAAATCTAAGCTGGTGCATACATCTATCGCTCTTTAATCTGTCATCATAATTCTAGTTTACAACATCGACTGAACTTTATATATATATTTAAGACTTATTCAAATATAGTTGCAACAGGTAGCTACCAGCAACTAACTTTAGAGAGTACTGATACTACGATCTCCATCTAACCACAATATTTATATATTTTTACACAAAGCAGCTTTACCCAGTTGTAATTATATATGATGATGTAGCTTGACTGCCTCTATAGTCTTATATTTTATGTATAGCCTGCCTGACCTCATTGTTTCATACAGGTACAGTAAGTCATCCACAAAAGTAATTTACCAGCAGCAGATTAACGAAAAGCTAGAATATGCTATAGTCTTATCTCCTGGTCTTTTTTAATAGCAAAGAAGTATATATTGACATGTTAAGCAGATAAGAAAGAAAAACCCGAATGTTGCGGTGGAATGCATACGAAACTTTTTTGTTTGGTGTATACTGACGAAGACCTGGCAAGGAATATTTAATCTAAACAATAATTAACTCTGTTTAATAACAAAAAAAATCTTCCATGCATATGGGTTTCAGTGGCGATATAATAAAAGTTTCTTCAGTTGGGAATAAAAATGTAAAACAAAAAAGTACATTCATTGATATTTTAAAATAAATTTAGTTAAGCACATACATTATGCAAAATGTAGAATTCTCTCCAACACTAATTCAAAATTTTCAAAAATTATTACAAAAGCTAATTAGATTTCGATCCAAACAATTAATGTTATAGTTGCGTCTTGGAATATTCATGACGGTAATGAAATATAAAGTTTAATATTCTAGCTTTGTACGAAGATCCAACACACAATCAAATAAAATAGATGGTGTAGCGTTCATAAAAGACACCAGAGTTTTTACGTGGAAACCCATGAAAATGGAGAAAAATCACGGGGCCTAGCCCAATTTGAATGAATCCACTAGTACTTGCAGTCAGTTACAAATGAGGCCCTTCCTTAGGGGAAGGCTTTGGCTTGATGTAACAAATATATATCATATAGAGTGCATTACATGGTGGAAATTGGAAGAATCAGAGTTGATGTGTTTGTTTGGTCAGCAGGACCATAGTCAATTGGAGACGGAGATCGGAAAGATCATAGTCAGCGGGCAATGGAGATCGGAAAGACCGTAGTTGGGTCATGGATGTCGGAATGACTGTAGTCGGGCGACAGAGGTTGAAAGGTCCGTAGTTGGCGGTTAAGTGGAAGTCTGACGTCAGTTGGTTGACGGGCAGAAGTTTGGCGTTAGTTGGTGGCGGGTGTAAGTCCAATGTTAGTTGATGACAAGGCAGAAGTTAGGTGTCAGTTGGAGGCCGGGTGTAAATCCAATAATAATTGAAAGTTGGGTGGAAGTCCAACATTAGTTGGTAGACGGGTAGAAGTTCAACATCAGTTGGTTGTCGGGGTGGAAGTCCAATGTCAGTTGGTGGCTGTGAAGAAGTATGGTGTCATTTGGCGGCCAAATGTAATTTCGGCGTCAGTCTGTGGCTTGGCGAAAGTCTGATGTCAGTCCGATGACAATTGGTGGCCGGGAGTTGGTTGACAAGGAGCTTGGTGGTAAGAGAGATATCTAATTTCTCTTCCTCTCCTCTTTTCTTTCCCTCCTTGCTTGGCCCCTCCTTTGGGCCCCTTTCCATGAGAAATGAGGGGTCCATTTATAATTTTCTAAGAGTGGCATGGCCAGTAAATAGGGCGTAGATCAAGGGTAAGTTGGGAGTGGTATGAATGGATGGCTGATGTTGATTCCCTTGATCGTAGATCATTTAATGGACATTTGAATGCCTTAGTGATGTCAGAATTTGACAATCTTGGGATCGTTGGATTCGTCTTGTCGAGCCGCTCGATTTGACTATAAGCATTGCATGTTTGAAAATCGTTTGGTTGTCCAATTTATGGTTTGAACTCTCCAAATATACTTTAGGTCTTCGATTTGGACCCATTTGGGCTCGGATTGAGTCGAATTTTTCGTTGGGTTCGTAATTTTGAGACGCTCAGTTCGACTATAAATTTGCTAAAATCGGAGTTCAAATGATTCTGAATTTAATTTCGAAAGATTCCAACTTGATTTTTTTTCGAGATTCATGCCTGATCAAAAAAAACTTTTGATGATATATCAATTAAATTTTTAAAGTAAGTATGATTAAAAATTTAATTATGTGATTAAGCATCGTAAAAAAAAATTTAGAACTAGGCAAAGTCGCCCGTTTAACGGGCGACTTAGTGCTGACTCAGCGATGTGCTTGCCAGTCATCCGGTTGATACTGTAGCAAGTCGCCCATTAAACGGGCGACTTGCTACAGTACCATAACACTAAATGTATATTTTAGCATTTTATTTCGAGGCGGTTTATATAATAAAAATATATATATAATTAACATTTCACGTCTCTTTTATTTTAGATCTTGCAGCAATTTAAATGTCTCTACAGATGATTGTGTTCCCATCTAAGGTGGAAAGATGATGTCACAGACGAAATGATTAATATACGGTACTGCAAAAAAGATGACTTTTATATAATTTGCTAACTCTACTGCTATGCTAGTTTACTTCACACCCTTTTTCCCTTTAAATTTACATAATATAAAGCAAAAATTTCAAGCCGCCGCATGGGCATCTAAGTAAAAATTTCACGGGCACAACATATATATTAATTAGTTTATTTGCCGGCAGTTTTTTCTGAAATAATTTAATTAAAAAAATAAATATATATTTTTATTATTTGTTACTGTAGCAAGTCGCCCGTTTAATCGGCGACTCGCTACAGTATCAACCATATGACTTGGCAAGCGCATTGCTGAGTCAGCACTAAATCGCCCGTCAAACGGGCGACTTTGCCTAGTTTTAAATTTTTTTTTACGATACTTAATCACATAATTAAATTTTTAATCATACTTTAAAAATTTGCCCTCTCTAGACAGGATGGATTCAACAATGTCGAAAAAATCTAAATTTGAGTTCAGATAACCATGGCTATCAAAAAAACCCATCGTTTGTGAACAACTCAAGTTGAGCTCGCTAAGAAGCTTGAGTCCTATACATTTGTTAAATAAGGAATTTGATATTAAATAATTATTTTCAGCTGTTTTCTTAATGAACCAAGCACAAACAAAGCCTTATTTGATTCTCTCTCTCTCTCTCTCTCAATCCGACCTGATATGATCCAATAACACACAGATCGTACCATATCGTGTCCAATTGTGACAAGCTGACCATAAGATCTAGTTAGAAAAGTATTGAAATAAAACTTCAAATTTATATACTACACAGAGTCACTGTATTCTGAAATACAATATAAAGCGGAAGATTATTGAATATCAACAATGATTTCTATATATCATCTAAAAATATATGTACAATATAAGATCTATCTACAAACAACACTTGACAACAAACAATATAACCAAATAAAATTCAAGCCTGCGAAATAAACTAATCAAACCAAAAGGCATATCTATAGCACATATTTGAGCATGATATTCAAAACTACACAACCATTTTACTCTTTCCTACGAGAGTAAGATCTGAGCCAACAGTGCAACCTGATTGATCAAGTCAATCAAATTCAACAAAAACTAGCACCAACCACCGTCAATTGACCAAAGTCATTTGAGATCGTCATCTGATTATGATCTTCGAGCTACGGTTGCCCGAATATAGTCATCTAGCAACCTTCACATGATTATAGTCTCTCAACCATCATCACCGACAACGATCCTTCGACCACTATCACCCGACAATGATTCTCTGAACACCATATCCAATTTATAGTCCCTTAACAAACATTCCCTAGTTACAATCCTTTAACCCAACATCATTTGATTATGGCCCTATATCATCATTGCTCAACTATGATCCTCTAACCTCCTCACCTGATTGTAACCCATCCCATTAACCTCAATCACCCTACTATGATCATGCAACCACCATCACCCAACTATGATATCCCGATGACTATCACCCTCTTATTATCATTTGAACACCACCATCTGACCACTACGCCCTGATCACTAGCATTAGTTGGCTCTATCTATCATTAACTTTGTCACTCAAATTATCAACAACATCAACGAGCATCATCACCTATAAAGCCAATGCACGCCATCGACGACAACTCTACTATATTGTAAGTCTACTATATTTTATGAACACGTACATTCTCGAAAGTTTGGAAACAACATCTTTGGTAACTTAAGACAAACTCTAGTAGAATAATTTTAACTAGGCCAAATCTTACGATTTTTCTCTTTTTCATGAAAACTCTAGTATCTCTTGAAATTTTATTATGAGTGCTAAATTTCCATACAAATACTAAGACATTTAATACATTCTTACATATGGCCATGTAACACCCCACTCTTCTCTCAACATTGAATTGAACACAATCTCATTAATTAATTAAGAATTTTCTCAATCATGTTCTATAAATAACATCAACATCATTACTAAACTAAACATTGTTCTAAGCCTAATCCATAAAAAAGGAAAACCTTTATGATAAAATTTAATCTGTCTTCCATTAATCAGGTGGGTTTTTAAAGAGCATTGATCAACAACAAATCTATCATGAACCACATAACCCAAAAAACGAAAACTCATTATTTTTCTCCATTTTTCTTTAAAAAAACAAATATTTATAGCATTCAAACAATCAAATATACATGATGGGCTATTAACTCTAAATATACTATGTACAATGGCTGAATCCAACAATGCATTGTTAAAAGAAGAAAAAAATCCACAGAATGCATTTAAAAAAAAAATTTCCACGCAATGCATTGTCACGTACTATAACAGAAAAACAAAGAAGATCAAACCCACCGTTCTGCCATCCAAAAAGATTTCCACATGACTGATGGGAAGGTGAGCCGGTTCTGCAGTTGAGTGCAATTCTTTCCGCAGAAGCCATTAAAGAAGTTAAAAGAATTGTTCTTGGGCAGCCTATCGAAGTTAAGAGAAAAATGCACATGATGCACACTTCTCATCTTCTTTGCCAGTGATAGGGTGACTGGTTTTTGAGCTCTGCAATGTCCAGACTATAATCTGGGAGGTTGCTCGGCCTTGATTGGTGAGCTCCAGCCGACAAGGCTGGATGGGTAGGAGATGGGAGACAGCTTCGATTACATTGTTTGCATTGCCGAAGAGGACTTGAACAGCGAGTGTTAGGTAATGATATGTTAGCTCTCATGCCCGTAAGATCACTACAACTGAGAAAAACAAAAGGTTTGAGAAATAAAACCGAGAAGGATAAAGAATCCATCTTGCTTAATTCATGTCGTAGATGGAAATACCTTGGATTCTTATGAACTAAGATGTTGGTAACCGGGCGTCCAATTCCATAATCTTTTTCAAATACAGAAGAAGCACTTTTGTTGATGTGAAACCCTTTATCCTGCATGAGAATGAACAGAGAAGGGAAAGGCAAAGATCAGAATCCAATAGAAGAGTCCATGACACCAATTCCTTCTTGCGCTAAGCTATACAGTGTAATCTTATTCAAGCATTTGTAGCTAAAGAATATGAAATAAAAAAAATAAAATTATGTAAAAGACATTATGATAGGAAATACTTGAGTTTGCAAGTAAACCTAACAATAATCGGTAAAACAGCAAGAAAACTGAAGAAAATATGGTGGAAGAACAATCAAACGATAGATAATCTTATAGAAAGCAAAGCGAAACAAGAACGAAGCAAAGATATAAGAGATCCTCAATTCAAGAGGAGGATCGTCTCTCCCAAATCTCTAGACAAGAGAGTCTAGAAACCAAGCCACCAAGTAAACCTAATTGAGAACAAATCAAAATATAATCCTTCCCTAACATCTCTTGCTTTTTAATACAAAAACTTTCCAAATCTAATTTCCCTCCCAAGCCTAAGCCGCCCCCTCCTTTTCAATTTGAATTCACTTAGACTAGTGGGCCCCTCAATGTGGGCAGACAACATCCATGGAGGCGGACAAGTTCTGCCTCCTGTAATAGAGCTGAGCCGGCCCTTGGGGCGGCTAGGCCGGTTCATGGTGAACCGGCCTAACACATTATGAGAAAAGACAACTGGGATAAGGGAAATCAAGTGATTCCCAGATAGCTGAGAATCAGGTCTTGCGTATTCAGATAACAAATTTCATAACACTATCATATTCGTGCAGAAATTTTGTCAAAATCGGGATAAAAGAAATTATTTGACGTTTGGTTCAACCAAAAATCACAAAAATGTTCAGTACATAAACTCTTGCAGAACTAATTTAAAATGTCAAACTTTGAGGCCAATGAACTTCTATGGACTTCAGGATTCAATGAATTCTGACACCAAATTGAGTACAAAATGGAATGAAACTAAAATTGTAATTTCTTCTTTTCAGATACAGAGGTAATTAAGAGAAATTTTTAAAGTTTTGGACCTACAATACCATTGAATAGGTTCCATCAGAGGAAGTAGAAAGCATGTCCATCGTACTTGATTTAGTAGCTTTTATTGTAGATTGATCACACACAAAAGGATGATAAATCAATTGTGCCGCTGTAGGTCTTGCTGAAGGATCACGAAGCAAACATAATCTTAGAAAACTTTTTGCTTCAGAAGAAAGATGATCTGGGATAGCTGGTATATCCTTGCTATTGCCAATTTTAAATATTGCCGCTACCTGCCAATTAAAAACAAAATAAGTGTAATTTTTTTTTTCCATACAATAATAAAACAAATAACAATCATATATTAAAAAATAAATGGCGCACCCCTTCAAACTGGCTCCATGGAGGTTTCGAAGTTGCCATCTCAAGTACTGTACAACCGAGGCTCCAAATATCCACCGAGAGATTGTATCCACTTCCATTCATGATGACCTATAGAAATTGTTTATCATTGTGATTAGAAATAGTAAAGATATACGGTTAGTATTATCCGCAAATGGTGGTTGTAGGCTTAACATCTATCTGACATATTTTTACCTCAGGAGCCATCCAGTATGGGCTTCCTTTAAAAGATCGTATTGAAGTATAGGATGATATCTATAACAATAGAGAGAAAGAGAAGAGGTAAACAAAAGTTAGGAGATAACAACGCTGAAAGAGTCTTATAGACACAGCAACAAATTATCAAAAGAAAGTCAAAGAATACTTTTTTGCATAATTGAACTATATGATAGCTTAATTTTGACAAATTGGAGAGTGTACGGCTGCATGCAATGAATTGGTTATTTTAAGGCCAATATGCTACTAGCAATCGAATGGTTAGACTGGTCGGCTCTCACCGCATAATTGCCCAGCTTAAGCCTTTGATACACTGGGGGGCCCACAGCCATGAAGGGTGAACTGTTTAGGAAGGCTCATAATCAAGGGGAAGTTGTTTAGGAAGGTTTCTAATCAAAGCAGAGCTATTTAGGAAGGATCCTAAGGTTCCTAATTAAGGGAGAATTATTTATAAAGGTTCTTGATCAAGAGAGAACTGTTTAGGAAGGTTCTTAATCAAGGGAGAGTTGTTTAGGAAGATTTCTTGCTTGTGTTTATGCTGTTTATTAAGGGTTTAATTATTTAGGAAAGTTTTCTAATTGTGTTTATATTGTTTAGAATTTAATTGTTTAGGAAAATTTTCTAATTGTGTTTATGCTATTTAGAAATGTGTGAATTGTGTGTTAGGGCTATTTAAGGAGGAGTTTGGTCTAGGATTTGGAAATTATATTTTGCTGAAATTTATTCTATGGTTTGTTGTGATTTTCCTAGCGGCGTCTAGAATATATGGGAGAGCTGATTTATCTCTCAAATAGTAAATCACTTATATCTTTCATTATTATTGAAGAGAGAATCCAAAAATCAGTCCTAATTAATACTTGATTTCTACAATTTTCTTCCTATCTACAGATCTACTTGTTGTTTTTACTTCCAAGACACATCAGCGTCTCCAAGATCACCTATGACAGTACCAATTTCTATATGAACAGAATCATGTCGTGCGCATGTTGTATACATGCATGTTAGTGACATCGTTTTGGGCTCACGAGTTAAACACTGTGAAAGAAGGTTATTTAAAAAAAGGTTATTCATTATAATATGAATGCCAAAGCATGCGATGCAGGACTTTCTTAGGCAGTGTTATAATGTGTTGGTGGTCTCTGGCATTTTCCAACTAAAAAAAGCAGTTAAAAAGCCCACACTGGGAATTTTGAAATTGTGGCCTATGTCGTCCCATTTCAATGAGGTCCCGCCACCAATGGCTTGACTTGTGTGTTTCACCTGCGAAACGTGGAAATCCTGGAAATCACATAAAAGCTTGTGGGCTCGGTGTCCTTAGAATTGGATTTATTTGCATGGTGGGACAGTTTAGTTGATTTGAAACTTTACAATTAAATTGGAAATATTTTTGACAAGTGGAATTAATTTAAATTTCAATTAGAACTGATCCTATGCCTAGCCTAGATTATGAGGAGTCTATAAAGGTTGAGGCATATAATTAAGAACTCTTGACTCATAAAATTTCACATTTTAGTTTCAATCTTATGAGTAAATCTAGGCGAAATCATCTCCTTGTAACAACACAAGATTTGATTTTTCTTTGATAATTTTGTCCCTTGTTTATTTCTTAAACATAATTATTATTGATTAGTTAAGTAATCTTGATGTTAGTCAAAAAGTGATAAATTGATAAATAGAAATTTTGATTTTTTGTGAAAATCAATTTGCCAACCCAATAATTTTATTTATTTTCAAATTATTTTTGAAATTCTCAAATATTTATTGATATTTTATTGTCAATTGGGCTTAAACTGTCGAATTTCATTAACAACTTGTGAGCTATGAATCCTCAATTTTTCTTTACATGAAAGCATACTAAACATCATATTAATTGTATTAATAATCATGGCCCTTAGTCATCCTATATCAGTATGTATGCATGAGATGGAATTAAGATTAAGGAGCATACATGTTTAGCCATGCCAAAATCAGCAAGCTTGACTTCACCATTAGGATCCACAAGTATGTTTGCCCCTTTAATATCCCTTTTATGTAAAAAAAAAAAAAAAAACCAGTTGCAGTCAGTTATAAAAAATTAAAAAATATAGCTATGATGATGAATAAAATAGCTCTGTGGCTTAGAAAAGGATTGGCAATTAGGAGCAATACCTATGCACTGTGTTTCTC
Source organism: Dendrobium nobile (assembly GCA_022539455.1). Taxonomy (NCBI): domain Eukaryota; kingdom Viridiplantae; phylum Streptophyta; class Magnoliopsida; order Asparagales; family Orchidaceae; genus Dendrobium; species Dendrobium nobile. The sequence goes on from CM039734.1 coordinate 55,042,472, forward strand.
CCATGCAAATAAGCAAGCCCAGAAAGAATCTGTGCAGTATAATTTCTGATAACAGGTTCTCCAAAAGAGCCATATTCTTGAAGTAACTTGTGGATAGAACCTCCTGAGACGTATTCAAGATAAACCGCTAGTGTTTCATCTACCTACAAAAAGGAAATTATAGGGCGAAATCATAAGAGACTCTTGAAATTAAGGAAAAACATATTCCAAAATCAACTATTCGATGGGAGACATGTCTAAGAAGATCAACAAGTCATGCCAGAAAAGAAAGGGCTTCTGAACATCTTTTGAGAAGGGAACATATTTTAACTCGCCAATGTAAAGAACATAGATACCAAAAGAATATTAGAGCCAGACCTAGAGATCATCATATTGCAATTTAATACAAAGTAAAAAAGAGAACCATCATATCAAAACCACAAAAGAGGTCCCTCAGAATTCCAACCACCAAAGGGTTTCACGTTAAAAGTATAAAACCATCCAGTAAGAGCATTTGCAAACTGTAGGACTGGCCGAGCCAGTCCAGCCAATAAACCGGACCCCCAGCAAGGGGGACCGATCTAGCTAGCAAGCAGAAGAGTCCTGTCGGCCCCACTAGCGTGGGCAGCGGGCAAGGAGAGAGAGGGGCTCAAAGGGATCTAATTATACCTTTAATTACTTCATAGAAAAATAAATTTGGGAGGGAATTATGAATGTTTATCTAGGGAAAAATGGCTAATTTGAATTCGGATTTTGGGGGTAATTGGAAGATTTATTTAGGGAAGTATGTCTGTTATGATTGGGGGCGGAAATAAACCACACAACGAACACAAACATGAAAAATATAAATGCAGCGAAAAATAAAGAACACCAGAATTTAACATGAAAAATCCGAAACATAAAAAAGAAAACACAGAGCCACTCCACACCAAGAAATCCACCATGAAAATATGGGAGAATTAGTACATCTCTCTCTTTTCTCTCAACTCTATCGTTTCTTCTCTTCTATCTTACACCGTTCTTATACAAGAACAGGATGTGGTAGTACTGGTGGATAGTGGAGCTACCCACAACTTCATTTATAACAGGATGGTGGATCAGTTGGGGCTGAAATTAGTAGACATGGGGGGATATGGAGTTATACTAGGAACATGAAAAGTAGATAGTAGAGAAATTTGCAAATGGGTGATCTTAATCCTTAAAAGTTTTAGGTATTGGAAGACTTTTTGCCATTAGATTTGGAGAGCACATATGTAATACTAGGAATTACGTGGCTGCAAAAATTGGGGAAGACCAAGATTGATTGGAAGGCTCTAACAATGGAGTTCAAGCTTGAGAGGGGGAGAGTGGTTATTAGAGGGATCCTAGCATGTCCAAAACTATGGTTTCACTCAAAACCATGATAAGGGCAATCCAGGGTAGAGTGAGATTTTTTGTTGAGTTGCAGAGTTTGGAAAGAGAAAATGATGAGGAGAAGATAGAAGCACCTGACATGGTTCATCCACTCCTGCAGTAGTATCGAGAGGTGTTCCAGCCAGTTCAAGGGTTGCATCCTCCGCGGGAACACGAGCATGCTATCATCTTAAAGGAAGGAGTCTCACCCATTAGTGTTCGTATGTACCATTATCCTCAAATCCAGAAGGATGAGATAGAGAGATTGATTAGGGAGATGCTAGAGGCACTGATCATTCGACCCAGTGTCAATATATTTTCCAGTTCAGTTCTATTAGTGAAAAAGAAAAATGGTAGTTGAAAGTTTTGTATGGACTACCAGGCATTGAATAAGGAGACTACCAGACAAATTTTCTATTCTAGTGATTGATGAGTTATTGGATAAGCTTTATGGAGTGGTGCTTTTCTCAAAATTTTATTTGAATCCAAGGTACCATCAGATCCGGATGAGGCATGAGGATGTTCCTAAGATGGCATTTAGGACTCATGAGGGACACTATGAGCATTTAGTAATGTTTTTCGGCATCACTAATGCTCCAGCTACTCTCCAGTCCTTGATGAACATGATATTCCAACCATATTTGTGGAGGTTTGTGTCAGTCTTCTTTGATGATATTTTCATTTACAATAGGACTGAGGAGGAACACTTAGAACACTTGAGATTGGTGTTATCCACTCTATTGGATGATCACTTGTTTGTTAATCTGAAGAAGTGGTCATTCGCCCAGCCTAGAGTAAAATATTTGGGTCACATGGTATCACGGGAAGGAGTAACAGCTGACCAGAGCAAAATTGAGGCCATGCTGAGGTGGCCAATACCCAATAGATTGAGGGAGTTGAGAGGGTTCTTAGGACTTATAGGCTAATACAAAAAGTTCGTGAAGAGATACAGTTCAATAAACTAGCATTTAATCGAACAACTAAAGAAGAAGAATTTTAATTGAGGCAAAGCAGCTACCAAGGCCTCTGAGGAGTTGAAGAAGGCGATGACCAGCATGCCAGTGTTAGCCCTGTCCGACTTCAGCCAGCCTTTTATGGTGGAGACGGATGCTTTGGGGTATGGGCTCGGAGTTGTACTTATGCAGGACCAGAGACCATTGGCATATTTCAGTCAGGTGTTGAATGTCAGGGCAAGGCTGAAGTAAGTTTACAAGAGGGAGCTGAAGGCGATTGTGCTAGCCAGAAGTGAAGAACCTATATGTTGGGGCGACACTTCATTGTTAAGACTAATCAAAGAAGTTTAAAGTTTCTTCTGGAGCAAAGGATGGTTATAGAGGAGCATCAAAGGTGGCTTTCGAAATTGTTTGGTTATGATTTTGAGATCTATTATCGACCAAAGATAGAGAACAATGTCGCAGATGGGTTATCTAGGTGTATGAGTGAGCCTCACATGATGGCATTGTATATTCTCTATGTTGTGGACTGAGCGGCATTGAGAAGGGAAAGTCAGCAAGATAAAGGATTGGAGAAAATCATAAGAGATTTATTGGGGAACAAGAATAGCCATCCAGGTTATACCTTAGTCGATCAGAGACTGTTATACCATGGGTGAATAATGATACCAAGGATGTCGCCATATGTACCCTACTTGCTGCGGGAGTTTTATGATAGTACCATAGGAGGGCACTCATGGATACAAAAGACCTATCATAGGTTGACAGCATAACTGTATTGGGTTGGAATGCAGAAAGATGTAAAGGAGATAGAGACCAGCTGCGATATCTATCAAAAGCACAAATATATGGCAATGGCTCCAGGAGGACTTTTGCAACCTCTAGCTCTGCCCGAGAAGGTGTTGGAAGAGATAACGATGAATTTCATTGAAGACCTACCAAAATCGAAGGCGTTTTCAGTGATTTTGGTAATAGTGAATAGATTGAGCAAGTATGCTCACTGCATTTTCTTGCGATACCCATACACGGCGGTTTTAGTGCCACCAGCATTTATTCGAGAGACGATCTATCTACATAGAATTCCAGAGTCCATAATGTCAGATAGAGACAAGGTGCTCATGAACCACTTCTAGAGAGAGCTATTCATGATGCAGGAGATCATTTCGAAGAGGTGTACAACATTCCATCCAGAGACTGATAGGCAAACCGAGGTGGTGAATGGGAGTGTTGAGACTTATTTGAGATGTTTTGTATAGAAACACTCAAGACCTGGGTGAAGTAGTTATCTTGGGTGAGTACTAGTACAATACATCCTACCATAGTGCAACACATACTACACCCTTCAAAATCATTTATGGCATAGACCCTCCTTATTATATAGCGACCTGGACCGATTTGGTCCAGGATTTCTCCCGCTCACGCAAACCGGCCGACCCTCCTCTCGCTCCTTCGCCCGAATCAAAATTTGGAGGGAGAGACGGTGGGCAAGTGCAGTTCGTTCGCGATTCGAGCGAAGGAGGAGAGAGTGGAGGGTTGGCTGGCTTGCGAGAGCGTGAGAAATCATAGACCAAACTTATTCGGGTCGGGATATAACATAAAATCTAAACTAATAAAATAAATAAAATTGAAATAAAATCTCCACTAAACTAAAACTAATTAAATGAGGGAAGGAAACATGACTATACAACTTGATAAACACAAAGAAGACAATCAAAGAGAGGGAGGAGAGAAGAGAAGATGAAGAAGCTTACTATTGAAGGAGAAAGAGAAGATTGTGAAGAAGATGCTTAGTGATTTCATTGATCAATCAAACGACAGCTGCGAGAGGGAGGAGGAGGGCCTTCGGTGGCTACTACGAGGGAGAAAAGAGGAGAAAAATGATGCCCTAGATTCCAATTCTCCTTAAATGGTGAGAGAGAGAGGCAACGAGGCGGAAGAATCTGTCAAATATGGGAAGAAATGGCAATTTGGAGGGAGAAACTGGGCAAGGGCGGTTCGTTCGTGATACAGGAGGAGCGGGAGAAGGGTCGGCTGGCTTGCGTGAGCGCGAGAAATCATGGACCGAACCAATCTGGAGAAATCATGGACCGAACCAATCTGGTTCGGGATATAACACTCCTCACCTAGTATACTACGGGACCAAGAGCACTCCAGTTTCATTAGTGAAACAATAGTTGGAGGAACGGGATAGGATATTGAAAGAGCTAAAAGGGCATCTACTGAAGACACAACAAATTATGAAGAAGCAAACTGACGGGAATATAAGGGATAAGCAGTTTGAGGTGGGTGATAAAGTGTATTTGAAGATTCAACCCTACAAATAAAAGACTTTAGCTTGAAGAAGAATTAAAATGTTATCTCCACGATACTATAGGCCTTATGAGGTTGTGGAGACGATTAATACCGTGGTGTATTGTTTGCAGCTACCCCCTACTTCCACCATACACCTAGTATTCCATGTGTCCAAGCTGAGGAAAGTTATTGGCGATCACAGTTCATCAACAATGTTGTCGATGACCTTGACAGAAGAAAAGGAAATGATCTTGGAGCCAATGGAAAGTAAGAGAAGTTTGCTCAACAACCAAAGGAGCTATAGAAGTGTTGATCGAGTAGAAGGATCTCTCTGACTATAAAGCAACATGAGAACTGTATTAGATGATTCAACAACAGTTTCCTTTGTTCCACCTTGAGGACAAAGTGACGCTTTGAGAGGGGAGTATTGATGGACTGGCTGAGCCGGTCTAGCCAATCAACCCGGCCCTAGCAAGGGGGCCGGTCTAGCTGGCGGGTGGAAGAGCCCTATGGGCCCCATTAGTGTGGTCGGGGGGCAAGGAGAGAGGAGGAGCTCAAAGGGGGTTAATTCTACCTTTAATTACTAATCATAGAAAACCAAAATTGTGAGAGAATTAGAAAATTTTATTTAGAGAAACGGGGCTAATTTGAATTTATATTTGAGAGAAAATTAGGAAGTTTTATTTAGGAAAAGATGACTGATTTAAATTCAAATTTGGGATGGAATTATAAAGGTTTATTTAGGATTAATTATGTTGTTTTATTTTTATTATGTGATTTTATTTTTTGCAATAATTTTCTTTGGAGTTATTCCTAGGGGCACCTAGAGTTTGCGGAGACTCGATCTACCTCTCGAATAGTAGAATAACTTGTATCTTGGTTTGTGTTGTCGATATCAATAAAATTAACCCATAATTTCATTCTTTCTCACTGATTTATGCTGCATTTTCTCTTTAGTTTTGCTGTTTTTTACTTTGTGGAGATCGGATTCCTATCACAAACTTGGTCCAAATTCTGCAAGTAGAAGGTTAAAGCCCTAATAGATCAGGGCATAGTTGCTCGACTCCAAGACATTAATTTAATATTTTCAATTTCCACAATGCACTCTATTTTTCATCACTTTATTAATTAGAATGGAACACCATAGACATAAAATCTTAACACAATAACATATGAAGCTTTTGTAAAGTCAAACTGCAAAACTATGTCAAAGCATCTTCAAGAAGACAAGTGCGCACAAATATTAATTATTTCAAGGATCAACATTATAAGAAATGCATAAGCTAATTTGAATACATCACATCCAAGTACAAATAGTTCCCAACTCATCAGTGTAAGATAACAAACAAGTGAGATACAAAACCAATTAAATATAATCAACACTTCATGAACAGCTTCAGAACATTGCGTCAAAATTCTCCTAACAGCTCAAAAAATGATTGTAAGAGGCTTAACAATCGTTCTTTTACAAAGAAGTTAATATGCCTTTCCAAGTAAGTTGCACAACAAATTTCATCATCGTTCTTTCTTTCTTTCTTTTTAATCACTGGCAAGTGATATCACGAAGAATTGGAGTAGCAGAAGCAATTAACCAAAAAAAAAAAGGTAGCTAACTGATTAAGAAAAATACCAGTTCACTGCCATAGTATTGCACAATGTTTGGATGTGAGAGCTGCCGGAGCAAATTTATTTCCTGGAAATTAATGATGCTTACAAAATCAACACTTGAAAACATATCACAAACATTCATAGCCAAAAGATCATTGCAAAAAAAAAAAGTTTTATATTGAAAAAATGCTTATTAAAATTAACTTTTTAATAATTAGAGGGAAAAAAATAAGAAGATCACCTGATTTAGTTGCTTGAGCGATTCTCTAGAAATGGAATCATCAGATATGACTTTGACCTCTTTAACAGCACACATTTGCCCACTTTCACTGTAAAACATGCAAACAACTTCTTCATCCATAAATTGGCCAATGTAAAATACAAACCAAAATCCAAAGCTTATTGGGATTATTACTGAATCTTTATAAGTTGGCTTCTTCAGCATTTTCAGCAGGTTGCAAATTTAAATGTTTAAAGATGCTATGGTAATGATGAAAGAAACAATTACCTGTTGAATCCAAGATAAACATGTCCAAATGTTCCTCTTCCTAATAACTTTCCCTTCTTCCATTGCGTTTGAGATGAACGAGAAGAAAGTGAAGATGGAGAGACAGGAGAGTTTGGAGGCAGAGGCAATGGATGAGGAGGACTTTTCAATTCTTCTTGCCATCCTGAAGGTGATCCTGGATGGACGCGCAGGGGGGAAATTGGATGTACAGGAGATAATGAAATTGGAGACCCGCGCGAACTAGGTGCACAACTCACTGTCCTCGGATTAAACATGGTTTCCGGGTAGCTTAAACCAGAAGACTGGATTTCCTTTCTAGGAGATAATGGTATCTCACAGCTTCTGGGATGCTCCAAAACTGGACTGCATGAGAAACGACACCTTTCAATTGTTGACAGATTTCTGTTTCTTCCCATGTTTATGGTGTTCGATAACCTGGAGAAGCAAGGATGGGATGGAAACATAAATCAAAGCAGGACCAATTATATAAGAGTTTTTTTTCACGTTTGTACTGGTTGCAGAGCAGTTCTTCATGGATTAAGCAAGAGAAGAATACAGTAGTTTTCATGAAAGATGGCTACTCTTAGATGGATTTCCACAAGACTTCCGTGATTCACAAGAAAACAATGCTGGATGGAGAGGACAAGCAATAAAAACACCAAACGTTAAATGAGGAAATTGATAAATTGATTTCAAAGAGAAAATAAAGAGCAGAATCCAAGGAAAAAAAAACAGGGAATGAAAAAAGAGAAATTTTTTAAAACTCTATGCGCAACGATCAGAACAGCTAATACTGATAAAAAGTTCACAACTTTTATGTTTGTATAAAAGCCACGTCTCTCAGTCAAGAGTGCAACAAACATAAACGTTTAAATACTTGCATAACCACGCAGTGCTAAAAGCAAAATGGAGCATTTTTGAATTAAATACAGCAGAGATGTCTCGAACAACGCATAATCCCACAATTTCCCCATGTTATTAAACCAGCCATGATCGCCAGCCTTCACGAGGCAATATCCCGTTCTTCAGTAAAAACCATGATAGGAAGCGGAGAAATGAGATCGAAATACCTGTAGAAACCAAGATCGGGAGTGTCTTCAGAGGAGCCCGAAGAACTAACACTGGAATAGGACGCCGAGCCGGATGCTGTCACTATCCCGGAATCCGCCAGCGACAGAGAGGGCAACGGTGAGGACCCTGACGGGAGCGGCAGAGGATGTCCAAACGCGAAGGTACTCCCCGAATCCCCGGAGCGGCAACCAGAGACGGCCTCCTTAGTTTTCTTCCCCAGGAGAACCCCATCGAAACTGTTGGCCTTCTCCTTCCTCGCCTCCCGCCGATTCTTCGAAGTTGACGAGCACTCCCCTTTCTCCTCCTCCCCCTCCTCCTCCCCCCAATCCGGCCGGCTACTCAGGCTCGGTTCAGACGCCGCCAAAGACTTGGAGCTCTCCTTCGACTTCCCCTTCGACTTCCCCTTCCACCAAGCAGGCATCTTTGATTCGATTCAAAACCCGAGCGAGTACACTTCGAATGCGCGAGTTGGAGGGACAGCAGATGGACGTCTGGGCTAGTGGAAAGAGATTTGGGGCGGATGGATAATGAGTTAATCAGGACAGCTCATGGGCGGCAAAAAGAAGAGGTAGTAAAAGGCGGGAGATGATTCTGACGTGGTGCAGGGTCGAATCTTCCTGGATATTTGCCCAAAATGTCCGCTTTCACGAGATGGTAGAGAGAAGAAGAGAAAATAGAGCACAGGAGCAGCTCCTCTGTTCTACTCGCCTACAAAGCAGCGGAACAATTGCTTATCGACACTCTTCTTGGGCCACTCGCACCCATCCCGCTCATTTATTTACTCATTTACATAGAATGATGAGAATCGAAATATAAATATTAATAAAATCAGCATAAATTAGCTCGAATTATGGACCCCCAAAAAAACTCCAAATTCACTCGATCAACTTTGCATCTCTCGTTCTTCTCTCTCTTGAAACTTTCTCACACTTGCGTGAATTGGTAAAATAAATTAGGAGTGTCAATATTTAACACGACTAGAAAATTTGACTCAAATCTGATGCGAAAATTTTAGGTTCGGGTCAACTCGAATCCGAAACGGGTCAGGTTCAGATCCTTATTTTCGACCCATTTTTAATTTTGGGTAGTATTTGGGTTAACTCGAAAACCCGAAATTGACCCGATTTTGACCCGGAATCCTTCACAGCTAGCGAACTCGAACAACAACGAAGGAGCCAGTGAGCGAACTCCCGTCTGATGGGAAGGGAACGTTGCCCAAGGAGCAAAGTTGAACAGTAGCGAACTCCCGCCATTGCTTCCATTCAAAATGTTGCAACTTCCTATTCGACCATAATGGAACGTCATCCAAGGAGCGAAGTCGAACAGCAACGAAGTAGCCAGCGAGCGGACTCCCGTTGTTACTTCTGATCAAAATGTTGGAACTTCCGATCCGATCGAAAGGAAACGTCGTCCAAGGAGTGACATCGAACATCAACGAAAGAGCCATCGAGTGAACTCTTGTCGTTATTTAGATCAAAATGTTGAAACTTCTGATCCGGCCAGAAGGGAACGTCGTCCAAGGAGCGAAGGCGAACAACCAGGAAGGATCCCAGGTGGTGAGGTACCTTCATAGCTAGCAAACTCCCCTAGTTACTTCCGATCAAAATGTTGTAACTTCTGATACGATGTGGGTACCTCCTTCGATGACAAACTCATCCATTGGCATTATGTAGGTCAGATTCGGGTTGACCCGAACCCGAAGCGGGTGAGGCTCGAGTCCGAAAAACTGATCCGTTTACAAAAATGGATCGGGCTTAGGTCGGATCGAAAAGTGTTGGGTCAATTCCGGTTTGGGCCCGCACTTGACCCATGACCCAATTTTGATAGCCTTAAAATAAATGGAATAGTAAAGTTGTTAAAAAGGAATATGAGTAAAATAAATGGGCCCCACGAGCTAAAGTTTCAATTGGGACTATTTTATAATTGTATTTTAAAATATTTTTTTAATTAAAAAAATAAATTTTTATATTTAAAATTATTTTAAAAAGTAGAAAGTCATCCCAAACAAAACATAAATCTTTTTTGATGTTCTAAATCAACGTGAATGAATTTTAACCGCCAAAAATAATCATAATAATTTATTTTTTATATAAAAAATAATTAAAAATATAACAATTTTTTAATTGAATTTTACAAGTCTTTTTGAGATATATATATATATATATATATATATATATATATATATATATATATATATATATATATATATATATATAATTTTATTCTGAACATCTCAATTTACGTTCATTTTTTTTATAAAATCTTCAATCATGAAGAACAAATTGCATAACAATGAAAAAAATAATAATATGAATTTCTAATCATAGAAATTGAAGGAGGCTTCCCTTTTTATTTTGACTTTATATATACAACAACAAAACATCAATATTTTATCTCACTATGTGGGGTCGGGTTAAAAGACCATCCTTTATATATATACTAATTCATAAAATGAAATGTATAACAGAATCAATTTTTTTATAAGAAATTGAATAAGCATGGTCTTATATATGTGATTAATTATTCTGTGTGGACGTCGAACGCCATCCGGAGATCAACCAAAATGTGCCACATCATCCATGTGCTCGGTACTACTTAGTTGATCTCCTGATGACATTCTATGTCCAGTCTACGCACAAAATAATTTCTTTATATATGGGGCATAAAGTTAGATCATTAAATTTTATATTTTATCAAATGGAGATCAATGTTTATAGAGGTAGAAATAATTTTAAAAAATTATTAAGTCTAAAAAAAAAAGCCTTCATTTTATCTCATAAGAATATGAACTAAAAAATGCATTGATCTCAATAAAAGTGTAAATCAACTAAGTAACAACAACAATTTAATTTTTTTTTAATGTTCAACCAAAAAATACATCCAATATAGCAAATCATGTTATAAAATTATTTAGAGAAAAAAAAAAGTCAAAACTAACAAACATCAATAAAGAAATGTTCTAAATATAAATGAAGGAAGTTCCCTAGCTGGGATGAGGGTGAGCGTCGAGCTGACTCAAACGCGACTGATTAACAAGCTTATGAAAAGAGCTAATCGAGCCACGAGTTCAAACTCGAGCTCAACCTGTATTGGCTCATTAGTTTATTGAACTGCTCGTTTAAAATAAAATATATTTCAAAATTAATTTAAGAATAATATAATAAAAACATGCTAGACATTTTGTATTATTTCTCAATTCAAGCTCGAGCTTTACAAATTTGTTTGAGTAATCGAGCCGAGCTCGAGTATAATAATTTTCAAACGAGCTAAGTTTGAGCCCAGTAAATGAGCTCAAGTTAAAGTCGAGCTCTAGCTCGATCTCAATAAAGATTAAACTAGTTTGGCTCAATTAGACTAATATCCAACTTAAGTCGACTCATTTGCGCTCCTACTCCTAAGCATCTACCCTGGTAAGACTTCCCAGCTTAAACGGCAATCAACAACGTAAAACACCTTCTGATCATTCAATCAAGAACTAAATTTAGCAAGATAAATCTGTAGATCCATTCTCTTCACTGAAAAATATAGCTGAATCTAACATTCAGAAAAGAAAGAAGGAATATAACTCTTCTTAAATCATTAAAAAAAAAACAATAATCTTTCTAAAGCCATGGGCAGCAAACAATTCCGAACAATGTCGCAAAGCTTTATTTTTCAGCTTGAAAAGCATACACAGGGGGTGTCAATTTCGGGTCACGGGTCCGGTTCGGGTCAAATCCGAAACTGACCCGGGTTCAAACGGATCAACCTTAATCCGACACTGCTATGTAAACGGGTCGGAAATGCGGACCTGACCCAACACGAAACGCGCGAGCGCGAGCGGCTGCGCATGGGTGCTCGCGGGCGGGTGCGAGCCCGCGTGGGACAACTTAGTAATGATTATTTGCTTTTTAGGCTTCATTTGGGACAATTTTTTGCTGCTTTCTAAAACAATTTTTTTTTATAAAAATTTCTAATTCAAAAAATTTTTATCCTGAATTTTTTTTTAAGAAATCAATAAGAAAGTTGTCCCAACCGAAGTCAAAGCATCTCTTGAGTATTCACTTTGAGCGAAATCTATAATGCCAAGATTGATTAATACAAATAAAAAGAGGCTGATTTTAACAAGGCTAAAAGAAGAACCTCTTGCATAGATTTCACCCATTTTCATCCTTAGTGTAGACTAGGAAGAGGTGAAATTCCAATATTTAAAAGAATGCGTAAATTTTGTTATATTTATAGATTGTGTTGAGGGTATTCAAGCATTCAGAATGGCAAAGGTGGAGTGAGATATAGGCTTCGTTCGTTCGGGACGGCTTTATTATTATTTCTTAAAGAAGCTTTTTAGTATAAAAATTAAAATTTTTGTACTGAAAATTGCTTTAAGAAGCATAAAAAAGTTATCCCAAACGAACTCGTAGAATGTTATAGGCATGTGATATTTTGTAATTTCAGAAGTATAATGAGCCCTTTAATAAAATTCAGCTATATATGTACTATAAAATCTTAACATAAAATTTTAGCCATCAAAGAAGACCAAATTGGGTCACCCATGCCTAGATTGATCTAAATGATATTTCTATTTTGTTTGCCTATGATTTGGACAAATCAATGATAAATATCCAATGAATATTGTAATTCTTAAATAAAAAAAACTATATTAAAAACAAAATTAGAATTTATTTCGTTAACCTATTAAAAAAAATGAAAATGCCATACATTTTTAATTTAAGAAATATATGATTGAGCTGAGAGTCACCTAAACATAACATTATTCAATTTAATTATTTAATAAATTTATTTAAATATTGAATCTTTACTAATATTTATTTCTGATATTAGGTCGTCCAACTAATTATCACCCTAAATAATGCTAATATCTCAATAATATTATTTTAAAAAGTCAATTTAAACAAACAACCACTAATTAATATAATATAATATAAAATAAAATAAAATAACCAACTCAATTAATATAAGTTCTTCTGCTGAGAGGCCGTTGAGGCAAAACCTTCGGTCATTTAGTTTCCTTTTCATATTAATTATATTATCAAAAAATGCCAATTTTGAACCTTTGGCATGTTATATGATAAGTTATTCATTCCCTCTCTATCAACTAATGCAGGAGCCTATTCGTTATTAGCTGGTTTCCAATATCAGTAAATGACAACTAATATAGTACATGTAAAAGCTTTGTTTTTTATTTATTTATAGGCCGTCTACTTTCTCGGTTGAAATAATTTAATACAACAATGCTCACCTTGAGCTATTAGTTGAGAGCTTAGGCTTCCAACTAAGGAACTTTTATTTGGTCCGGTCACCTGACGTAGCTCTACGTTCGGATGTCAGTAAAATAGTGCCACATGTTCTCACTATTTACCGCGCAGCCCGACACCCCGACCCGGAACGGAGCCAGGATTGCTATGTTCGCGTATTGCTAGGTATTACTCGGTATTGGTTGATTTTGCTCGGCAATAATGAGAAATATCATTCTGTGAAGACCAATACCAAGTAATACCGAGAAATACCGATTGCTCAGTATTTCTCGGTATTGCTCGGTATTCGTCTTGACAGAGCGATATTTCTTGTTATTGCCAAGCAATACCTCGCAATACTGAGTAATACCGAGCAATACCTAGAGCAATACCGAGCAATACGCGAACATAGCAATCCCGAGTCAGGTCGTCGGGCCGCGCGGTAAAAAGTAAGAGCACGTGGCGACATATTATTGACTTCCGAACGTAGAGCTACGTCAAGTCACCTGACCTAATAATTGTTCCCAACTAAGAGATATTGTGTTCGAATCTTTGTGTATGTGTTGTGTGTGTGAGTTTGCCTTAAATGACCTAAATGTCCCAAAAATAAAAAAAAAAATCTAATACAGCTTATCGAAGCCCTAAAGGTTTCCTCTTACAATAGAACTTCTTCCGTATCTGCCAAATGGGGTTTTTAAAGTGATCTTGGCATGTTTATTATATCTCAGATATGTTTGTTTTTGTCTTTTCATTTGATGACTTAGGATTAGTAATCCTTACTACAGGAGAAAATGTAGGAAGAATTCATTCAATAGCTGAACAAGTTTATGTGCTTACTTTGCATCATTGTTCTATGATGGTGGGAAGTTTGGATTTGTATTTGTGGCTGATGAAAATAGTTGGGAAGTAAATCATGGAGCGAATACATATAAGAAAGAGAAAATGTAGTTGAAAGAAAGTATTTTAGGATTTGACGTGGAAAATTTTGAAATCTAGGAAAGACTACGGAGCCATGCTACAATGAGAAATTCACTATGAAATTTTGAGAGAAATAGTACAGATGTATATTCTCTCTCACTCTCTTCTTGTCTCTTTTCACTCTTGCACCATTCTCACAATATAATTAACAAAGAGAGATAATAAAACCACCAAGAAACACAACCCTTTAAGAAAAACGAGTAAGAAAATTGACAGCCGGCTCGTAGCGCTGTAGCGCTCCATTCTCTGTCAGTCTCCAAGCAAACTATACCTCACCACAACACTCGGGTACAAAATGTCGGAGTGTTGTATGGTTGTACGGAAAAAAATTTCTTGTACAAAATACCCAAATCCAACTAGGGGAGGACCCACTGCATTTGACTATGGAATTGAGGTCCGATGCAGTAGTACAACTCGATTGATCGGCTCAATCAAATTCTACACAAATCTAACAAAAAATATTTGTGACTAAGTTATGATCAGTGTCGGAGTTATCCTAAAATCATGAATTAGCATTGGGATGAATATTGATCGTAAGATTGTTGCTAAATGTGATGAGACCCACAATTGTTTAATCACAAATGGATGGTTGTTAGGGATTTTTTGTTTTTTGAAGTTTTGCGGTGTTGTATTTACGATGGAATGGATGGCAAATTTTGCATTGATCTTCAATTTCTCATCCATTGAAATCAATAGCACGTCCGATGAAATCATATATATATATATATATATATATATATATATATATATATATATATATATATATATATATATATTGTGTGCTTGGCTCTCAAATATTCAATATAATGATAAATGATGTCGTTAGTCTTCAATGGCTCAAAATATTTAACAACTTTCTTCTCCATACCCCAACTTTATAGAATCAATCTCTCTTTTAAATGCGGGTACAATAGGATTGTGAAATACATAGTCTTATGCATGAAATACAAAAGAAATTTTTCTTAGAAGTTGGGCAATTGCATTTAATGAAGGTAAGCAAAATAGTTAAAATATTTATTTTTGTAAGAAAAAAAAAATTTAGGATTGGCTATTGCCTAGCCTGAACTTTTCCTGATTTTCACCTCTGTTTATATACAACCTAAGGGCATCTCCAATCGAACTCCAAACGACTGTAAGGCATAGCTGGTTTGCTCCCTTCGAAGGGCAAAACAAAATAGATAATTGGTGGAGGGTGAACAGTGCGACGCCTACACGATTTTTCTGTCTCAACCAGATTTGTTGAAAAATCACGCCAAAGAAGAGATGACGATTACCTTCGCATAAGCGCGCAAAATGAAGTACGATTGGAGATGACTCAAAGCATTTTTGAGTTTCACTATATTTTGAAGTGAAAATGAAATTTTTGGTTGGAGATGCCCTAAGCATGCATCTACATGCAAATACAACTCAAATAAGTTGGTTGAACATTCGGCCAATATTAATCGTTTTCATTTAAAATAAATTGATAATGTTCAGTGATTGCCATCACCATCACAAAAATAAATAAATAAAAAGCATTAAGTTTTATGATAACTAATATATTTTATTTTATGAAAAAATAGAAATAAAAAATTTTTAAAAAAATTCCAAACAACCCGTAGAGTCACATTCCTCTAAAGTTTTGTTTAGATTAATTGCAGCATTCAACCCTTCATCAAGATTGAACCAGCAAAACTATTTTTAATCCGTTCGACTCCGACTTTTTTGGTCGACTTGCAAAACGCATTCATGAATGCACAGCACAGGACGGCCGAGAAGCAGTCAACTCCTTTCCTCCTTGCCGTGTGGAAAAATTATTAGGTGCGGAGTGTGGACCATCCGCACCCGTCCGCACAAGCACAGGATACCAAGCGGTATCGAGTGGTACCTACCTGAGTTTTCTATACTTTTGTGCGGACGGTTCTCCTCATCCGCACTGCGCACCTAATAATCTCCTTTTCATCCATTTTTATCTCTTTTTTGCTATATTTCATACCTCTCATTGTCTATATTGTCCTTTAAACCAGAATTAGATCGAGACTTTATAACTCTTAAAATGCCCCAGAAAGACGTACTGATTTGCACTTTTCTCATAATATACAGTGACTAAGGCTTCGTTTGTGGTGATTTTTTTACTGCTTTTTTAAAATATCTTTTTAGTATAAAAGTTTTAGTTCAAAATGTTTTGTACTAAAAAGCTGATTTAAAAAACACTAAGAAAGGTGTTTCAAATGAAATCTTAATTATACAAAAATATATTCATAGTTACAAAAGATTATATGAGATGAAAATAAATAATTTCTTAATTAAGCTGATGGATGTGGATATACAATTGTATTATTTTTAAGAGTATATTTCATATTTATTGTTGTGTGTCAGATTTCTCACCTCCTATAAGTTTTTTCTGTGCGTACTAAAATACAAACTCTATAGACATAAATTTTCTAGCACGTAGGGGTGTCAAAACGGATCTGCGAGTCGGGTTCAAGTTGAATCCGGTTTGACCTGGGTTTAAACAGGTTGATCCTAACCCGACCCGTTTTTTCAAACGGGTCAGGATTGTCAACCAGGACCCGACCCGTGCGGGCTAGTGGATTGACCTGACATGACTTGCCAACCTTTTTTTTTTTTTGGAATTTTGGACCCTAAATTTAAACGGTTGGGCGACTCGACAAGGAGGGCGTGCTGCGTGGCTCGCGTGAGAGTGCAGCGTGGGCGGCTGGGGAGTGGGCCGTGGACGCATGAATGGGCGAGGCGGTGATGTTAGGGCTGGGACGCCTGAGCACATGATGTGAAGTCGTGAAGGCTGCTAGACTGCCAGGTTGTTCGTGACTTGTGCGGCTAACGGATGGGGAAGGCTATCAGGGTCAACCTAACGGAAGGGGCATGCTAGCTGCTAGCGGGTCAACCCAAACCAGACCTGAATTTTCAAACGGGTTATTTTTTTTGAACTCGAATCCGATCCGTCTGACAAACAGGTTGACCCAAACCCGAAATTTTTATGATCGAGTTTCGGGTCGTATCAAATATTGACACCCCTACTAGCATGTAAATACCAACTACAGATCAAATAAATAATAAGCTAAATTCACAAAATAAATTAGGCACATACAAGTGACCTCAACGTACGTTTATGTGTTTGACTTAGAGCATGGATGGATGGCTATGAATAAGACCCAAATTAAAGGTAGCAGTGTTGTGTTGCAGTGATCCTTGCGAAATGTAGTTGCCACAAATTTAAAGCTTTGGCTTATTGATTGTCTTCTAAATTTTATCACCAACCCGTTATTGTAACTTGTAAGGACCTTGACGATAAATATGATGCGTATTGTGTCTTATTAACGAAGCCTTTTATATATTTCTCTATCGCTCATTAATTATGTGATGCTTTCGTTTACCTGTTCTTCAGATAGGCCATAAAGTTGTGAATTCATTAATTGTGCATGTCATTGTCTGTCAAAGGCAGCCCTGTAATATTATATTGATTTTTTTT
Organism: Dendrobium nobile; assembly: GCA_022539455.1. Taxonomy (NCBI): domain Eukaryota; kingdom Viridiplantae; phylum Streptophyta; class Magnoliopsida; order Asparagales; family Orchidaceae; genus Dendrobium; species Dendrobium nobile. The sequence goes on from CM039734.1 coordinate 55,059,959, forward strand.
AAAAAAGAAGTATTAGATTTTTGTAGGTGAAAGGGTGCTTAATTGTTAAAGATTTTAAAGTTGGTATTCAAAATTTGAGGATAAGATTTCATTTGAGAAGATTTTTTTATTGTTTTTTGAAGCAAATTTTTAGTACAAAAATTTTGATTTTGATTTTTTACTAAAAAATTATTTTAAGAAGCAGTAAGAAAGCCGTCCCAAACGAAGCCTAAATCTCTCTTATAATAAATTTATGCTTTATTGCTTGTTTATTTTAAAAAAATAAATTAATAAATAAAAGTTTTATTTATATATAAAGACTGATATGAGCTTTGAAAATAAAATTTAAAAGAATATGATATTCAAAATTTATTCATGATTGATCTCAAAATTATTGAGTTAATTGATCAATTAAAATTTTTGTTATATTTATCGTAAACTAAATTTAACAATTCTAAGATCAATTCTAATCAATTTTGAGTTTTTTTTTTTTTTTTTTTGAAAGAAATAGTTTTAGATGTTTGGAAACTTACAACAAATAAAATAATAAATCGTACATTATCAATATTTAAAAGTATAATAAATTCAAATAAAAAAAAATATCTTTTTTTCCAATAAGTTTAAATATTCATATACATATAATTTTTTTTTATCTTTTTATGCTTTTCAATGTATGAGAGATTTCATTAAATTAATTTCAGGCCACGTATATACACAGTAAAATGCTCATGGTATCCACGTAGAACTGAAAGCTGGGCCTGGCCCAACACATAAAAAATGTTCTATTGCCTGTATCAATAAAATACTTGAGAAAGTTTGGTGGATGTCATTTGTTTTTCGAGTGTTTGTTTTTGGCGTGGGCCATCACAGCTATATTCCTCGTTGCAGAACACAACACACACTCCACTACTACTATTAACCTCTACTAATAGCTAAATTAATTTTCACCATGCAACAAATTTATTATCAACTTTATAAAATATTGTAGTCATCACAAACAGACTTTAAGATAATTATAAATATTTATTCATATATGTAAACCACAAATAGTAATTTAGGCTTTGTTTAGGATGACTTTCTTATTGCTTCTTAAAACAGCTTTTTAATAAAACAGTTTTATTAGAAAGTTTTTTTTAGAAGGGATATAACATCAAAAAATTATTTTGATTGGGCACGAATCTCGAAACAAAATCAAGTTGAAAATTTCAAAACTTAATTCGGAGACCATCTCAACTCCGATTTCAGCAAACTTGCAGTCGAATTGAGCGTCTCGGAAATACGAACCCAACGACACCAAATTCAACCCAATCCGAGCCCAAATGGGTCCAACTCAAGGACCAGAAGCGCTGTTGGAAGGTTCAAACCACAATTTGGATTACCAAACGGTTTCCAAACATAACGAGCTTATAGTGGAATCGAGCGGCTCAACGAGACGAATCCAATGAGCCCAATATCTTCAAATTCCAAAATTATTAAAGCCTCCAAAAGTCTGACGAACGGTCCATGATCAAGGGATTCAATATCAGTCGTTCATTGAACCACTCCATATTTACCCCTGATCTCTCACCTATTTACAGGCCATACCACTCCAGAAAATCTATAAATAGACCCCTCATTTCTCTTAAGAATGGGACCAGAGAAGAAGATAAGAGAAGGAAGAAGCTCCTCCTTGACCTCCGTCGGACCACCACTTGAGGCCCTCACCTCCGGACCACCGTCTGACGCCGTCGCTCTGCCGGACCACCACTTGAGACCCTCACCTTCGCCGGACCACCGCTGACGCTGTCGCACCGCCAGACCACCACCGGAGGCCCTCACCTCCGGACCACCACCTGACGCCGTCGCTCTGCCGGACCACCACTTGAGGCCCTCACCTCCGTCGGACCATCGTCTAACGTCGTTGCTCCGCCGGACCACCACTAGAGGCCCTCACCTCCGCTGGACCACCGGCTGACGCCGTTGCTCCGCCGCACTACTACTTGAGGCCCGAACTTTTTTCGGATCACCACTTAAGGCCTTGTGCTCCACCAGGCCACCACCTGAGGCCCAAACTTCCGCTGGACCACTACTTGAGGCCTTGAGCTCTACCAGGGCACCACTTGATGCCCAGAGTTCTCCCAGAATACTGTCGACCTCCATCACCAGAACACGGTCTTTCTGACCCTGGTCTCCTGCTGACTTTGATCCTTCTGACCTCCGTCACCTACTTTGGTCCATCCGACCTCCATCACTAGACAACGGTTTTTCTGACCCTGGTCTCCTACCGACTATGGTCCTTCTGACTTCCGTCACCTACTATGGTCCATCCAACCTCTATCACTAGATAACGGTCTTTCTGACCTTGGTCTCCTGCCAACAACGGTCCTTCCGATCTCCATTACTAGACAACGGTCTTTCTGACCCTGGTCTCCTGCCGACTATGGTCCTTCCGACCTCCATCACCAGACAAAGATCTTTCCGATCTCCATCCTACCGACTATGGTCGTGCCGACCAAACAAACATGTCTATATTATAACTCCCACAATGTAATGTACTCTATATGATGTACATTTGTATCATCAAGCCAAGCCCTTCTCCCAAGGAAGTGCCTCATTTGTAATCGACTACAAATACTAGTGGATTCATTCAAATTGGGTCAGGCCCCATGGTTTTTCCCCCTTTTTAGGGGTTTTCCACGTAAAAACTCCAGTGTCTCTTATGAATGCTACACCCTCACTTATCTAATTGTGTGTTGGATATTCGTACAATACTAAGATGTTAAATTACATATATTTCTCTACTGCCACGAATACTCCAAGATGCGACAAGAAGTAGCAAAAAAGCCGTCCAAACAAAGCCTTAGTTTGGCACGGCTTTTTTATTGCTTCTTAAAACAATTTTCTAGTTTAAAAAATAAAATTTTTATACTAGAAAACTGCTTTAAGAGGCATTAAAAAAGCCTTCCCAAACCAAGCCTTATGTCCAAAAAAAAATCCTAACAAAATCTTTTAGGCCATTGAATGATTGGCACGAAGCATATAAATATGAAAAGATATAAATTAACACCCCTTAAAATTAATTTTAAACTCCTTCGCTCAATATATATTTTTTATCCAAATCTTCTCAAAAAATTCCTTCACATTCAAATTAACGATCTTGAGATTAGGTAGAATTTTAATATACTAGTTATTTTCAACATGATAATGCATGTTGTTAAAAGGCCAGCAGATTAAGGTTTTGTTTGAGATAAATTTTTTATTTTAATTTATTTTTTAAAATAATTTTTAGTACAAAAAGTTTTAATTTAAAAAATTTTTTATTAACAAATTACTTTAAGAAGCAGTAAGAAAGCGGTCCCAAACGAAGCCTTGGTTTGAATTTTCAATGATTAAGACACTGAGGATCTATTTGGGATGACTGTAATGTTCTATAAAATCAATTGTGAAATTGCTATAGAGAAAATATATTCACTATTATGATCGAAGAAAATAGCTTTTCAGTGTACAATTTTTTTTTTAAATTTCCAGAAAACAACTAGAAAGTAGTAGATAAATTAATTATGATTGATGTATAAAGAAGTAAAGCAGTCAGAGAGCTATCTCAAATAAACCATAAGATAATTAAATTATACTAATTTGAAGGTGAAAAAGATCGAAAACTATTCAATAATTTTATACAGTTAGTTATGAAGTTATTATAGAGAAAATAACTTAACTATTATGATCGTAGAAAGTAGTTTTTCATTATAGAATTTTTTGAAAAATAGTAAAAAGGTAGCAAGAAAATAGTATCAAATACATTATGGTTGCTATTTGGAAAAAGCAGCAAGAAATTTTTTCTCAATAGGCCCTAAACTTTCTTAATATTGAATACATGCTGCTAGAAACTTTATTATTATTGGGTAAGTTGAGCAACATTTTGCAGGTTTTTCAGCTTATTTATGACAACCAAGGCTTCGTTTGGGACGGCTTTTTTATTGCTTTCTAAAACGGAGTTTTAAAATAAAAATAAAAAATTTTGTACTAAGACTCCGTTTTAGAAAGCAGTAAAAAAGTCGTCCCAAACGAAGCATAAATGATCATATTGATGATATTTGTTCTGTGATACACCTTTTACAAATTCGAAGCACCGTATTTGAATTTATATTGGAAGCTTATAATATAAACAATGCATACACAGATAAGTTGAACTCTTTTGCCACAAAAAAAAAAGTAATTAAGAATTATCAGCAGAAAGTCACAGAGGTTTTTCTTAGAGATAATATGAAAGAAATGAGAGTTCTCTGCAAGGATAATAAACATATTTATTTATTTAATTGAGGAGATGACAGTTAATAAATTTAGGATTGATTTTTTATATACGAGAATAATGAATGGCTAGGATTTACTGCTAAGAGATTAAATGTTATGCTAAAATGTTGGGGAAGTAAACCACGTAGCGAACACAAATAAAAAAGAAAAATTGTAGCAAAAAAAAAAAAAAGGGATTTAATGTGGTAAAACTCAAAACCGAGAAAAAATTATAGAGCTACACCATACCAAAAAATTCATTATGAAAATTGGGATAAAATTTTGTATAGATCTGTTTCTTTTTCACTCTCTTGTTCTCTCTTCACAAAATATGTGAACAAAAGTGAAACCAAAAAAAAAATCAAGAGACTCAACATTCATAAAAAACGAGGAAGAAAAATGTCTAGTTTGTCTCGTAGTATTTACCACAATGTCAAGTTTGGAGTTCTGCAATGCTTAACTCTTGGTCTCCAGCGCCGCAACACTCTCCTCTGTGTCTTCCTCCAACCAGACAATATAGTGCTGCAACGCTTGGATATAAAATGCTGTAGTGATGTATGGTTATATGGAATTTTTTTTATTGAGGACCTTCTGCAAGTCCTCGACAACATCGACCAATAGAATTGAGGTCCAATACAATTTCAATAAGATTCCACACAAAAATAACATTAAATTCAATATTAGGAGAATTATAACATTTTTTATAATAGTAGTATAAGTTAGTCCAATTGAATTAAGACATGTTCCAATCAAAAACTGAACATGGGAAATAAAATGTATTGTCATATAAAGAATGTTCATCCTAATCCGACATTTAATTATTAGAAATTTTGGAAATTTGTAGAATTAAAAACTCTAATATGGTATAATTAATGAATTCTAAGGGTTTTGGGAATGCAAATTTTTTTTGAAGTAGATATAATAAAAGTTTATTCTCAAAGAGAATAAGGAAATAATTTTAACTGAATATTGAGAAATTGGAAGTCTTTAAAAATTCTTAATGCCTTTGAGATAAAAACTTAAACTTGATATAATATTATTAATATATAAATTATATTTAATAAGAACAATGGTTATGAGGATAAATCTAGCAAGCGATAACCCGAAAATATCATAGGATATTGTTAGAAAATAATTATTTAAGAATATTATAACATGTAAAAATAGAGCTGTCAATATTGGACCCGACCCGAACCCGACCTGAAAATTTTGGGTCTGGGTTGACCCGAACCCGAAGCGGGTCGGGTTCGAGTCCGAAAAACCGATCAGTTTGAAAAACCGGGTCAGGTTCGGGTTTAGGGAACCCGGGAATGACCCTGCCCCATCACGTAGTGAAGCGTCCTGAGGCCAGACTGGCCAGCGTCGCGTCACGTCCGGCGTCCCGTGAGTCCCAGCGTCGAAGCGTCCTGCGAGTCCCGTTGCGTAGCGAAGCATCCTGAGGCAAGGCTGCCCAGCGTCTCGTCATGTCCGGCGTCCCGCTTCACGGTGCCACCGGCTTCCATTGCGGTGTCCCGTGTCCCGTAGTCGTGCGTCCCTCGTCCCGCAGACCGCAGTTGTGCGAGTTCTGCGTCCGCGTTAGGTGTCGCATCCCGTGGTTCAGGTTGGGTTGATCCGAACCCGAAGCGGGTCTGATTCGGGTCCAGCAAATGCAAACGGGTCGGGCCGACCAGAACCCGAATAGTGCCGGGTCAGTTTCGGGTTCTATCCGAGCCTGACCCGTGACCCAAAATTGACACCCCTACGTAAAAAATGATCTTTAAAATTATTATAATTTTTTTTAATTACTTATTCCGTGTCGGTATTCGAATGCTCGCTCAATCACTGGGAAAAAAAAAAAAAAAAGAGACCTGAAGTTAGCTCTAATTACAACGCTGCTTCCGGGGCGTAGCCAGAATGCAATGGTAGAAGGATTTCCGACTTTCCTCCCCCTCTCTTGGTCAACCTGAGGGAGGCACAATATCCAAATGCACATGGAAATCAGCAGATCATCCTCATCTTCACCTGTTTTCCATTTCCGTGTCTCCTCTCCTTCAATCTCTGTATACGTTTTACTCCTCTTGGGATTCTCTGCTGTCCTTTTCTTGTTTTCTCAAAGACAGATATCGGAGGTCGACGACAAGGTCTTGTTCTCCGAAACTCGTCCAGCGGTATCTTTCTTATCCTCTTCTAGAAATCTTTTTTTTTCTTGTTTGTTTGATTTTATCAGAGCATGGAGCTTCCTCGGCCTTACCACATTGGGTCAATACAAATTTTGCAGTGATTTTTTAGATCGTGTATATTTTAAATTGTCTATTTTGATTCTTTGTTGTTATCTAGCTCTGAATTTTTCTTGCGGGTTAGCTGAAAGATATTCATATTTTTCTCGGTTCTTAGGTTTGCAGTTTTGTACAGGTTCGCCAGAAAGAAGAATAGGTCTTGATTAGGTTTGCACGCAGCTCACCTTGGTCTGTTGGTTTTGAGAGCATTGGCTATCAATCAAGAGGTTTTGGATTTTAGTTTACCTTAATTAATTGACCTAAATGTAAAAAAATAAAATAAAAAAGAAAAAGGTCTTGATTAGGTTTGCAGTACTGCTCCTTTTATGATGAGCACTATTTGTGTTCTAGTTCAGTGCATGTGAGTACGCTTAAAGAAAAATTTAGTGTTCTTGTCTCGATCTGAGGTATGCTATCCTATTTGGACCAATTCAATCGGTTTCCTGTCTGTTATGATTAACAATAGGATGGTCATTGTTTCAGATGTGAAAGTGCAAAAATATTATGCCTATCTGTCAGTTTGAGCTTATTACCGGTGATTTTAGTTCCATGTGACAGTCCTCAAAATGCTGATACTGTCCGAAACTCTCAGGTTCGATCCCTGAGTGCTTTACCCAGGTTACTGCTTACACACAAGCCATACTAACTGCTGGGAAGGTCCTTGAACCTACTGCAGCTCAATGGCGTGTGCAAGTAGCTGAATGAAGAAGAAATGACAATGGAGAAAGTGCATAGAAAATGAAATTTGTTAAGGAAGACAACAATTTATAGATCTTGTTAAACATTTGTACACGAGCAACACCAGAAAGTTTACGTGGTAGCTGAAAAATCTCCCGAGTCCCAAACCATTCGACAGTAGCTCATCCAAACAAATGTAACTCCGGGGTTGAGACCATTTCCAACCGAACACCATACCACCGTATGTCGTTTGCCATTTGCTCCATTCGAACTCCCAATCGCACGCCAAATTCCGGTAGGTGAACAGTGCGACGCCTATATTGACATCGGACTGTTCACTTGCACCAAAAAAATTTGCTGCGAGATTTGCCAAAGAAGCGTGCAAAAGAGGAGAAAAGCGTGCCAAGGATGGTTATCTTGGCAGGAAGGGCGCCAAAGAAGAAGAAATGACGTTTGATTGGAGATGAATGACTTGCATTTTGAAATTTTACTGCATTTTGAAGTGGAAAATGGATTTTTCGGTTGGAGATGCCTTTAGGACTTGTTAAAAAGGGTTTTGGAAGTTTAGTGTATTCTATGATGGACAATGTTCTTATTGACAATCTTAATCTGAAAATCTTTGATGGATCGTCTTTAGTCTGCTCCCTGGTTTGTAGACTTAAGTGCCAACTTGAAGGACCTGCGCTATTCGCAGGTACAAAATTTTGCCAGTAATAAAATGAGGCATATTGTGTAAGTTTGTACTCACTGACGTTGTTCACCCCTATGGGTGATTCTGTACATTCTACAGTCATCTCATTGGATTGTTTCACTCATTGGATCTCAGTTTCATCAAGTTCTAGTATTATGAGATAATATTGTCATGCAAAAGCTTATTCCTCGGTCTTCCAGTATAAAAACTACGGTTCTGACTGCGAGGGCATCATCCCCACAATTTACTTATCTATGCGACATGGATGGGTGCCATTTTCCTAATCTTGCACCTGAAAAGCGTTGCATTAATTATGTCTTGCTGGGCTGTTGCCATTGTTATTTTGAAAGAATCCATTTGATTAATCATTCTTGACGTTTGCTTATTTTCTTAAAAAAATAATTTCCCTGCTAGTTTTTCCTCTGAATATAAAATTTTCTGGTATTATGGTTGGTTTATAAGTTGGCTTTTAAAATTCATTGTAATTTATATTGATTTTCAATTTTCCAGACTTTCAGAGGCTGCTAGTTTTTTTCTCTTTTTGCTTTTGCAATTTTTTTTTTCTAAATGTTATTTGCATGCCCTGAAAGGATTTCCCTTTCTAATGCCAGATATTAGAGGAGCAATTATGGGATTCTTCCTCTGCTCATGGTTTCCACCCATGTGTCAAGCCCACTCGAAAATATGAAGGTTATTTTTCATTGCTTCTTTATTTATTTATTTTTTTTATCATTTTTCTTAAGTTTGAAAGTTCTTTTTTTCATCAAATTCTCTATTTTTTAAAGATGAGCACAGAAACATATTTTGGTGTCCATTAAACTGATTATTGAACATAAATTGTTGATGAAAGAAAAAGCTCAGTTCCTGTTGATTTCCTAGTGCTAAGCCACAGCAGCAAGCAAAGCTAGTATCTACAGAAGCATACAATCAAACACATTCTTACACTAGCTTTTATTTCATTACCAGCAACCCATACCTGGGACCGTTACATAACAGTCAAAAGCAATGGTGGACTTAACCAAATGCGCACTGGTGTAAGTTCATCTCACTGGACTTTACCTACTGTTTTGAACCTGGACATGTTTTCCATTGTACGAGCAATCTTCTGTATAGATTTCAGCTTAACTATTTATACTTAGCAATCGCAAGTGCCTTCCAATTTGCCTGCATAAAGTGGGAAACGATTCCATGGGATTACTGTAAAGCTTGAAGCTTTTATGCCAGTCTACTGCTTTGCAACCTATTGTTTTCTTAAAATATGTATACCTGTATTTTGAGAGCATTCTTGATGTAGATATCTTAAGGTTTAGGTTTTCCTAATGTAGATCTGTTATGAATATGACGTGCATGAAATAATGTGCACTTACAAACAAAATCTTAATTTGAATAACTATTTATTACTTGAGATGAAAATTTAAAAATAGGTTGAAATTTGATGCAAATGATCATTTAACATATTTTTACTTAAAATAATGCATAGAAATTAGGAAATACGGAAAAAAGTACCATTAACTTTTAGCTAATGCACCTGTGGAAAATCTAGTTGTATCCAACTTGATTAAAAATCAATCAAGATTTCAATCTAATAACAATGAAGAGGGAAGAAATCACCGAAGGCAGTAGAATTAAGCTCCACACTTGATCAAGGAGATAATCTCTCTAGAAAATATCTAGTCTCCCACTTGCTAAAACGTAGACTTTTAAAATTATTAGGAATAAAACATCTAAACAAAATTTTATTCAAAATAGTTGATTGGGTTTATCATGCCTCATACCCTTTTTTTATATGTATATCAATTATCTTTGGCATTTACATATCCACACATTTCTACTTCTCTTTTAGAAGTTTTGTGGCTTCACATGCACAAAGAAATTTCATATTAGTGACAAAAATTATTATAATTTTACTATCATATACTTTGACTATCCTAGATTATCACTGAAGGATTACTTCGTCCTGTTTTAGAGTTTTAATAACTTTTCAGTTTTATTTGTAATCCTCTCTTGTCTTCAGATATGTGATATGGTTGCTGTGGCTCGAATAATGAACGCAACTCTAGTAATTCCTCAACTTGATAGGCGGTCATTTTGGCAGGATTCAAGGTTTGTAGGAGCATAACAATTGTTATCTGTTAAAGTGTCCCATAATTATCACATTATATCTTTTATAACTTGCCAACTTGTGAGCAGCACGTTTGCGGACATTTTTGATGAGCCTTATTTCATCCAGTCCTTGCAAGGCGACGTGCGTGTTGTGCGGCAGTTACCAAAGGAATTGGAATCAGCTCCAAGGGCTCGTAAACACTTTACTTCCTGGGCTAGTGCTAGCTACTATGAGGATTTGTCACAAAGAATTTGGAAGGACTATCAGGTAGTCATTCCTGCTTCTTTTGGTGAGGTTATTGATATCGTAAGAATTCATCTGAGATGAAAGTGAGACCTAACAAACAAGCTCCATTACATGTGTGCTGTCTTGTTCTGCAGATTAGGCTGAGTGCACAAATTCAAAATGCAAAAAATAAAATCATTTTTGAAATAGTTGACTATTACTGTTCTACTTAACAGCTTTAGTTATCGTAGGAATATTTTGTAGTTTGATGTTTTTTGAAATTGTTACTTCAAATATCATACAGAAGGCATGAGGCTATTAGCATTTTAAATGTGTTTTGCTTGGTATAATGATGTAGTCTTGATGTAGAATGGGTATGAAAAAAGGGGACATTTGAAATTTGAATTTCTTGCTTTAATTGAGATCAAAATATTAGGAATAATTAAATAAAATCAAATCCAATTAGAAACCTAATTAGATTTAATTTAAGTAACTTTTCTAAAATAGGCTATCTTAAATTAGGAAAGTATTTCAAATTCAAAATTACTTAGAAATTGAAATCAAATATTTTCCTGACTTAAATCATTTGATAAAAGGAAAGTAATCAAAGGGGAATTCAAATTTTGGAGGCCAAGAGGAAGAAGGGGATTAATTTACTTCCAATTGGAGAGGTTCCCTATTGGAAATAAATTAATTAGAAAGGACTATAGATAAATTCGGTCAAAGGAGGTGGGAGGGATTTGAATTGTTTCCAAAGTGGAGAGGAGAGTTTTAGGAAACAATTCCTAATCTCATTCATGAGGGGGGGGGGGGCCGGCGGCTATAGAGAGGGAGGGAGGAATTAATGAGGCATTTAATGCCTACTTAAATTAATAAACTAAGTTTGGAAAGAAATATTTTCTCCCTTCTTAATTTAAAATTTAAATAGGAATTGTTTTAGTAAGTTTCTTAAAATAGGATTTTGTAAATTAAGTAACTCTTTCAAATTCAAATTAATTTGAATTTGATCATGAAGAGAGTTACCAAAATTATGAAATCTATTTTAGGAAGGTTACGGATCGCGTGAAGTAAGGGGAGGAGGCAAGGGTGGCCGGCGGTGAAGGGTTGGCCGTGGATGAACTAGGAGGTTGGGGAAACTATATGGCTGACGGTCAAGGGAGGAGGAGAAAAGGATTTAGGGAAAGAAAGATACAACCGCGAGCCCGGACACATCTTGCAGCTGATGGATATTACGTTGCCCTTCACCAAGGGACTTCAGGCCATGAGCCCGGACCCATCCTGCGGCTGGTGGAAGCTATGAATTCTTCCCATAGGAATCTCACCCAAGTTCTCTCCAAAGAACACAAGTGCAAATAAAATTTCTTTTCTTAATAATTAATCATTACATTACACAAGCAAGGGCCTCTATATATAGGCCTAAGAAACTAAAACAAGATACATATGCCCCTAGGACTTACATAGGATGACCCTCTTAAGTAAGGGTAAAAAAGGAAAATTCATAATAAAAATAAAAATTACAAATAACAAATTAAGATAAGGTGGAATGATCTCGTCCGTCGATTGTCGCCTCCTCCTTTGAAAATCTTCATGATCGGATGTCCGCATCAAGTCTCCTCTATATTCAAAAGCTAGATTCAAATTTGGTACCTCATCAAATTCATGATTGTGGCACTGATAGGAAACACTTGTAGATCTCAAGTATTTTCTATCAATCTTCGTAAAACATCGAGAAATTCTTCCAAAATCCAATGAAATCCAAGGAAAATAGCAGATTTTATTGTAAGAAATCAACTAACGGAAGAAAAACAAACAATATACAATTAATCCTCAATTTGAGAGGAACGATCTCTCCCAAATCTCTAGACGCAGCTAGAGCTCAAAGAAAACCTAAATTTAAGAGATCTCAAATTTCAGCCAAATTCAATATGTTCTAACCCTAGGAAAACAAAGTATTTAATGCATACAAATCAAAAGGAAATCCCTAAACAGTCCCTACATTCAAATTTCCCTCCCAAATCCCTCAAAAATCCATCCTAAAATGCTTTGTTTGCTTCGGCGGTGCGTGCGGCTAAAGCAGGAGGCAGAGGCTTCCGCCTCGTTCGCGCCTGAGCCGGTCCTGTGTGGACCGGCTGGACCGGTTTAACTGGCACATCTTTGAAAAAGTGGGCTGAGTAAGATTTTCCAGGTTGCGGCTATTGGCTGCAATCGGTAAAACTTGCACTCGGATAATAACACAATATAAACAAGGATTATCGATCCTGGGCGATTACACATCTGAAGCATTACTGTTCCATCATGGGTCTCATTGCAGACTACAGACATGTTCTTTGGACTCTAGCAATATGCTTCTCATTCTTGGGCTATGAAAAGAACTGGTCAAGTATTAAGATGCAGTATGTTCTTTTGCTTATTTTATGGCTTAAATAGGAAAACATTATATATCTACAATTGTGATCCTTGGTTCTCGAGGTAGCTTATTTCTTTCTCCCAATTGAAATTGTTAAAATTTAGAAAACTTAAAAAGGTTGTATTTTGATCAGGTCATTCATGTGCCCAAGTCTGATTCCAGACTAGCAAACAATGATTTGCCTATTGATATCCAAAAGCTACGTTGCCGCGCTTTATATAAAGCGCTTCAATTTTCCTCTCCAATTGAGGAGCTTGGAAAGGTCAAACCCCCTACTTTATGGCGATTCGTCTAACATTCATATTGTTGTACATTAAGAGATGTCCTGGGGTATTTCTAAATTAGGCACTGAGCCTACATGATGCTGAAACCACAGAAGCTAGTGGAGCGGTTGCGGTCACATGGGCGATACATTGCCCTTCATTTGCGTTATGAAAAGGATATGTTATCATTTACTGGCTGTACTTACGGCTTGAATGAAGTAGAAACTGAAGAGCTAAGAATTATGAGGTAATCCTTGCAACTTAGATGATTATTCTTACTGATGCATCGCTGAACATGTCTTTTCAGTTTATTCAATTTTTTTCTCTTGAAGGGAAAATACAAATCACTGGAAGATGAAGAAAATTAATTCAACTGAACAGAGAAATGAAGGGTTCTGCCCTCTAACACCAAAGGAAGTAGGAATCTTCTTGCAATCTCTAGGTTATCCTTCATCAACCTGGATTTACATGGCTTCTGGTGAAATATTTGGCGGTCAAACTTATTTGGAAGATTTGAGATTTCGTTTCCCAAACTTGGTTTTTAAGGTTTTGTTAATCGGTTGTTAATTTGTATATTCCTGCTGGGGGATCCAAGCATGTGAAGTTAACTCAAACAACAAAGTGATTGATATATGCAGGATACAATAGCAACAAGTGAAGAATTGAATAAATTTGCCAGTCATGCAACACAATCTGCTGCTCTAGATTATATGATATCAGTTGAAAGTGATGTATTTGTTCCATCATATTCTGGGAACATGGCTAGAGCTGTTGAGGGGCAGCGAAGGTTTCTCGGGCACCGTACCACAATCAGTCCAGATAGGTAATACTTCTTTAAACTTCTAGATTATGTTACGAGTTAGTCTAAAGGTTGTGCTCATATATTTCCTTCACTATCCTTAATACTTACATAATCAGACAACATTTTAATTAAAAAAAATGTGTTAGTTTTTCCTTACAACAACAACAACAACAACATAAAGTCTTTATCCCACAATATGAGGTTGGTTACATGAATCCTTTTTCTCTCTTATGTCATGTTAAGAGTCAAATTCTCATTTAAATCTAATAAAGAAAGATCATTTCTAATATTTTCTAATCAAGTCGTTTTTAGGTCTACCTCTACCTTTCTTAACATAAGTCAAATTTAATATATCTACTTTCCTAATCGGGTCATCGGAAGGCTGCCGTTTTATATGACCAAACCATCTAAGACGACTCTCTTGGAGCTACTCCAACTTTTTCATATATATGCTCATTTCGTATCCTATCTCTAAGAGTAGAGCCATTCATCTACTCGAGCATCCTCATCTTTGCAGCACTTAATGTTATGCTTCTATTTTAATGGTCAATATTCTGCACTACAAAGCATTGCAGGTCGTACCACAATCTTATAGAATTTTCCCCTTAACTTCGAGGGAGATTTTTCTATCACACAACAAGCCAGATGCATTCATTTACTTCAATCATCCAACTTGAATTCTACTAATAATATTCCCATCTTTTTCACCAGAACTCTAAACAATAAACCCAAGATATCTAAAACGAGTACTCTTATCAATGATTTGATCGCCCAAAGTCACAATTCTCCCACTAGATTTATTATTACTAAAATTACACTCCATATATTCAGTTTTAGATTTACTCAAATGAAAGCCTTTAGACTCTAAGGTTGACCTCCATAATTCAAGTTTATCTTAAACTCCCTCTCTAGTCTTATCAACAAGAATAATATCATCAGCAAAAAGCATACACCAGTGTACAACCTCTTGCAAATGTATAGTGAGAACTTTCATGACTAAAGCAAGAAGATACGAGCTTAAGGCTCATCTTTGATGTAATCCAACTAAAATAGGAAAATATTCGATCAAACCACCTTGTGTTTGAACACAAGTAACAAATCTTGCATACATATCCTTAATGACTTGAATATAAACATTATCAACCCCTTTATTTTATAGCTGTCCATAGCATTTCTCTTGGATCTTTATCATATGCTTTCTCTAAATCAATAAATATTATATGTAGATTCTCTGTATTCTCTCTATACTTCTCCATCAAACTTCTCAATAAATGTATAGCTTCCATAGTAGACCTACCCGATAAGAATCCAAATTGATTTTGAGAAACATTAGTATCATGCTGCAACCTATGCTTCATAACTCTCTTCCATAGTTTTAAAGTATGCGATGTAGGACTATATGCAAAACAGGAAACTTGCACAAAATAATTAAAGAGCAATTTTGGATTTTCGTTATTAGCGATTAAAACAACAAAATAAAACTAATAAATGGTCACTTTCATTTAGGCTAAGCTACGTAAGAAACTAAGCGAAATCAAAACATTTAAGAAAATCAAAGCGTTGCATGCGAAGTAATTTCTAACATAACCTTGGTCTAACAATAAAATCCAAAAGCAAAGAAGTAACAAACCTACGCTTACTAATGGATGGCGATAATTAAACACAATCTCTTGCTTGAACAATCTCTCTACGAAGTAAGTAGAGTGTGAAAGTACACGAGTCAATGAAGAAGATCACCTTCTCGGAGAAGCGTCTTGATTCACCACGTACCTTCCGATAGTTCTCCTCCATAGTCTTGGTCAAAACAACTAGTGTGTAGTTGGCGGACTTCTCTATGAACCCATCAATGTTTGGATTCAAGTCGAAGGACGACAAGTTGAGAAGATCCACGAAAGTTTAATCGTCTTACGCAAGGTCGGATTCAAGCTCCGGATTGGCCGTTCATCATAAGCAAAGAGAGAGAGAGAGAGCCCAATAGAGAAAGGAGGGAGAGAGATGGAGGAGGGAAGGGAAGGCCGGCGGCTTGTAGGGGGAATGGGTTAGGGTTTGGAATAGAATTGGGTTGAGAGAAAGGAGAAACATTCTAATCACCAAATATGAAATTATTTTCAGATTTTGAGTGGAATTGGAGGGAAAATAATTTGAATTTGGGTTTCAAATTATATGCAATTAAGAGCCTTAATGGAGCATTCAAGGAGTGGGGCCCATGCAAGGGGCTGGCGGCATGGAGAGAGGGTGAGAGGGGTTTTGTGGAGAAATTTAAATCTCCTTCCTATTTGGTCTCTTTAATTTAGGAGAAGAAAAATTCCACTCAAATTAAATTTGAATTATGTCATGAAGGAGATTCAATACTTTCCTAAAATAGCTTTCTAATTTAGAAAATTATTTGAAATTCAAAATTTGAATTTCAAATAATGAAAATAATTTCCCAAATTATTTTCATTATTTGAAATTCAAAATTATTTGAACTCTTTAGGCAAGCATTAAGGTGACATTGACTCCTCATCCATGGAGACAAACAAGGTGGCCGGCGGTGGGCATGACTTGGGTGGGGCGGGTGGAAGAGCTAATGGAGAAAAGGGATTGGGTTGGTGGTTAGGTTGAAGTGAGCTTTGGTAGGAGGGGTTATGGGGTGGTGGTTGGTGGTGGGGATGGCCGGCGGTGGAAGTGAAGGAGAAGGGAAGAAGAAAGGAGGAAAAATCAAGAGCCACTTGTGGTGACTGTTGGGTACGACATGTGGCCTCTCCTAGGCTCCACCAATCTCTCAAATTCCTTCTCAAGCTCTCACCTAAGCCTCAAGAATACAATTGCTGGAAATTTCTTTGATTATCATTCATTCCCCTCAAAAGAACAAGATGACGGCTTTAAATAGCCTCTTACAATGACATAAAACAAAAGGACTCAAATACCCTCAAGGGGTTACATGACTCAATTCCTCAAGCAAGGGTAAAAAGGGAAAATTCTGAAATAAAAATACATCACTAAGGAAACAATAATAAAATCAAAAGTTCATCGGATAAAATAATATTAAAAAGTTTCGTAAGCCAATAAAGTCTTTCATCTCCTAAGCATTTCCACACCTTTATTGGAATATCATCAGGTCTAACAGCATTCACACACTTCATTTTTTTTTAAAACTTTTCTAATTTTGGTTTTACTAATATGTCGATAAAAATAGAAATTTTTATTTCCATTTAGGGTGCTAAGGTCACTAAAGTCAATTGCATTCTCATAATCTTCACTGAAAAGTTTAGCAAAATATTTCATCCATCTTTGTTGAATATTCTCTTCTAATAAAATACATTTTGATCTTTATCTTTAATACACTTCATTTGAACTAAATTCTTACCACTCCTTTCTCTTTGTTTGGTTAACTTATACATATATTTTTTGTTCTTCTTAGTATCTAATATATTATATATATCATAAAAAGATAAAATCTTTGCATTGCATATTGTTTTCTTAGACTCCTTATTGACCTTTTTATATCTTTTCCAATTATCGAAATTTTTACATATGAATCAATTTTTATAACAAATTTTCTTATTTTTATCTTTTCTTGCACATTTTGATTCCACCATCAATTATTTGTATTATTAGAAAATTTTCTATTTGATACCCCACGTACTTTATAACATTCTTAATGTCACTAGCTATTTTTTTTCACATAACATTAGCTTTTTTATGTACAGAAAAAATCTTAATATTTATAATCTTACTCTCAAAATTTTTTTGTCAATATTCTTTAAATGTCCTCATCTAATCCTATAACAATAGTTTACTTAATTTTTTATTTTTGCCCTTTTTTCTTAAAGTTTAAAACTAAGAAACGATGTTGGGTACATAAACTTTCACTAGGAATCACTTTATAATCTTTGCAATTTAAATGGTCTTTTTTCTTATAAGAAAATAATTAATATGAGTTTTATGTATCCATTCTTATAAGGGATGAGATGCTCATATTTTTTCTTAAATAAGGTATTAGCAATTATAAAGTCATAGGCTAAAAAAAATTTAATACAATCTTACCACCTTCATTAGTCGCTCCAAAGCCACTATGAATGTTTTAAAAATCATCTACTTCTCTACCAACATAACCATTTAAATTTCCTCCAATAAAAACTCTTTTTTCAAGAGGTATCATTTGTATTTATCTTTCTAAGTCATTCCAAAATTTTAATTATGAATACATATCCAAACCTACTTGAGGAGTATAAACACTTATAATATTAATAATCTTAAAATCAGCAACAATATTTAAATATATAATTCTATTAATTTTTATAATATTATCTTTTAAATTCTTATCTATAATCATACCTACACAATTTCTAGTACGACTCTTACCAGAATACTATAGTTTAAGTCCTAAACTATTAATCTCCGTTGCTTTTTCTCCAATCCATTCAGTTTTTTGAATGCATAGAATATTTATCTTCCTATGAATTATAAAATCTATTAATTCCATTAATTTACTTGTATGAGAACTTATAATCCAAATTCTTATCCAAAGAAAAGCTCAAAATAGTCCTCAAATATTAGCAAGTGACCAATTTAGTTTGAGAATATCACAATACTCAAGTTTGGTTCCTCGACTATTGAAAGTTGATCCCAAATAATGTCAAGCTTGAATTTCACTGTTAAAGTTAACGTCAAAACTCAAAATTGATGATATTTTAGGCATTGTAAGTGTGTGAACTGTGGAGTTATATTTCTTTTATTGTTTGTGTCGTCTTTCTTTTATGATTACATAAAATTGCAAGTGTGTAATTTAATATTTGAGTGGAATAAATGATATTATGTTAAAATACTTTATACTCTTTATATTAATTTCTACATATTATGTATTTATTATTTCTTATATTTATACACATCCTAATTAATCATTAACTAGTTGTTTATATTTAATTAAATTAAATATTAATTTATTTGAAGTTATATCTTTTGAATTAATTAATATTATCATTAAAATTAAAGGCTTGATGTTATTGTTGTTATTGTATTAAAATTAAATTAAATTTTTAATTAATATAACTTATTTAATTAATTTAAATGACTTTAATAATTTTAAAATTGCAAACCCGCATCCTTCTCCCCTAAATTGCCAAAACCCTTGACAATAAAGAAGTCATAAAGCCACATGGGGAGCTGATTGTAGAAGGCATTGACGAGAGTAGCAGCATGTGAGGAACGAGAGGATTGAAAGCAGGGGCGGATCCAGCTTCTTTTTTCAGGGTGGGCAAAAAAAATTTTTTTTGTGGGGGATAGGCAAAGATGCTTAGGATTGATTAAATAAGGGAAAAAATTTTTTTTGAGAGGGGGCAAAATACCCAAAATACCCAAAATATTTCAAAATATCCCACTAAAATTAAAAAATTTTTTTTTTTGAGGGGGGGCAAATGCCCCCCTCAACTCAATGGGGATCCGCCCCTGATTGAAAGCCCTAATGAGCAAGAAACCAGGAAGTTGCAACAGGAGATCATTGGAGAAGACTTTGATGAGAGTAGCGACGTGTGAAGAAGAAGGGTTTGTGAGACTTAAAAGGATTTTTTAAATCCGTCCAATGCTAGGATTTACTAAATCTGATGTTTAAGGTAAAATAGAGGAGAAATGAGATTTAAGTTTATTTAGGATTTAAAAAAGGATAATAATTATAAATTTTAACTTTTAATAAAAAATCGTCTTCATGCAATATGGTAGTCAATTTCTCATTTGTTTCCCATCAAATTAAATGTTGACTTTAATAAGGTGATCATTTTGAATCTACTTTTGATAGTAGAGGGATCAAATTGATACACTGAGGCTTCGTTTGGGACGGCTTTCTCACTGCTTCTTAAAGTAGCTTTTTAGTACAAAAATTAAAATTTTTATACTAGAAAGCTTCTTTAAGAAGCAGTTAAAAAGCCGCCCCAAATGAAGCCTGAAACTACACGAAAGTGCTTCTTCTAAAAAGCTTATCTACTGATGACACCTGCCACCTGCTTTGTCTGTGTTCTTATTGCATTACTTCTGTTATCAGGAAAGGTTTGGTTGTGCTTTTTGATAAGATAGACAATGGAGAGCTGCAAGAAGGTCCAAAATTGACAGAGCTTATAACTCAAATGCATAAATTCAGGTAGCAAAAACTTTTGCATGAAATGCATGAGACATTTCCTTTCAGAAGTGATTAATTTTATAGAAAAATCATTTATACTTAGCCATAACTATGTTAAATATTGATTTCACCTTGAATCACTTAACTTGCAGACGAGGGGCTCCAAGAAAAAGATATGGTTCCTTGCCTGGAATGAAAGGACGTAACCGTTTAAGAACTGAAGAATCTTTTTATGAGAATCCATTTCCTGAATGCATATGCGGCAATAAAAACTCTGTGAATAATATCTAGGCATGTTCTACTGTGATCTTGGTACTAGTTTCTGTTTGGGATTTTACCCGTATAGTGCTTAGTTTTTCTTTTTCTTTTCCTTCGAGATGCTTTTACTATTTTGATCTACACTTTCAGATAAGCATTTAAGGTTCTTTTACTATTTTGGTTATGACTAGAACTACAATTACCATTGTAAACATTGTAGCGAGAAGAAAATACTACTTTTCCGTTTCATGTTGACAATTGATGTGAGGATTTTTATTTAGACAAAAAATGGTATCATTGTAAAAGTAAGATTCTGATAGGAAATACTTGAGTTCGCAAGTAACCCTAAGGGAATACTTGAGTTCGCAAGCAAACCTATCTCCAATTGGTGAAAAACAGCGAGAATAATGCGAAATCTGGGCGAAAACGGCCCAATACAATATATTGCGGTAGGAAAATCAAAGCCAAATAATTAGGAAAACAAGATGCAAGAGATCCTCAATTCAAGAGGAGGATCGTCTCTCCCAAATCTCTAGACAAGAGAGTCTAGAGTGCAAGTTGCCGAGAAATTCTAATTGAGAACAAATCAAAACATAATCCTCTCTAAATCTCCATTCCTTCTTAATACAAAAACTTTTCTAAATTATTATCCCTCCAAACACTTAGCTGCCCCCTACTCTTTGAAATTCAAACTTATTTGGCAAGTTGGGGCCCACCTTGTTGCCGGCCAAACCCGAGGGAGACGGACAAGTTCCACCTCCTATAGATCTTAACCGACCGTTGGGCTGGCTGGGCTGGTTCAGGGTGAACCGGCAGCACATCAGATTGGTAGAGATTTCTAGTTTTTCTTTTTTACGTGGGTTTAAAAGTCTCACTCCTTTAGCGAGGTCATGGGCAAATTGCCAATTTTATTATTTCTCTTAGACTCTTCTTTGCACAAATGTAGTTATCAAATATTTAACGTTAATAATTGGAATTTTCTTTCAAGCGTTTGATGAGTGGTATTTGGTGCATTTTTGTCATACTTGAGCTATGTTGTCTTTATTAGGAAAAGTATATCCAGGCCCTCTAGGTTGAGAAATTATTCTGTGCGGACGTCGAATGCAGTTTTATATCCGAAGACTAATCAGTTTATGCCAGTAATACCGAGTGCAGTACCTATATGGCTCATTTTGATTGGTCTCCGAACGATGTTCGGCGACCGTATCGAATAATTTCTGTTCTACGCTTAGGTCTAGTAACAGTGGGGTCAGACAATTTGTCATTTTTATTCATTGAGTTTCTTGAACGCTAGTGGAAGTTTCTTTAGGTTCTGTCATCATTATTAACACGTTACTCAATAATTGTTCATCACCATTACCACTGTTAGCCTTATCTTAACTATTCAGTGTTTAATTTTATGAACTCTTATGCTTTGTTTGAGGCGGCTTTTTTACTGTTTAAAATAATTTTTTATATAAAAATTAAAAATATTTTATTAAAAAGTTACTTTAAGAAGCAGTAAGAAAGTAAAACATTATTTTTCAGTGATTATTAGAGTTTTGCGTGAGTTGTTAACTTATGCTTTGTTAGCGATAATTTGCTTACTGCTTTTTAAAGTAGTTTTTTAATAAAAAAAAATTTCAGTTGAAAAAAAAATTTGTGAAATGGAAAGCTGCTTTAGAAATGAGTAAAAAAAATGTGCCAAACGAGTAGCAAATCTTTTTAAACAAATTTTATTCATGATACTTTGGGTCCATTTTTTTTTTTTCCCTTTTTAATTGTTAAACAATTTTTTATGTACCCCGACTAAGGGATGCATTTTCTACCCTTTGGTGTATTTATCAGAAACATATACATCTATTATCAACTATTTTATCTTTTATAGACCAACAACCCTTTAATTCATCCTTGTAAGTTTTGCAACACGGTAAACTTAGCGTATCATTATTGTCGTGCTCAAATTGTCTGCCAATGATATTATACATCACTTGAATTCATACAACATAATGAACTTTATTACAATATTTTAAACTTTATCTTTTTAAGTCTCGATGGATGGCATTCTTTTATCTCATATACTTATGTGATACTTATTCACTTTAACTGTGATATCTTAATGGACTATCTAATCTTATTTGTCATTGGAGCTACTCCAATCTTTTTATGGAAATACTCGTTCCACATTTTGTCTCTAAGAGTGAAGCCACTCATCCCCCTGAGCATCCTCTTCTTTGCAACATTTAACTTTATCTTATGCTTCTCTTTTAATGGCCAACATTATGTGTCATAGAGTATAACAGGTCTCACCACTATCTTGTAGAATATTTCTTGAAGTTTGAGCTGCATTTTTCTATAACACAATAGGTTTGAGACATTCCTCCACTTCAACAATTCAATTTTAATTCTAATGATAATATTCTCATTTATTTCACCATCACTTTGAATAATAGATCCAAAATATATAAAATGCAACCCCTTGCCTCTCTCCACAAAATGCTCATTTCAACCAATCTTTCCTCTAACCCTAACTCTACAACCACTTTACCTCAATTTTTTGGAATCCCACTAGAATCTCCAAAACTGCTTTCATTGTTGGTGTGTTGCTAGTTGCCGGCACTCTTATTGCAGAAAAAATCATGTTTAACTTTTACTTGGGTTTATGTCCATGTTAAAATTTTCTTCTCCTTGATGAAATCATCATTTCCACTGTTGGAAAGGTACGAACAATAAAAGTGCAATATGACTGAAAGCCCTGTTTTGGTTGTCTCTTTCATCCAATTCTCTCATCATCGCCATAGAAACCCCATTAAAGTTCTAGCACCTTCCCCATTTCCCAACAAAAGCAGAAGATAAAGATCTAAACCCTTTAGATGTTCAATTGCTGAGCTCAAATTCATCTCAAGTTCTTAAAAAAACCCCAACATCCAACACACTACAATTCAAGACAACCGTAGCAACTTGAACACCTCTTTGGAAGCTAATCTAAACCTTAACACTTCCACAAATGGCAACCATTCATCTGTTACTTCTAAACTACAACAACTGAAAATCCAAAATCAGTTTTCTCTTCTTTAAAATAAGTCAAACTTTTCTTTTCTTGGAGACACCAGAACTGTCCCTAAAACAACTAGATGACCACACCCAAACTTTGAATGTTCTTCCTAGATATTACATCCTGAAATGGTAAATGAATTAATGCGGCTGATAGAGTCTTTCATTGCAAAGACCTCATCCATTCCTCCAACCTTTATATGTTTTGTGTTCTTTATGCCAAAAATCAAAATTTCCCTTTTTACATGAACAATGATTTCTTAACCACTATTTCATATTTGAGAATAAAGAAATTCAACACAACCTCAATTTCTCTAACCATGATAGAATTTGAATTAAATGGAAACTCTTTACTATCAATTTTCAATCCTCCTACTTTGACATTCAGATTATTCATGATAATGTTCAATATGAGAATTTTATCTTTTTCTTTTATTTGTCATTTATGCATCCAATTCTATGTCGAGAAACTTTAATTATAGAATAAAGTAAATAATATTGGGCAATAACATTTCTTACCCCTAGCATTTTTGGTGATTTCAACTTTTGTGAATACTAATATGAAAAATATGGTGGAAGTTCTTCTCCCAATAGCTCCCTCAATGAATTTTCTATTATGATATTTGATGATGGTCTTCAAGTCTTTGCATATGTTGCTCTAATCTTTACCTAATTCAATAATAGAGAGATGCTCCTATCCACATCAAATTGGATAGATTTCTTCTAAATGATGCTTATCCTACTACATATCCCCTATCCTTCTACAGAATTGAGGCTCCCATGAGCTCTGATCATTCCCCCCTCATTCTTCAAACTCAACCCACTCATCCCAACAACCAGAAGTTTCTATTAAAATCTTATGGTCCAATCATCATGAAAATTCTATGACATTCTCCTTTTTGCTTGGACCTGTCACTTTAATGGAGACTCTATATCCACACTTTAACATAAGTTGAAACATCATAATCTTTCCCTCAAAAGATAGATACGGTCATCCTCCAACCACTTCACCAACCTTTTTAACCATTCGAAATAGTAGCAAAAAAAAAAAAAAAAAAAAATCTCCTTCTCAATGCTCAACTCAAAAACCCCATGTTCAATGCCAAAGCCATGGAAATAAGTGACAATCTTGTAAGATCTTACTCCTCTTGGACTTCCTAGACCATTCAAAGAGATAAAGCTAAATGGCTTTATAATGGTAAAGACACCTCCACAATCTTTATGGTAGAATTAATAAAAGAGAAAGTTACTACTCCTGATGTTACTTAAGCTTATATATCTCACTTTAAAGAACTATTTAACTCATCTTACACTAACCTAACCACTTTAAACCACATTTCCAATGGCAAACATATTACCCCTTCACATCTCAACTCCCCTCACAATTCTTATCTATGTTGAGAAAATTTAGCTGGTGGCTTTCTCCTCCCCTAAGTCGACTGCTCCTAGTCTTGATGGCTACACTTATGAGTTTCACACTAATCCTTGGGACATTGTTGCCAACACTTGATATGCAATTTGTCGCTTCTTCAACTATACAAGACTTCCCAATAATTTTAAGACCAATAGTATTGATTTGATCCCAAAATCTTGCCTTGCCAGAACTTTATCTGATTGTGTACTCATTTCTTTATGTAAAACTTTCTATAAAATTATTGTCAAAATTCTTGCCAGTAGATTAAAGATGGTCATGCATGCTATCATCCATCCTATCTAAGCTGAGTTCTTTTAGAATAGAATATGTATAGACACTATCATCCTAGCTAATGAAAATATGAGGGAAGTTAATCTAAACAAAAAAAAATTAAATTATTTTTGAGCTAAGCTTCACATTGGAAAATATTTTGACACCATAACATGATATTTTCTCTTTGCTATAATGTATCAGATAGCTTTCTTCTACTATACATTGAGTGGATTAAAGTATGCATTATGGATATTCATTACTCTATTTTCATAAATGGGTTTTTAGAGGGATACTTCAAGTCCTTTAGGCCTTTCTAATCTAATTGAGATAGATATTCAACACATTGGTTTTGATGGTGGTTAATATCAACAATCAACATTTCTCTCATCTTCTTTATGTTGATGACTTACTGCTGTTTAAGAAGAGCAACATACCTATTAATATTTCCCTAAAAACATCTTAGCTATTTTTAGGGAAGCCTCTGGTATATACATCAACTGCTCTAAAATTTTCATTTTTTTCTCCCTTAATGTTGCTAACCCTACTACCCATTTCAAAAATTATCCTTCCAAATTGTTTAACCCGAGCTTACCTACTTGAGGATCCGTATACCAAAAAAAATCCATGGTAAAACCACCAAACTATTGGAAGGCTAGAAAGTCAAATCAGTTTCGGTTGCCAGCCGGATGCAATTCCTTAAATTCAACATTTAAAACCTCTATTTTTTTTCTTGAATAAGAGCACTCACTCCCTCCAAAAAGTCTTTTAAAGTTCATAATAAACTCTGTTCTAAATTCCTATATCATGGGGTTTTTAAATCGAAAAACTTCACCTCATTTCGTGTGATAATACCTGCAAATTGAAAGAGTTTAGTGGGTTGGGTCCCCCCTCCATTGTTGATCTTTCTCATACCTATAAATATTCTCAGTTGTGGAGTTTCTTCACTTCCCATTCCCCCTCTCTAAATGGTAGTAAACAAAGTACACTTCTTGTAATTATAGCTTGGGCAAGCTCTTCTTTTGGAATGATTTTAAACAAATTTCATTGAGTATCAAAGAGAATATTCATTTTTCCATTTGATGGTAGCAAACTTCCTTTGTTTTAGGACCCTTGGTGCAATAAAAGTCCGTGGTGGATATATTTGAGAATGAAAATTTTAATTATCTTTCTTTCCACTTCGACTCCCCTTTCAGCTCCCTCATTTTTAGTGGTTATTGGCTATCCTTGAGAACCACAAATGTTAATATTGAGAATACTATAATGCTATTACTATATCACTCATGAATAGCGACTCCTTTTCTTGGCATGGCAAGAGAAATCTTTAAAGATTTTCTCAAGGCATTTTATGGACATTCTGATAAGATCAATAGGTATTTATTTATTTGGCACAATAGTATGCTATTAGATACTTCTCTTTTATCATTGTCTTTAAAATTGCAGACATCCTGCTAGCTCATAATTTGATCAATATATAATAGAAAATCTAAGAAACATCACAATTGAGTTACTAACCAAAGCGAGAGCTATCTAGTAGAATGATATAGCCAGGAAACATATTATAATAGGAGATGTTCAACTTCATGTAAGTTTTCCAACTTGCAAACATTTGCTTTAATTGCTCAAAAACTTTTTTGATGAAGATAGTAGAGCAAGAAGTATAGTTGCTAAATAGTCTTTTATTTCTTTCATGCCAAATAAAATAAATCAAGCAAGAGGTGGAGAGGTAATATAGGCATTTGACAATCAACTTGTATGTCGTGAATATGCGTGTGGGATGCTAGGGAGGAATAGGAAAGCTGGTTAAGGTAAGCAATGGTTATATTATTTTGTACGGAGCCCGAATGCCGTCCAGAGCCCAATGAAAATGAGCCATGTCACCACCTACTCGGTACCAAGCTTGGTATTGAATGACGTGGCTGCACCTGATTCGCCTATAGATGGTAAGTTGTGTCTGGTGTTTGCACAGAATTAACTCTCTAAGCAATGATGATGCTGAATGTGTATGTGCATTCAAAGTAACACTATGTTGAGTTCGTCTAGACAGCATTTGTAGTGCGTGAAATAACATGAAGCAGCTGAAGGGGGAGGAAGTGAGATGGAATGATGAGCGCGAGTGCAAAAAGAACTGTAATGGAATGGTCTGATAGAGGAAATTTTGTTTGTTTTTTTTTTTTTAATTTATAAGCAATCAACAAGCTTTAACGGCTCTCATCCAACGTTCAATTCCTCCAAACGGTGCTTCTATTACGAACTTCGTCTCTCCATCCACTGCTATTAAAATTTTCCGTAAGAAAATCCTTCTAGCCTTTGGATTTATATGCTATTTGTATGAAAATTTGCGTTTCATGATAATGTGCAAATTTCAATATATGGCATGATTTTATGTAAATTTAGGCTTCGTTTGATACATCTTTTTTTCTACTTCTTAAAGCATCTTTTTTTCTACTTCTTAAAGCAACTTTAAGAAGCAGAAAGAAAACCATCCCAAACGAAACTTTAATCATCAAAGGGAATTAAATTCCTAACAAAGATTTCTTTAATAAATTCATCATAAATATTTTGTCCAGCAAGAACAGGTCCAGATACCTGGTCTCTACATATATTCAAATATTGAAATTATCATTTAATAGATCTCTACGGTATTCCAATTTTGTGAAAATATTTTGTTATTATTTTGATTGTAGATAAAAAATATGGTTAGAAAATAATAATTTAATTTTCATTGCTTTTGTAAATGATAATAAAACGCTTGACCTTAGAAACAAAGAGTTGAACAATCCACAATTTTTTTCAGCACAATTTACCATTAAAAGTTCTTTCATGATTTTGGTCATATTGTGAGGGCCGTATTTATTTATAACAGAGATGATTAACAGCTACAATCCGTATCAACAAAATACTGCAAACGTTTACTACTCATATACTTTGAAATGGCTTTCTTATTACTTCTCAAAGCAAATTTTTAGTATAGAAATTTTCTTTTTTTACTAAAAAAATTGTTTCAAGAAGCAGCAAAAAAACAGCCCCAAACGAAGCCAAAGCTCCTCCAAAACATCAGCTTTTAAAGTTTCTGCATCTTGGTTGGTTTCAATCACAGAATTACATATTACAAAGAGCCAGGGAAACTTGTTCATCAGCGCACTACTAATAGTACTTAAAAGATAAATCATCAAAAATTCCATTTACATCACGTTCAATTCCAATCCATTCAAATTCAAACATTTGTTTCTCACCAATAGAGCGATTCAGCATTGAAACTGAAGAAACTGAACTTTCGGATTCTCTATGATTTACTATTTTTTACAATCTAAAAATGCAACAAATAACTCACAGCTCTTCTTTTAGATGACTCTGAAGGAGTTTGCTATCTGTTTTAGATCCTTATAGTGCCTCTTCCACTGTAAGCCTGAAAATAAAATCATCATTTTTCTACAGAATCATGATTCAGGTTTTTGATCCATTAAGGCAATTAAAAGGGATATATTACCACTTGCCGTAATAGCGAACAAGTAGAGACGATTCCCAGCAGCAGTAGCAGATATAATGACATGTGGTGGCTCCAGTTCAAACTGGTAATATGTTCTTCCTGAATGCTCATCTACTTGTGTGTTTAATACTTTTCCTTCCACATTTTCTCCAATAACTTCTGGCCCAAATGCGTTAATAACCTTTTCAGGAGGTCCTATCTTTTCAATGGTTGCATCTCCTTCAAGATCTGAAACATGAAAAAATAAAAAAAGCTAAATGAAAAGAAGACGCAGCTAATTAGTGTAAGATTTGTTATTCGATTGACCACCATGATGGCTTATTCAAGTTTTGTTTTGTTGGAAAGGAAAGCCTATGAAATGAAATGTTGATGAATCATTCAAAGAAAAGACTGAATGTTCATTTTAAGCAACCAATTACGAACTTCTCATTTCCTTTTCTTAACATTCATTGAAGCTTAGCAATAGAGATATTAACTATGCTTGGATGCAGGAGTGGAACTATGTGGTTGTCAGGGGGCAAATTCCTCCCCTCAAAAAAAAAAAAAAAAAAAAAAAAAAAAAAAAAAAATATATATATATATATATATATATATATATATATATATATATATAAGAGAGGTGCATTTAAATATGTGGTTGTTGGGGCGGAACTATGTGGTTGTCAAGGGGGGCAATTACCTCATTTTAGGTCGAAGGTCAAATCCCGCCAGGGGGTGCTGCCCCCTTGGACCTCGACATATTTGCGAAGTGTACAACAATCAAGGATACGAACAAATAGGGGTCAAGCTAAATTCAAAGCAACTCTAAGTTTGCCCCCCCCGCCCCGAAAATTAAGGCCGGTTCCGCCCCTGCTTGGGTGCTAGGAATTTGACTGAAAAACATAAGTCAATGGCCACAAATTCACTATCAACCCATAAATTCTTGGAATTTATTTCCTTCAATCGAAGCAAGGACAATGAGCACCCATTCCTAAAAGAAAATTAATTGCACATATGGGGTGAAGATAAATCCTTAACAGGCTTATGAGTTTTAACTTCAAAGAGAAAAGAGATGTCTTGAGATTTTAGACTTTTGCTCTTTTTTAATTTCAATAACTAAAGAAATTTGAGCTAATTCAAACCGCTTCTTGATAGAATTATAAGACATCGGGCTTAAGGTTTCAGTATAACAAGCCAAAAGGTTGAGAAGTCCAAATTAACCTGCAAATCTTAGAACAGGAGCTACAATAACAAACAAACGCCCTTCTTGAGAGTTTGCAAACCGCAAGTCTATCTCAGTACCCCCAAGATCTGCAATGGAAACTGGAACCTGAGACAAGTGTAGCAGATAAAACTATTGAGCATGAAAATTCAGTAGGAAAAGAGAGATTTAAATGAACATCAGGAATTAGTCTAAAATGCATCCACTAATTATTCGAAATAGATGAATTGATAGAGATTTTAGTAATTAGAGGAAATTAACCTCTTCCCATCCATCTGGAACTTTGAATGAATATGGTATAATTGGACTCCACCCCACTCCATGCCCTCCAGACTTGTCATCTGGTCTCCTGTATGTCCTCCAACCTGTCTGTGCATGTTCATTCCTTATGAAGATCCATCAAAATATCGAATGACTAACTACTAAATGAGATAAAATCGAATAGTATCTAGGCAAGGAAAGAGACAAAATGATATGCCCTCTTTTACTATTTAAAAATGTACAAATTTTCTTTTTAGAAAAATGAAGGTGAAGAATAATCATTTTATTTACTGCTCAAACATAGAACAGTTGAGTCTCTCCTATTAGAAATATCAAAATGAGAGATTTTGCTGCACACACGAGCAGTAGCACGATATATATGCACTGTTCAATAAGGCAACACTTTCAAATACAGTCAAGCACTGCCTGGAGAGTTTTTGTTTTTCTTTTCGGCCATCCAGCAGAAGATTGATTAAGGGCATCTCCAATGGAACGGCAAACAACCATTTTCCGTGCTTCCGTCGCTCCAACCGAGCGGTAAGAACAGTGCAACATCAATATTGGCGTCACATTGTTCACCCTTCATTTGTTTTTTTTTTTAACTCGAAAATTATGTAAAATGAAGTATGAGGAAGAATATATTAGGAATATTCTTTTTTTGGTGTTAGAAAATGGAGTTCGGTTGGAGACAAGTTACTGCATTTTGGTGTATTACTGTATTTTGGAGTGAAAAATGAGTTTTTCGGATGGATATGCCCTAAGGATTTATAAACAGGTGCAAAAATATGCAAAGTTAAAGATGATTTTAGAAGAGTAGATGTATTTTACTTAGCTTTTATGTAAAAAAGACCAAACAAAGTAAAAAATATTGGTAGAATGTAGAAAATTAAAGGGAACATAATTGAAAAGCTGAGTAAAGATGAATTTGCAGAAACCAGCATAAGTGGAACATCAACGGGATTTGAACTAGACAAACTGAATGGGATTAACTGAGATTGGTAAAATTAATATCAAAATTAGAAGAACATAATAAAATCGAGATATCCCTCTGCATTTCAGATGCACACATATTTTTTTCAAAATAGAGTTATGATTGATTGATTCTCATTTTTTTTTTCTATAAAATAGGTGATCACACTTCTTAAATAATGTGACAATTAAGAGCCCAGATTTCAAGTAGCAGTTCTGCTAAAACGGATTGGTAAAAATAATCGAAGTGCAAAATGAAACCTCAAACTAACAATAGTCGCAGTTAAGAATTCAAAGCAAATCCACATACATGAAACGGAGAAAAAAGGGGGAAAAAAGGCTAACCACTCTCATCAGGATCTGATAAACCAGGAATTCTCCCAGCTAAAAGGCCCTGCTTCACCGCAAATCCATCTCCTGGAAAACCCAGAACCGGCCCAGAAACCACACACAACCCGGAAAATAACGCAGTCCTCCTCCCCACAAACCTAAAAGCCCTCTCGTCTTCTCCACCATTCGTGAAACCAAAGCCTGTTGCTTCCTCTCCACTAACTCCACCTTTCTCTGATAACTTGTCTGGTAAGAAACCCTTTGCTTGGATCACGTTGAGCTGAGGATTTCTCGAGGAAAAGCAGCTGCCAGCAGTGAAGAGAGCTCCCATCTTCAATCTCTGTTATTTTCTTCTCTGGTAAATGAAAGATGGTGCCTTTCTATGTTGCTTTTATAGCTTCTATATTATTAGATTAGATTTTGGGCAAGATAAAGGCCATCAGATTATATGTGTGGCTATAGATTTAGCTGAATATTAGTTTTTCTTATTTGAGGAATTTACCACAAAATTTTTATATACGTATATATAGAATATTTAAATATTTATTTTACATATAAATTATATTTTAAAAAATAAATATGAAATATAATTCATTATAAATAAAAAAATATTAATATGAATAAATAAAAAGATTTATATATTAAATAGATAAAAATTTATAAAGTCTAAAAAAAAAATTTAAATGTATCTAACTACATAATTTCGATATCAATAGTTACTCAGATTCCTGGTAGCTCTCGTCCGAGGTTAGGGTTTGGGCGGCGTTTTCTCCCGAGGAGCCTCCTTCCCCCCGCCGTGCGGGGGGTTTCCGTTGCTCTGGTTCAGGAAAGCTTCTCTAACCCTTTTCTCTGGTTTTTCTCTATTTCTTGTGTGGTTTTCTTTTCGTTTTTTCTGGCTTTGTCGGCATGCCTCCGTCAAAGTTGAAAGATCCCAATTTTTTTGGGGGGATCTCTCACTCTAAGTCTTTTCTTCAAGCTCTTGCTGGATCTTCATCATCTTTTCCGGATTTGAAGCCGTCTAACTTTCGTGGTCTTCCGGCTCTGTGGGTTTCCGATGAAGAAATTAGGGCTTTAGCGGAACCTTTTCGTTTTTCTTTAGTTGGTTTTTTCCCTTCGAAACGACCCCCTCTGGATGCGATCCGGATTTTTTTTTTTTAATTTGAAGTTGATTGGAGAGGTGTTTGTTACTGTTCTTGACTCTACCCACATTTTGATTAAGTTGGCAAATGATTTAGATTATTGTAGAATTTTTTGCCACCGTTCTTACATTGTTGTCAACTGTTTTATGAAACTTACGAAATGGTCTCCGACGTTGCATATCGGTTTCGAGTTGCCGATCATCCCGATCTGGATCTCTTTTCCTAACCTTCGTCCCCATTTCTTTGCTCCGAGAATCCTGTTTGGCCTGGGGGAGTTATTCGGCAAACCTCTTAAAATTGACGAAGCTACGTCGGTTGGCTCTCGTCCTTCGAATGCTCGAGTTTTAGTTGAATTATATATTACTAAAACTTACCCTAAGCAAGTGTGGTTGGGCTCGGATTCGTTAGGGTATGTTCAAGAGGTGGTTCTAGATGAGTTTCCTCAATTTTGTGGTGTTTGTAAAAGTTTAGGTCATCTTTCTGGTAAGTGTAAATCGGTGGCTTTAACCGGTTTTCCTACTGCTGATGTTCATGTAGAAAACTCTGCTCCTTTAGGTGGTGTGAATGTCGATAAGAGTGTTAAGGAAACTGTGGTTAATGTTTCTGAAGAAGATTCTGGTGTGAATGGCGATAAGAGTGTTAAGGAAACTGTTGTTAATGTTACCGAAGAAAATTCTGAGGCTGTGGAGGTGATTTTGCCCTCTATCGAACCTGTGGGATGTTCTTGTCACGACCCGACCCGATCCGGGACGGACCCCGCTCGCACCGGGTCGCGACACGGAAACGAAAACGGACAGACTGACCAGGATCTAGTTTTGGAATTGGTTTCGGAACTGAATCTTCCAAATCTTTTAAATCAACAGACACACAAATACAGAGCTACTATTAATCATCAAACACAGCGGAACAAATATCTATCTTTTCTTTTTCCTCAAAACAATCATCTACAAATACAGTACATGGCTTTTGAACAGAAAGAAAGATAGAACAGAAAAGACATGACTGTACAAAAATCAAAAGGTACAAACAATACCTACTGATCAGAACTCAGAAATCTACTCCTGGACTTCCTTCCCTTTCCCAGAACCTGAAAACCACCAGAAAACAAGAGTGAGCTCAACAGCTCAGCAAAGCAACAAACCTCCAACCAAAACTCTCAGAATCCAAAACCAAACTCATCAGACAAAATCCAATCAGAAATCGGAACAGAATCGTATCTCGAATCAGAACAGAATCAAAATCAGAACTTATACGGACATATATGAAATCAGAATCAGAGACGTACAGATCAGATCACATCAGAGTACAAATCAGAACGGATTAAATCAACTGAATCAGAATCATTCAGAAATCAGAAATTCAGATCATATCGTATCGTACGGAAATCAGAAATATCAATTTAGCACATAACAGCACAGATTCCCTGACACTGACAGAATCGCTACGGATTCTGGCCCCTTATGCCTCCCTTCCCAGACACTGACAGAATCTCTCGGATTCTGGCCCCTTATGCCTCCCTTTGTGCTCACGGCACCAGAACAGATGTGCTTATAGCATCAGAACAGAATTCATCGGATCCGGAGCAGAACAGATATCAGATTTCAGATTGAGCTCATTTCAGATTTCCCAGACACTGACTGAATCACTTAGGATCCAGGCCCCTTATAACTCCCTTTTTATAGCACATACAGATATCATATCAATTCAGAAGAAATCCGGGCAAATCAGAAATCAGACAAAAATCGGGCAGCACAACGGTAGTATACAGAATTTACACAATTTTTCCTGAAAATCAAAATTCACCAAATTCTCACAGAATGTAGATAATCACATTTCAGAACATTTATTCTACTACACAGATAATTTCCAATTTCACAGAAAAAATGCAGTCGACTAAAAACACCGCCGAATCAAAAATACCCGGACAAAAATCTTCGGAAAATAACCAAAATGTGCACACTCTGCACGTCAACGATATACAGAAAGTTACGCGGTAAAAACTGAGCCAATCAACAGATACGGACGAAAATCATTAACGGAAACGAAATCCGGACAGAAAATACCGCCAAACACGACGGTTCTGAAAATTGAGAAAGGCGGAATGTGCCTTACCTTGCGTACAACAATATCTCGAACAGTCTCCTCGGACGAAAACGGCTCTGCGTCGTCCGGAAATCAACTTTTCCACAAAAGTCCACGACTTTCTCTCTCCTCGGCTGATATTTTCGTTTTTAATGATTTTCTCTCTCCTCAAAATGACTTGAAATCAGCTTTATAATCTTCAGATCGGCCCGGCCGATCGCCAGATCGTCCCAGGACGATCAGACCATTTTGGATCGTCCTGGACGGTTCCCAGAACTATTCTCAGGCCGACATTTTCTACAGTACCAATCGGCCTGGACGATGTCCTCAATCGGCCTGGACGATGTGTACAGAAAATCACCTGGAGCAAATCTGGGCAAATTCTGGAGCAAATTCTCAACTAATCGTCCCAGGACGATCCTGGAGCAGATTTTTGATATTACAGTTCTCCCGTTGTTGAAATTTCCACTGGTAATTTGGTTGATTCAGTGGATGTGCATAATTGTAACGGTGTTACTGTTGCTGCGGATGAATTTTTATTATCACCTTATGCATTACCTTTTGTTCCCGAGGTGCTGGATGGGTGCATTCGACATGAAGTGATTTTGGATTCCTCGGTTATTTCGTTGGTGCCGGTGGATGATAATGTTGCTGTGAATGTTGATATTTCTGCTGGTTTGCCTGTTCAGGGTGCGGTGAATACTAATGGAAATGTTATGTTGCTTGAAAATGAGGAAGGTTATGCTGATGGTTTTGTGTCTGTTGTTGTGGATCAGGGTGGGATTGAGGCTGTTTGTCCGTCTTTGGGTAATAAGGATGGTATACCGTTTCTCAACAGTTTTGTTGAGATTCCAGTTATTCAGGTTGATACACAACTGATGACTGACTGTGTGGGTAAGTCTGCGGGCAAGGAGATTAGGAATCAGAATAATTGGTTAATTGATTCGTCTGAGGAGGAAGTTTATTCTGAATCGTATGACTCGGATAATGATTTTACCCTGGATCGCTCTTCCATTGCCACTCGGGGGAAATTCTGGGGGAGAGGTCGTCGTAGAAGATGATTTGACGTGTTTTTTTGTTGTTCGTCATGCTATTATTCGCTGGAATTTTTTGGTTTGAATTTTCGATATGCTGCTACGCGAGGCTATGGGCAATGATGTGGTTGGGGCTCGCGTCCCGGTCGTTTTTGCTAGTGGCAACCGTGGGTGTTGATTTGCTTGTTGGATGGTCCGTGCGGGACGTCTTGGACGCTGGAAGCTTCAACTGTGATCTGAGCCCGCTTTTAGCTTATATTACACTAGTTTTTTTGTTTTTTTTCTTCTGCTTGGTAGGATTTTGTATCTGTAATGTTGTTTTTTGGGTATTAATATATAGGTTATTTAAAAAAAAAAACTACATAATTTCGATATTACTTGAATCCTCGACATTAATCCTAATTCTGTAGTGATCGGTTCGAAAATGGCTGAAGAAATTTGTGGCTTTAGATTTAATAAATTTCTCGATAATTATTAACATAACGTTCAGATTTTAAAAATTTATGGCTGGTAATTGATAAGCCTTTAAAAAATTCATTTTGATTAGCATGAATTTTCATGCAATATTTATATTAAAGACTTTTAATGTAAATTTAAGATTATCCAATGTCTGATTTCAATAAATTTATAATCAAATTGAACATCCTAATAAGACTAACCTATCACCATAAAATATGATTCAATCCGAGTTCAAATAAACCTGAATCAAGCACTTGACAGAGTCAGAAACTATAAAACATTAATTAGAAGAATAAACAATCTTTGAATCTTATATGATTATAATTAAAACAAGCGACTCGACAAGATGAATCCAATAAATCTAATATCACTTGATTTTGGTGCCTTTTAAGTACTTAAATGCCAAGTAAAAAGTCTATAATCAAAGCATTCGGTATCCACAATCAAATGGAGTGTTATATAATTTTTGCTTATTTATTTTTTTTTCAAACCACCACTATAAAGGAAATATAAATATTTCCACATTCTCCATATAAAAGAGGCTTAGACTATTTTTTTTAAGACAAAAATGAGTGCAGCATATCCAAACAATCGACGTCAAAAGTCAAAACAAAATTTCCAAAAGCAACATCAAATAAATATAAAGACGGGACGTACAACAACACCGGAGAGGTGAAAGATAATCATTCAGCATTTGATCTCCTTTAGTCCATAAGCAAAGTATAAGAATGTTGGATCAGTAGCACCTTCCTTGTAGTAGGCGAAGACCAAACCTCCATCATCATGCATGCTTTCACCCACGAAGAATTGCAAGTCGCTGAGCTTTGAAAGCAGAAATTTAGTGGCAAACTCGATATGTTTCTTGAATAAGTTTTGCTTCTCCGCGTCCAATTTGGGTGTTAGATTCTTGATATAGCGTTTCATAAAGGTGACAAACTGCTTCTTATCGAAAGCAGATTGATCCTGAAGACGGAAGGTGTCAACAATATCGACCACTTTAATAGCCTGGTCATCTACATCCTCACCTTCATCAGTGCCATCAGCTGAAGGGTTTGCACCAATATCAACAGTTATAGCACCTTGGACTACCAA
Source organism: Dendrobium nobile (assembly GCA_022539455.1). Taxonomy (NCBI): domain Eukaryota; kingdom Viridiplantae; phylum Streptophyta; class Magnoliopsida; order Asparagales; family Orchidaceae; genus Dendrobium; species Dendrobium nobile. Next base: position 55,096,758 of record CM039734.1, read on the forward strand.
CTTTCCTTGAACTTCCAACAGCATGCCATTTTCAATTTCTGTAGTTGGGAATGAGTCTGACAGGAGCTCATCACCCGAGAGGATATCCTGGTAGATCAACATGGTTCTTTCGATGAATTTCTACGCAAACCTTAAATTTCTGAACAGCCAATGAGAGCAAAAAAGCACTAGGGTTTATTAGGAGGTGCTAGAGCGAGATAAAAGAGGCTTAGACTTGAGTAAGGAAAGAACTTGAAAATTTAAAGAATTCTAGAGCTCTACTTTAAACCATCATTATTGCTTGACTATCATGTTAATTATTTAAAATAACTATTATTAATGATTCAAATTATTCCTAATTAATTGAACATTTTTTGTTTAAATTTAGCCTTTAAAACTGACAATTTCCAATTTTAATTTAGCCTTCAAAACAGAGCATTTCTTAGCTTTAATTCAAGAATTAAAATTAACAGTTTCTCATTTTTAATTCAGCTTCTAAAGCTAAAATTTTAGTTTTAAATTATATATATATTTTAGGTGTCCAAGCCTTTCAATCTTTCACTTCTAAGAAGAAGAAATCATCTTTTTGGAAGAGAAAATATTTAGAAGATTTCAAAATTTGTGAAAACGTGTTCAAATTTAATGGCAAGAGGTATACAAATTTATTTATGAATTAGTTTCTGCATCTTGTTGTTTAGCCGATTCTATATTTTATAAATTTATTTTGAATTAAACATTAGTTTTGAATTTGAGAATTTTTTTAGAATGGACATTAAGTTAAAGGAGTAATCGTAGGATTTTTATTGTATTTATATAATTAATTAGGATATTAATTTATTTAATAACTGGCAATACAAAAAAAAAAAAAACTGCTTGCAACGGATCTAAATCTTAAAATATATTAAATTGTAATCAACTTCTTCCGGAACTTTCTTTGTACACGGCTTCTCTGAAAGGAATTTTTATTAGGTTTGGACTCCGGAAGTATCTCTACATCCGGAGTTTAATGAAGGCGTGACACTTAGTATGCACACGTGGACATTAATTTCTATTTTATTTTTTATTTTTTTCTTGCCAGTCCGACCTACCCGGCCCAAAATTTTTTGTTCAAATTTAGGATTTTAAATTGACCTTTTTTTTAAATGAAATACCGAGAAACTTTTATATTTTTTAGGATTTAAGTTCAAAATATATTTTCAGAGCTACTAAGAAAGAATAAATAAGGAAAAGTCAGTGAAGATGAAGATGAAGATTGGTTTGGATGATGAAAAGCTGATAAAAATGATGCTATGCAAACATCCAGGAAGAGGGAGAGGGATGTCTGAAGTTGAAAGAAGAACAGGTTGCAGGAAAGATTGGTTTGGATGATGAAAAGCTGATAAAAATGATGCTATGCAAACATCCAGGAAGAGGGAGAGGGATGTCTGAAGTTGAAAGAAGAACAGGTTGCAGGAAAGATTGGTTTGGATGATGAAAAGCTGATAAAAATGATGCTATGCAAACATCCAGGAAGAGGGAGAGGGATGTCTGAAGTTGAAAGAAGAACAGGTTGCAGGAAAGATTGGTTTGGATGATGAAAAGCTGATAAAAATGATGCTATGCAAACATCCAGGAAGAGGGAGAGGAATGTCTGAAGTTGAAAGAAGAACAGGTTGCAGGAACGATGGTTTTTTTCTGTGTATTTAGATAATATGTTGGGGGTTCCAAGGGGGTAGCGCCCCCTGGCGGGGTCCGAGGTGGCAGCATCCCCTGGCGAGGGTCCAAGGGGGCAGCGCCTCTTGCAGAGGTTTCCGGGGGCAGCGCCCCCCGATACAAATTTTTATTGTAAGAGTTGTTTTGAAGTAATGTTTGTTTTCAAAGTTTGTAATAAGAAATATATAGTTATTTAGAAATACCGAGTAGTACCGAGTGGTACCAAGCATTGGTACTGAGCGGTATCTAGTTATACCAAGCATTGGTACCGAGCGATACTGAGCGGTACCGAGTGATACCAAGCAATATGAGCATTGGTACCAAGCGGTATTGAGCGGTATCGAGTGATATCATGCAGTATGAGAATTGGTACCGAGCGGTACCGAGCAGTACCGACCGGTACCGAGCAGTATTGAGCATTGGTACCGAGTGGTTTCGAGTGGCACTGAGCATTGGTACTGTGAGTTCAAAATAAACAAAACATCACATAAATGAATGCATAAACTGAGCTTTTCTTTATTTTCTCAATAGTCATTTGCAATGGGAAAAAAACATAAATACAACAAAGCAACTTCATCTTCCTCCTATTTGTACAGAAAAAACACAGAAAAAACCTATCCATATACAAATAATACTCCAAAATTACATATTCTCCAAGTGTACAGAAAAAATTATTATTTCTCGTTTCTTCATCGACTTTTTCTCCAAGCCAATCATCATCTTCATCAGCTTCTCCTCCAAATAAATCTTCATCTTCATCGGCTCCTCCACCTCCAAACCAGTCTTCATCTTCACCTGCTTTTTCGCCTCCAAACCAGTCATCATCTTCATCGGCTTTTCTTCCTCCAAACCAGTCATCATCTTCAACGGCCTCTCCTCGTTTCTTCTTTATCAACAGCTATGAAATATTTTTTAGCAGAAATCATTAAAAATATAAATGTTTCGTGGTATTTTATTTAAAAAAAGAGTGTCAAATTCAAAAAGCTAAATTTGAAACAGAAATATTTTGGTCTAGGTCGATCAGGCTAGCAAGAAAAAAATAAAAATTAATACCCACAAGTACAAGACGTGTCAGGATTTTATTGGACTCAGGACGTAGCTCTCGTGTCAGGATTTTATTGGACTCCGGACGTAGAGCTACGTCCTGAGTCCGCACCTAATAAAAATTCTGTTGGAAGAGAGGCCACAATTTTTCCAACTTTCTTTAAATACTCGACAAACTTCCTCGAAACACTTCTTTTTCTACTCGGAAAGAATGTATATTTTTTGTTATTTCTCAAAAAATTTGGTAGATTAATTAACTTTTTGAAAACTTCTAATAATTTAAATAGAATTTATTTTCACAATTAACTTATAAATTTAGTTTTTTTTTTTTGGGACATTTAGGCCATTACAGGCAAACTCACACACACAACGCATACACATAGACTCGAACCCTGGACCTCTTAGTTGGAAGCCTAAGCTCTCAACCAATAGGCCAAGGAGAGTTGTGTAATTTAGTTTTATTTAATCTTGAAGTATTAACATTTTGATTTAGTTCATTAATGAAAATGAGTATTTATCTTATACAACTTCAATTGTTGATTTGTGACCCCACGATTTATTTTTAAATTAACTTCATATTTTAATTATAGAGGATTTATTTGCTACTTGAGAAAAAGAGGAGAATATGATTTAATAATAAATATTTTCATTAAATAGAAATATCAACAATAATTACTTTTATCATTTAAAATTTTTTTAATTAGGAATTTTATTTTGATAGAATTCCAATTTAAAATTTTCTATCTTTTACGTGCATAGTTTTGAATTGTAATTTGTGATTGCACATATGAAATTTATGATAAACCCTTTTGATTATATAAAAAGAACAAAAAATTACTATATATTAACAGAAAGAAAGTATTATTATTAAAAGTGAAGGGTACACCACAAGATCACGATAGGGCCACATCATGAGACATACAATCAACGAGAAACAAAATTCAGAAACATATCGACACGGACTCAGACCGACACCCAGTTGCCAGGGAGGGGCCATCCAGTGAAGATACAAAATTAGCAAAGAAACCAAACACAAGTAGCAAACATCAGACCACCATAGTTGCCCAACCCTGGCCATCACAAGTGCATGCAGAATGATTGCTTTCTCATAATCCCGATCCAAAACAACAACGGCAACCAAAAACTAATAGAAGCCAAAAAACCACAAACCACGAAAATAGGCACTAGAAATTATTTCTTTTTAGATTTCCATTTACGATTCCTAACAACATTATCTAGCGAGCTAGTTTCTAAACAACTATCAAAAGTATCATCCCCTTTAGACGACAAATCATCGTGAAACCAATCACATTGCCACAGATCGAACATTGTTCCTAACAAGATGGGCGTGTAAATTAGCGTTCAAAATAACCATAATAGGAACGTCCACCAAAGAGACGACACTAACCTCCCCGGAGTTAACATCATCACCATCAGCTGAAGAGTTAGAAATAGCATCCGTAGAGTCCACACTAACAGTCTGCAAGGGACTAGCTCTAGAATTAACAAAGCAATTATTATCTACCAAAACCTCAGTGTCAGGAACCACAACCAGAGGTCCTCCACCCATACCAGCATCACAAACACCAACTGATGAGCCACCCGAACAAGTCGCAACAATAGAAATAGGGATAGCAGGGGAACGGACTAGGTTAGACGGAGTTGAAACAACAACAACTTCAGCGTCACCAAAAACCACAACACCCAGGGAAATATCAGGCAAAGAGACGGTAGAAACAGGCACATGATTCTCCAGGCAACCAACAGGGTTCATAGACGATAAAATAACAAGAGACATAACAGCTACATTAGGACTAGAATTGATAAGAGCAATGTCCTCTATATTGTCAACATCCAAACTCGAAACCTGCACAACATTCTCCAACACGATAGGAGCCTCAAAAGCCTCCACCCTAGGCACCATTAGAGGAAGAGAAGAGTGGGGAGATAAGTTCAAAGAAGGTTATCAACTACATTAGGCAAGTCAGACGAAGGAGGAGGACGGCATTTCCCAGCCACATGTCCAATACACTTACAAGACGCACAAAAGGGGGCAAATTCATCCAAAACAACATTTTGCAAATACCCTAAACTTTGAGAGCCTAACCAAACCTAGATTGGAAAGAATTTAGTTATATCAAACTCCACCAACACACTAACCACGGAAGGCCGAGATCCCACTGAGGTAGCTGCATCAATTTTCAGAGGTCTACCAAAGATAGCTCCCAACCCATGAAGTATACAAGGGGTATTAAGATGAGGACGTAGTTTCGGAAATGAGGCCCAAATTGGGATGACATACGACTCAACATCAATATAGAAGTTGGATACCACTTCATTAATTTCATATAACATTTGACTGTATAGCTAAATTGTTGATTTCCTGGTCGGAAATCCAAAGAGTGGGTAAGCCACGAAATGTAGAGGTCCGCAGTTCTAGAAAAGAGGAAACCGAAGAACCAGCAAGCGCCTCCAAAAACGAGTGCAAGTGAGACAAACCCCATAAAAAATCAGTGTCGGACAACCGATTCGACGCCATTCCGGCAAATACCGGAGAAGGAGACCGAAAACAAAACGAGAAAACACCATAACAAATAAAACAAAAGGAGAAGAAAAGAGCATTTCCCTAAAAATCACCGAGATCGCCGGCGCCAGCAAGGGGGGAGGCCCTAGCGAGGTGGGGGGAACCCCAGCAAAGCACAGAGAAAAAAACCCTAGCAGTGGAAAAGGAAGCGGGTGACTTAATTAATATATATGGTTGATGTATGGATTTAAGATAGTAAAATTAAAAATTAAAAATATTTTCATTTTAGTATTTATAGTTTTATACAGTAAAATGGTGTACTTATGGCAGAATGCTATTATTTTTATCTCTTGACATTCACATCAATTTATAATCATCAAATAATAATAGACTATTTTGTAGACACTCAAATACACACATATATGATTTAATGATAGTAAATATTGTATATTGCTATTAATTGGTTTTCCTGGGATGCTTGGGGTTTAACTGGTTTGTGGTGCTGTTGGTTGTATCTTGTGTCTGCTTGCCCTATTGGTTGGCTTTTTGGGTTAGCTACTTTGGCTGGCTAGGTGCTCAGTCTCTTTGCTCTTTTCTTTAGTGTTCATTTTCTTCCAGTTCTCTTTTGTGCGGGTTGCTTGCCGTCAGGTGGCTTTGGGGTGGAATATTGAATGCTTTTAATTCAGATTGTTCTTTTTCTGTTTTTGGTTCGTATCACTATCTGGTTATGCACCTGTCCCTGTATTGGTTGCCTTTTGGGGTTTCTTGATTGCTTTGGCTGGTTTTGATGCTTCACTTTGATCATTGTGGGCTTTGTTGAAGATCTAGATTGGGCTCCTCTTTTGAAGGTTGGCTCCTTGCCTCCCTGAGTTTTTTTCCCTTATTGGCTCATTAGGTTTAACTTTAAATGTTATATGTAGAGAGCATTTGATCCACTAAGGATTAATATATTTTTTTATTAATTAAAGTATAGGCCCCCATGATGATTTTATCCAAAAAAAAAAAGGTTTTCTAAGTATCTGATTTCAGAGATCAGTATTTCATAGCAACCATCAAAATTGTTATATCATAAAAAAATTATCTTGATCGAGCACGAATCTGGAGGAAAAATTAAATCAGAAACATTCAAAATTAATTTCGGGATCATCCAAACTCCGATTTCAGCAAACTTATATGTAGTCATTAGACTTCCGCCCAGCCACCAGCCATCGTCAGACTTCGACCCAACCACTAGCCATCGTTGAACCTCTGCCCGGCCACCAAATGTCGTCGGACTTCTTCTCAACTACCGAATGACGCTTGACTTTCGCCTAGCCACCGACTGACGTCGGACTTTCTCCCGGCCACCGACTGACGTCAAACTTTCGCTCGGCTGCCAATAGACTTCGGACTTTCTCCCGCCTGCCGACTAACTCCTACCTTTCGCTCGGCCGACAACCGATGCTGGACTTTCTCCTGGCTTTGGACTATCACCAGACTTTAGCTTTATTTTGCTGACACAACTGAAATATTCTTTTTGTTCTTTTTATATTACCTTACATAGGAAAGTCCAGTAATGTGTTTTTTCCCCCATTAACTTCTCATGATAATTCAAACTTTCCTATTATACAACTCACATAAACTGATAAACTTTTAACTTTTTTATAAATATTGATCCAGCATCTTATTGTAAATATATAACACTTATTTATTTATACATAAAATAAGACGCCAGCCATATATTATAGATACAGGCTACACAAACTTTTATTAAAAAGAAACAAAGCTTAGAGAAATAAAGGGCGAGACTGACTAGGGAAGTAAGGGACCATCATCTTTAGTTTCTCATTTGTCATCTTCTTCGGCTTGATGTCTTCATGCAATTCATGTGGCAGCTGTTTCTTCGCTTTCTCATCCTTGATATTCTTCACATTTTCCTTTGGGCTAGAATTAAACATATTTTTATGAAATAGTTTCATTGTTCCACGTACCTTACAGAAGGGGGCAAAGCACGATCAAGTTGAAAGCTTTTGCTTTATGCTTCGCAGGTTCTTAGGACTTTTCTATTACTTGGATGGTAGTTATAGAGGAGATTGGAGGGGGTCCTTTTATAGTAAACTTAAGAAGGAAATCAGGCTTCTCCTTGACTCCTACTTGATCTAAATTTTTATTCATGTGGCAGGAGATTAGGCCTTCGTGTGCAACAGGTGGACCCTCTTAGCTAAATATGTGTTAAAAGATAAAAAATAATTTATCCTTTCGTTTACTTCAAAGGTCTAAGCTTGTGGGGAAGGGCAATACTTAAATGGGGGAATAACATATAATCTATTAAACTATAAGCACTCATTGCTTGGCTGCCAAATATTGATTACAAGGTGCGTCCAAATTATATTGTGTGATTAAACAATATTTATCCTTTAACATAAAAAATATATATTTATCTTATCCGTTGAGCTTATGAAATAGTCAGGTTCTATGGGACGGTGCAATTGTCTGCTAGGTGACAAATATTGTAATTCTCAGTTTGATCAAATGTTTAAGTGTTATCAGTGATACACTTGATTATTCGGAATGGGCCATTGACCATCCACTCTAGCTTGCTTAAAGTTCCATATGGAAATACTCATTCCATAGATGAATTAAAATAAAATATTCTTCTTTGAATTGTACTGCCCTTTTCAATTTGTTTGCTTGTTTTATATTTATCACTTTCTTAAGGCCTCCTTTCTAACTTGTTTATGTGATTGTTTGATCTCTTTGGCTTTAGTATAGCATGGCTTTTGTACTCACTTAACCGGTTGTAAGCAAACTCTATTTTTGCTAGATTTTATCCCATTTTTTATATTTTTACGGATAAAACATCTTAGTAAATTACCCAAACTACAATTAACTAACTCGGTTTGGTTGTCAAATTTAGGTTGTGTTGCTGAATTGAATTGAATTGTATCTTCATATACTTCTTGCCCTCAAATTGTTTTCCAAAAATAACTAAAAAAATTGACATCGCGATCATAGGAGCTTGTTTTTGGGATAAAATGGATCCAAATGACCCCAAAAAATAAAAGTATGTAATGTGTTGCATCTAAAGTTTCACTACATTGTATAAAATATGATTTTGTGAAAATCTATCCACCACTAACAATATTGAATCTTTGTGGCTAAATGACTATGGAAGACTAACAATGAAATCCATAGAATTGCAAGCAATGGAAGGGGGTAATTTAGACCCATGTTTTAGTGTCATGACACATCCTGCTATACTTAATGCTACAATCAAGGGCGGATCCAGCTTCTTTTTTCAGGGTGGGCAAAAAAATTTTTTTTGGTGGGGGATGGACAGAGACACTTAGGATTGATAAAATTAGGACAAAATTTTTTTTTTTAAAGAGGGCAAAATGCCTAAAATACCCAAAATATTTCAAAATATCCTCTCTAAAATTTTAATTTTTTTTTTTTTGAAGGTGGGCATTTGCCCCCCTCAATATAATGGGGATCCGCCATGGCGACAATCAATATTACTTTTTAACCTTGGATAAAACAAGTGTTTCATGGTAAGGCAAGTATTTTATCATGTCAAAAGTAACTGGTTTATCCTCCATTATGACACTTGAAGAGGATGGAGTCGTAGAGAGTGGAAAGAAGAATGCATAACCAGTTGCTAGAAAATAAGCATTTGTTATGCACATGGAAGAGCTCGTGAGCATCGGTCAGACTCCTATTCAAGTATTTTTGAAATTAATGCCCACAACATATAATTTCTCTTCACTACATCAAAGCCAACAAGCTTTGCTTTTAATGTGACTATTAATAGATATGGATTGCTCCATGCATCAGTACTGACTTGAATTAAACATCAAAATATTGTGAAAGGAGAACAAAATTTCACCAAACTAATTGACATGCCTCCTCTTAATTAAGTTTTCTTTCATTATTTGAAAACTCAAGCACTTTATGATCCAATAAAAAATAAATACATTATGGCTAGTGACTTTAGCAGAAGAGAGTGCATGACATATACTTTACTGTAGAATATTTTATTCACTCATCATTTAGTTTTTTTTTTCTAAAATGGGCAACATGATGAGCGACTTGACACAACAAGAAACTCACTCATTACCGGCAGTTATTATAAGGTTTTCAGCAGTTTCGTAAAAACCGGCGGCTTTTTGGTGGTTCAAAAACTACTGGTAAAAACCACATAGGAAATGGTTTCTGGTAGTTTTTCGCACCGGCAGCTTTCCGGCGGTCCATATCGCCGATGGTTTCCGGCGGTCATAACGTCAGTGACCGCTGGTTATTTACCGGCGGCATACCGGTTGTTTAACTGCCAGTTTGACAAGATTTTTCCAGCGGCCAAACCACCGGATTATCGTCGTTCTAACAACGGCGATCGCCGATAAACTGTTGGTAAATCACCGGTGGTTTACCAGCGATCAAAACCGATTGAATTACAGGCGGCTCAACCGCTGGCGTATCGCCGGAGAACTGCCGAAAACTGTCGGCAAACTGCCAGTAATTACTAGTGGCTATAGTGAACTTCCGGAGGCTATGATTAGCCGTCTGGTATCGATATTTCCGGCGGTTAAACCGCCAGTTAGCCACCAGAAACCTATAGCATTTGAAAAAAAATTGACAGCCTCCCCTCTATTTTACTGATTTTCATGCTAAACTCTAAACCTCCACAGAAAGGACTAATTTTAAAGTTCATCTTACAACATTGTCAAGTTCATTTTCAACCTGCACTACTACAGAAAGAAATGATTTTCAAGTTCATCTTACAACATGATAACTTCCCCCATTTCTCAAGGGTCAGTACCACTATTTCTGTTCATTGAATTATCAACATCTTCAAGCGAATTTTGTTCAACATTTAGTCCAATAATATTCTCCAAAATATGGTCAAGTTCTGAATTATTGATTGTTATAAAAGAACATACATACTTTAAATAGCAAACCTACGGTTGTTTGGACTCGGATGCCGGTTTTGTGCAGGAGTGGGGGAGAGATCTTCGGCCCGAGGAAGCTTGTTGGCGACCAGAGGGAGCATCTTGATCACGAGAGGGCGGATGAGACGGGGGCGACTGTCTGGAGGGAGAGAGAGGAGGATGCGAGTAAATGAAATGGAAGGCTGGGGACGACTAAATTTAGGGCAGTTTCTAATGGCTTTCAGACGGTTCTGATCGCCGGAGAAATTTCACTTCACACCGACGGATTGAACCGTCGATAAGAAATAATACTGGCAGACTAACCTGTAGTTATTTGATTGCCGCTAATTCCGGCGGTGGTAAATTAAATAACCGCCGGTAAACACCGACATTCTAACTGCCGTTAATACCGGCGGTTACATAATCGCCAGTCTAGACCGTCAGAATTTCATGAATTTCCTTTAGTGTGACTCAATACCCCACCTATTCATTATTTGAAAGCTCAAGCACTTTATGATCTATATTATAAGAATAAACATATTAGTAAATGCCTATTACCTTTAGTGCCAGAGAGTGCGAATGACAGCATATAATTTATTGTAGAATATGTTATTCACTCATTATTTATATTTTTTCTTAAAATGGGCACCATGGTGGGTAACTTGACTCAATACCTCACCTATTAATCTAACATTCAACCCATCACATTCTAACTCGAAGGCTCGTGAAAAATCAATATGATCAATTGCATGATATTGGATATTCTCTATATTATTTTTCGAAGTTGACTTGTCTAGTGGTAGACCATTGAAACTGGTCAGACATAAGCAACTTGTTCAGTAGAGCGACAACCCTAAACTCTGGGATGATTCATCGATAGAAAACACTAATACATGAAACTAATGCATCTAGGTTAGGGATTGGTGTTGTGACCACTCATAGATTATTTCTATTTTTTTAGGAATACATCACAATGCTAACCATATATAAGAGAGCATATAACTATCCTTCTATCAAATTTCTTACTAACTTCATAGATATAAAGTAACTATTTAGTTTGTACGTAGTGGGCAACTAATAACCTATTAACATTGCTTTTTGGAGTTGTTCTTGCAGGCATAATTTCTCTTATGAGTTTTGGAATTTCAATGATTGCAAGATTCTCACGTCTTATAATCTTCAGAGCTTTTTGAGGTTTGCTTACTATTTTTGCAGAAAGAATGTGCTAAACGGGATCAATATGCTCTTCCTTTTTTGGGTGCTATCTATTTGCAACCCTAGCTTTTGATTATATATTTTTTGTAATCGTAGAAAAAGGGACCACCGGCTCTTAGGTTTTATTTTGACTTTTCTTGTTGCTCTTTTGAGTAGTAGCAAGTTGGAGGTCCCCTCTAAAGACTTTTTAACCTTTATTTTGGATTTAACGTGTGGGTCCCTTTGTGGGTTTTAACAAAATAAATAAATAAATAAATAAATAAATAAACAAACTTTTGGATGTATTTACTCATATGAGTCCTCTTAAAGCTTTTTTTTTTTTAATTTAATGCAATTGATAGCCTCCAAAAGATGGGTTATCCTAACAACTTTGAATTGCTATTTATAAAAAAAATCCTTACAAACTCTTCATTGTCACATTTAGGGGATGATCAATTATGTGAAGGATTGCTTTGAATTCTTCCAGCCCTAGTTTATTCTGAGTAATTCAATCAATTTGTTAGGAAAAGGATTGTTCTCGCTGATTCAATGTGATACTATAGAGATGATAAGTATGAACTTTCTTGCACACAAAGCGCAAATTACAGGAGACAAATATTTGTGTTCAGATAATAGTCATGACAACTTAAAAAAAGTAGTAGCACTCTAACATCTACTGACTTCCTTCTTCACCACCTGAGAAAAAAAAATCTCTTGATATAAAAAAAAAAAGGAGTACAGAGAAAAATCAGGAGAGATAATAAAAAAAATAGGAGAGAGACAGGATTAAACTTTATTTTTTTTTTGTCATACTTGGTTGAAGAGGAGAAAGCATAATTTTTTTTATTTCAAATTTTAATTTATCATAATTATTTTAAAAATACATCTATTTTCATAAATTTTTTATTCAAAATATATTATTATAATTTTAAATTTATCTTTTTTAAAAAATAATATTTTAAATAAATATTTATCTTATTTTTGGTATGAAAATAAATACTAATACGAAATTAGATTAAAGTAGAAAGTAACATTTTTTTAGTAAATACTAATAAAAAATTACTAAATAATACAATTCTGAATTAGATTTATAAATATTAAGTAGTTTAGTATAAAATAATCAATAAATAATAATTCATTATTATTATTTTTAATTTATCTTATTTTAAAGAAAGTAATATTTAAAATATATATTTATCATATTTTTTTATTAATAAACTAAAATGAATTTCATAATTTAACAGCCGAGTGTAAGTAGTTCTAATTTTCTTTTTAAAGTATAACGCTAATATTAATTTAAACATTAACTATTTCTAAAATGTCCAAAATACTAGAACTTTCTTGCGTTGAATTTTGCCATAAATTATTCCTTCATAAAATATTCCACCCAGATTTTTGTCAGTTTTGAGTAATAAAATTTTTTAAATATATTTTTAATGTATAATGATTGTTGACTTGTTGTGTTTAAGAATTAGTGTATATGTTTAGAATTTATTCTATATTATATTTTTATGTGAAATTTAAAGTTTAATGGATTATACGATAAATGTAAATATTTTAAAGAGCAAATATTTAAGAAAAGAAGTCCAAATTTTATGAAAATTTTTATACAGTTTATCTGTAGACTCCTTAATTGATACAAGCCACCTCAAATCCCACCGCGGAGAAAGTCTGGTTGCGAATTTCCGTTAGGAAGTTCCTACAGAATTGTTGCAAAAGAAAGTTTCGGAAAAAATTTTGTTAAAAAATTCTGCGAAAGTTTTCGTCTTTAGCGAAATTTGCAGCTGCTCTTCAAATACTTCTTCTCAATGCATTCTCGAGGTTTGTCACCTGAAATTTCAAAGTAAAGGCTTTTCTGACGATTTTTTTTGCCAGAAAATTATCCATTGAAAATATGTTGGAAACGCATTTTTCCAATGTAAAATCATTAGTTTCTCATTGTGTAAATCCGATTCAGTAATATTCAATAGTTTCTGATCAATATTTTCGAGTTGTCACACTAATACATTTAATTAAGCCTTCGTTTGGGTAGGTTTTCTTTCTGCTTTTTAAAACAACTTTTTAATAGAAAAAAATTAAATATTTACTAAAAAGCTGTTTTAAAAAGCAATAAGAAAGTCTCCTCAAGCCAATCTAAGACATACAATCATTCCCAAACACCTCCATATATCCCATCAGCTTTCTTAAGCTGCCATCACATGGGATTTTACAACATTCCTTTGTACACTTTATTAAATATCTAAACATATTAATCTTCATAGATATTGATTCAGTACCGTCTTATATAACACTCCTTTATTTATATAGAAAATGCACACTAGCTATATATTACAGATACAGGCTGCACAACCTTTTATTAAAGAGAGAAACAAAAAAAATCAGAGAGATAAAGGGCGAGATTGACTAGGGAAGCAAGAGACCATCATCTTCAGCTTCTCATTTGTCATCTTCTTCGGCTTGATGTCTTTATGCAATTCATGCGGCTGCAACTCTTTCTTGGATTTCTCATACTTGATATTATTCATTATATTCTTCATCTTTTCCATTGGACTGGAATTAGAAGCACTTTTATGATATAGTTTCATTGTTCCACGTACCTTAGAGAAGGGGTCGAAGCACGATCAAGCTGAAAGCTTTTGCTGTAATCCTCTTAGGTTCTTAGGATATTTCTGTTGTTTGGATGCTGGTTATAAAGGAGATTGGAGGGGTCCTTTTATAGTAAACTTAAGAAGGAAATAAGGCTCCTTGACTCCTACTTGATCTGAGCGAATAGGCCTACGTGTGCAACTGGCTGGTGGGCCCTCTTAGCTATATATGTGTGAGTCACCAGCACAAAAAGGATAATTTTTCCTTTCGTTTTCTTCAAATTTATATTTATCTTTTAACATAAGAAAATACGATTAACTAAGGATGTTTAAGAAATAGTCAGGTAATATACATTAATATTGGGTGGTGCAAGTGTCTGCTAGGTGTCAAGTGCCAGCTTTGGCATATTAAAATAATGGCTTTTTACTCTCAAGCCCCCATAATTTTATCATATTTTAGCGTATTCATTTGTAATTAGTTGATATATATATATATATAGACCTGTATATAATGTTCACAAAAATAACTCACTACAAAAAAAGCATCATTATTGGCGAAAAATTTCAATGGTTTTTCGAGGGAATATAATGAGATAACTTATCGCCGAAAATTTCTGACAAAATTCTTTCCTTCGAAATTTTTCGGCAGATTATCCGGTGACCTTTTAGGTAGATTTAAATAATTTAACCAAAAAATGATTTAACTAATTTAAAATTTTACTTTAAGTAACTAGTAATTTGTATAGCTTATTTTAATTAATTATTAAGTTAAGAATTTATTTTAATTAGATTTTTTAATTTTAATACTTTATTTTAATTAATTATTAATTTTCTTTTTCATTTTAAATTAATTACATATTTTAATTTTTATTTTTAACTTGATTATTAATTTTACATATTTTTCTATATAGTCTAAAATTAAACTTTAATTGAGTATAAATAAAAATTAATTTAATAACTTATTTTAATTACTTATTTATTTACTAACTTATTTTACTTAATTATTAATTTTAATATTTTAATTAAATAAGTTATAAATTTTAATCTTCATATTATTATAGTTTAAATATAAAATAGTAAATATTTTATTGCATTTTCCTTCCAATCAAAACGGTTGTATGTCTGATTTTTCATTCAGTATGAATTCGAATCTCACCGTAGATGGGTCGCTAACAGCGAGGTAGTGCAGCAGGCATATTCAATTTTTAAATAATATTTTTTATTTTCGGCACTATGACAGCCGGAAATAAATCGCCGGTTTAGTTCCTATTCCTACACGTTTATACCGGTAGAAAAAATCCACCAGAAAATCTTTTTACCGCCGAAAATTTGTCTAGTTATGTTGGTAATAACTGATTTTACTGTAGTGACTTACATTAAATATTAATATTATAATATAAATATAAAATGATAGGCAATAATACAGTTCAATGCGGTCACAATATGTATGTGAGAAGGGGATTCAATCAAAAAGAGTGCATCTAGTTGAACAAATATCTATGCTTCGGCTTTGACACCAAAAAAAATCACCACCTAAATGAGGTACAGGATATAGAGACAAAAGCCCCAAATGCCCCTTTCAGTAAATCTTCATCGAGGCTACACAATTAATATACCATAAGAAGCACACAAGTCCTCTAGTCCATGAATTCGAAGTAAACATTCTTCATGTGTTTGGAAAATAGCGTAATTCCATCACAGATAACGAAGTCTTTGTTAGTTATTTGTAAAATCTAATTGCATCCCTAAAAACTATTCACAACGGGAAAACACGTGTTTACTGGCGGATTTTTCCGGCGGACAAAGTTGCGTCAGAACACATGGCGCCTACAGTGGCGCATTGTACGCAGGAAAATCTACGACGTTATTTTCGGCGCAAATTCCGCCGGTAACTCGCCGGCGTATATTGCGCCGGGAAAGACGTCGGAATATACATGCAATTTTTTTTTCGGCGCACTTTTCGGCGGAAAGGTTACCGGCGCAGTTACCGTCGGACAATGCGCCGGCGTATTTAAACTCAACGACTTAACACCGGCACATAATGCACCGAAAATTTTTCCGTCGTCTAGGACGCCGGAAAATCCGTCGGCGTAAACCCTATTTCCGAAACCGAGCCCGACGGCTGCTCATTTCTTTCGTTCGTTTCTCTCACAACTTCTTTGTCTCCCTCGTCGCCCTCCGTCGCTCGCAGTAGGTCGACGTCGCCGACTTGTGTCGACGATCACCGGACGTCGCCGACGATCACCGCATTCGTCACCAGGGCAAAGACCGCTTTTTGACCGTGAGTTTTTGCCTCCCTCCCGTCGCCTCCCTTAATTTTTTTTTTGTTCATGTAATTTCTTTTTAGACATTTGATTTAGGATTCATATTGTATATGTTTTATGTTGAAAAGTTTTGCAAAATCAATTTGGATTCATGTCGGGTATTTCTATTATGGAAGCCATACTTTTTTGAGAGGTTTGATGGAGAAATATAGAGAGAGTAAGGAGGATCTACATATGATTTTTGTTGATTTAGAGAAAACATATGATAAAGTTTCAAGAGTAGTACTATTGAGTGTTCTTGCAAAAAAAAAGAGTTAATAACGCTTATATTTAATGTTTTTTTGTTTCTAAACTATTCAAAATTAATTTGGATTCATGCCGGGTAGGTCTACTATGGAAGTTATAAATTTTTTTAGATGTTTGGATGGAAAAGTATAGAGAGAATAAAAAATATATGATAAAGTTTCAAGAAAAGTGCTATGGAGAGTTCTTGAAAAGAAAGGAGTTAATAACAATTATATTCCAATCATTAAAGATATGTATGCAGTAGCTAGTATTTGTGTTCAAACACAAGGTGGTTTGACAAAGTATTTTCCTATTTCGGCTGGATTACATCAAGGATCAGCCTTAAGTCCATATCTTTTTTGCTTTAGTCATGGATGTTCTCACTAGACATTTGCAAGAAGATGTACCTTGGTGTATTGTTTTTGCTAATGATATTCTTTTTGTTGATAAGACATTTGCAAGAGGATTGTGATTTTGCGTACAGTGATCAAGTCATTAATAAGAGTACACGTCTTAGATGGTTGTGAGACTTTGCAATGCTTTATGATGTCGAATGAGTTAAGTGTTGTCGAGATGAGATGCTTCGATGGATGAGTGGTTTGACCCTTTTAGATAGGATACAAATTGATCATAATTTTATTTACAATCACCTTAATGACTTCCTTGCATTGAATCACCTATGACTTTGCTCTTATATGTAGGTTATGGATATTAGAAATCAAAGAAGCTGAATGTATGACCGATTATCTCAAGGACGAAAGACATTAACAGATGAATTCATTAATGAGGTGAACATTTTCATTCAGTAAGTGAAACAACTGCCAAGCTTCATATCAAAAGGAAAGTTTCGATGTTCATATTCTAAACATAAAAATCTAGTGCACCTAGAACCAGATGATGTAACTGTTGGTTTGTATTGCTGAGGTTTCATGCCACGATATTGGTATTGGACTTCTCATGGTGAGTACGAGCCACAATTTGATTATCAATGCGGTCCTTCTACAAGCACTAATATAACTGAGGCTGAAAATATCCGACTAAATCTTGAGGAATTAGTTCATGATGCAACTGGAATACAATTTGAACAAAATACAGAAGAGTTACCGAATAAGGAGGCACGGAATTTTTATGATTTGTGCTGCCTAGCAACCAATCTGGAGAGGGTGCACCACCCACTCGGAGTTATATGTTGTTGTGAATTATGCGTCGGAAATTCGACGGAAACGACGATACAACGAATCAGATCGATCATGCCGGCGTTTTAATGTGCGTTGGAAATTACCGGCGCATTTTACGGCGTTTGGTCCGCGGGAGATTTCCGACGCTACTTCGGCGCCGGAAATTAGCCGTTGATTATTTATGGCGCACCTACGACGGTTTATGCGCCGGTAGTTTCCGTCGAATACATACGACATAAACTACCGACGCATTGGTCGTTGGAATTATCGATTGAAAATCGCCGTCTTTTATATCACATTTTGCACCGGGATTGGTGTTGGATCACTCATAGATTATTTCTATTTTTTTTTTGGAATACATCTCAATGCTAACGATATATAAGAGAGCACATAACTATCCTTCTATCAAAATTCTTAGTAACTTCATAGATATAAAGTAACTATTTAGTTTGTACGTAGTGGGCAAATAATAACCTAACTTTCTCACTGATTCAATGTGATACTATAGAGATGATAAGTATGATCTTTCTTGCACACAAAGCGCAAATTACAGGAGATCATGATCAATATTTGTGTTCACGTAATAGTTATGACAACTTAAAAAAAGTTGTAAAAGTTGCACTAACATCTACTGACTTCCTTCTTCACCACCTGAGAAAAAAAAATCTCTTGATATAAAAAAAAAGGAGCACAGAGAAAAATCAGGAGAGATAATAAAAAAATAGGAGAGAGACAGGATTAAACTTTTTTTTTGTCATACTTGGTTGAAGAGGAGAAAGCATAACTTTTTTTATTTCAAATTTTAATTTATCATAATTATTTTAAAAATACATCTATTTTCATAAATTTTTTATTCAAAATATATTATTATAATTTTAAATTTATCTTTTTAAAAAATAATATTTTAAATAAATATATATCTTATTTTTGGTAAGAAAGTAAATACTAATACGAAATTAGATTAAATTAGAAAGTAACATTTTTTTAGTAAATACTAATAGAAAATTACTAAATAATACAAATCTGAATTAGATTTATAAATATTAAGTAGTTTAGTATAAAATAATCAATAAATAATAATTCATTATTATTATTTTTAATTTATCTTATTTTAAAGAAAGTAATATTTAAAATATATATTTATCATATTTTTTTATTAATAAACTAAAATGAATTTCATAATTTAACAGCCGAGTGTAAGTAGTTCTAATTTTCTTTTTAAAGTATAACGCTAATATTAATTTAAACATTAACTATTTCTAAAATGTCCAAAATACTAGAACTTTCTTGCGTTGAATTTTGCCATAAATTCTTCCTTCATAAAATATTCCACCCAGATTTTTGTCAGTTTTGAGTAATAAAATTTTTTAAATATATTTTTAATGTATAATGATTGTTGACTTGTTGTGTTTAAGAATTAGTGTATATGTTTAGAATTTATTCTATATTATATTTTTATGTGAAATTTAAAGTTTAATGGATTATACGATAAATGTAAATATTTTAAAGAGCAAATATTTAAGAAAAGAAGTCCAAATTTTATGAAAATTTTTATACAGTTTATCTGTAGAACTCCTTAATTGATACAAGCCACCTCAAATCCCACCGCGGAGAAAGTCTGGTTGCGAATTTCCGTTAGGAAGTTCCTACAGAATTGTTGCAAAAGAAAGTTTCGGAAGAAATTTTGTTAAAAAATTCTGCGAAAGTTTTCGTCTTTAGCGAAATTTGCAGCTGCTCTTCAAATACTTCTTCTCAATGCATTCTCGAGGTTTGTCACCTGAAAGTTCAAAGTAAAGGCTTTTCTGACGATTTTTAGCTTCAGGAGGAGTTTTAGTGGTCTTTTTTTTTTATGCCAGAAAATTATCCAATGAAAACATGTTGGAAACCCATTTTTTCAATGTAAAATCATTACTTTCTCATTGTGTAAATCTGATTAAGTAATATTCAATAGTTTCTTATCAATATTTTCAGGTTGTCTCACTAAAACATTTAATTAAGCCTTTGTTTGGGACGACTTTTTTTCTCCTTCGTAAAACAACTTTTTAATAGAAAAAAATTAATTTTTTACTAAAAAACTATTTTAGAAAGAAGTAAGAAAACCGACTCAATCCAATACAAACTTTCCCAAACACGTCCATATATTCCATCAGCTTTCTTATGCTTCCATCACATGGGATATTTACAACATTCACCTTTTTGTACTGTATTAAATATCAAAACAAATTAAACTTTATAGATATTGATTTAGTATCGTCTTATATATATAGCACTCCTTTATTTATATAGAAAATGCAACACTAGTTATATATTACTGATACAGGATGCACAACCTTTTATTAAAGAGGGAAACAAAAAAGCTCAGAGAAATAAAGGGCGAGATTGACTAGGGAAGTAAGGGACCATCATCTTCAGCTTCTCATTTGTCATCTTCTTCGGCTTGATGTCTTTATGCAATTCATGTGGCTGCAGCTCTTTCTTGGATTTCTCATACTTGATATTATTCATTATATTCTTCATCTTTTCCATTGGACCGGAATTAGAAGCAGTTTTACGATATAGTTTCATTGTTCCACGTACCTTAAGGGTCGAAGCACGATCAAGTTGAAAGTTTTTGCTTTAAGACTTTCCTATTATTTGGATGGTGGTTATAGAGGCGATTGGAGGGATCCTTTTATAGTAAACTTAAGAAGGAAATCATGCTTCTCCTTGACTCCTACTTAATTGATATGAATTTGTATTCATTTGGCAAGCGAATAGGCCTACGTGTGCAACTGGTGGCCCTCTTATTTATATATGTATGAGTCATCAGCACAAAAGATCAAAGATAATTTATCCTTTTGTTTTCTTCATATATATATATATATATATATATATATATATATATCTTTCAACATAAGAAAATACGTTTAACTAAGTGAGTTATGAAATAGTCAGGTAATATGCATGGGATGGTGCAGGTGTCTACTAGGTGTCAAGTGCCAGCTTTGGCATATTAAAACTTGGGTTTTTTTACTCTCAAGCCCCGTAATTTTATCATATTTCAGCGTATTCATTTGTAATTAGTTGGTATTCGGGCGGAATTCCGGCGTCACTTGGAGGTCGGGCGGAATTCCGGCGTCACTTGGAGGTCGGGCGGAATTCTAGCGTGACTTAGAAGTTGGGCGGAACTCCGGCGGTGGCCGAGGAGGAGTTTCTTCCCTCCTATTATTCTCTTCTCCTCTTCTTCCTTCTTGCTTCTTGCTCTGGACCTCTTGGTTGGGGCCCATCTCAAGAGAAATGAGGAGTTATTTATATTTTTTTTGAGGATGACATGACCCGTAAATAGGAGGAGGATGAAGGGCAAAGATTGAGTGGTTGGATGGACAGCCGATATTGAATCCTTTGATCATAGATTGTTCGTCAGACATTTGAAGGTCTTAGTGGTGTCGAAATTCGGCAATCTTGGGCTCGTTGGATTCGTCTCGTCTAGCCGCTCGATTTGAATATAAGCACGTCATGTTTGGAAACCGTTTGGTAATCTGAATTGTAGTTTGAACCTTCCAACAATGCTTCGGGTACGTTCCTTGATTTGGACTCATTTGTGCTCGGATTTAGTGAATTTTGTATCGTTGTTCGTATTTTTGAGTCGCTCAGTTTGACTGTAAGTTTGCAGAAATCGGAGTTCAGGTGACCCTAGACTTAATTTTTGAAGTTTTTGGCTTGATTTTACCTCGAGATTCACGCCCAATCACATAATTTTTAACTGATATATCAAAATCTAATAAAGAAAAATAATTTCTTACAACTACTCACAGTTGGCGTTTTTTATGTTTTTATTTTTATATTTTTTTAATTTAAAATGTTATGTATTAAGCACTAATAAATCATACTCAGAGTTAGTTGGCGGTTAAGCCACCGACTGGCGCCAGCCTGAAAGAAGTAGGAGAGGAACTTTTATTACGTCCGGTGTAAGGACGTAGAGGAAAGTCCTGTTGGAGGCAAAGTCCCGCCAAAAAACTCGGTAATTGCTTGGTACAACTAGGTATTATTTGATATTAACGAGGAATACCGCTCTTGGAAGACCAATACCGAGTTATACCGAGCTGTACCGAGAAATACCGAGTTGTACCGAGTTTTTCTAGGAAAAACTAGGTACAACTTTTGTATAACTCGGTATTTCTCGGTTTAGCTCGGTATAACTCGGTATTAGGTCTTCAAATGATCGTATTCCTCATTATTGTTTGGTATTGCTTGATATTTGCTCGGTACAACTCCTTTTTTGACGGGATTTTGCCTCCGACCGGACGTTCCTCTGCGTCCGGTCGGAG
This sequence comes from Dendrobium nobile, assembly GCA_022539455.1. Lineage (NCBI taxonomy): Eukaryota > Viridiplantae > Streptophyta > Magnoliopsida > Asparagales > Orchidaceae > Dendrobium > Dendrobium nobile. The sequence continues at coordinate 55,118,714 of CM039734.1, forward strand.
GACGTAATAATTGTTCGTAGGAGAGAGCGGCCGAAGAAGCAGGATGGAGAAGAAAAGATGGCAAGAAAAACATAAAACTCAATTTTTTTTGTCTTGCTCGGTTGAAGAAGGGAAATCATCATTTTTTTTTAATTTTTAATTTATCATAAAGTTTTTAAAAATACATATTTTTTCAAAATTTTTTTTTATTCATAATATATTATTAAAATTTTAAATTTATCTTTTAAAAAATAAATACTAATACGAAATTAGATTAAACTAGAAAGTAACATTTTTTTAGTAAATACTAATAAAAAATCACTAAATAATACAATTCTGAATTATATTTAGAACTATTAATTAGTTTAGTATAAAATGATCTATAAATAATATACTATAATTATTTTTAATTTATTTTATTTTAAATAAAGCAATAATTAAAATAAATATTTATCAGATTTTTTTATTAACAAACTAATATAAAATTCATAATTTATCTAAAAATGTTATTTTCTTTAAAAATTCATATTATTACACATATTTACTAAACTACTTTCTTATTAAAAAATTTTCATTCTAAATTATTTGTTAAAAGAATTAAACAAATATATTTATGTAAGACTTAATGGAGTTCTCTAACTCTTTACATAAACTCGCATCATAATTTATGTAAAAGAAATCGAAACGAAAACTTGAATTTACATAAGTCTCAAATCCACAAGATCTTAAACAAGATGATTTTCACAATCATGAATCGTAAGAAAAACATACCTTGATTCATTTTGAATTCGTTGAATTTCGAACTACGGTTTCTCTCCCTTCTCCCTTCACTTTCTTCTATCATGAGTTCATCATCTATGGAGCAAGATAACTCCTCCTTATGAGAGAGAGAGAGGACCAATAGTTATTTCATACATAATAACCCCTCATGAGAGTTATTTTACAATAACTCTTAAAATAACTCATAGGAGTTATTTTACAATAAACGCTCATATGAGTTATAACTCATAGGAGTTATTTTATAATAACTCAAAGGAGTTATTTATAATAACTGCTCATAGGAGTTATTTGATCAAACGGTCCATAAACGAATGATCAAATTATCTTTTCTTGACCAATAGGATTTAAACATGAATAATTAAATTGCAATAATTCAAATATATGGGCCACATAATGGTTTATATAATTAAATATATATTCTTAAATAATTATTGCGACGTCTCGCATAATTAATATATTTAATTATTCTAACAATTTATCCTTATAAAAAAAAATTGATGTTTTTTCCTTCCCAACCTGACATAAGACAAAAAAATTTAGGTTGTATGCTTTCTCTCTCTTGCTTCTTCCGCCTTTCTTAGCTTCTTTCTTCCCATCCATGCTGGCGCCACCTGGTGGTTTAATTAACAGCCGACTGTAAGTAGTTCTTTTTATTTTTTATATTTTAAGTGTACAGCTAAAATGATTTTAAACATTAACTATTTCTAAAATGTCCAAAATACTCGAAGGTTCGTGCGTTGAATTTTGCCGTTTCATAAAATATTCAACCCGGCCAGAATTTTGTCAGTTTTCAGTGATAAATTTTTTTAAATATATTTTTAATGTATAATGATTGCTGTGTTTAAGAACTAGTGTATATGTTTAGAATTTATTCTCTACTATATTTTTATGTGAAAATTAAAGTTTCATGGATTATACGACAAATGTAAATATTTTAAACAGAAAATATTTAATAGGAGAAGTCCAAATTTTAGGAAAAATTATATACAGTTTATCTGTAGAACTAAAACTTCTTTTAAAAAAAATCTTGAACTTCTTAAAAAAAATAATAATAATATTACAGGACTGCCTTTGATAGGATTAATTATTCTGTGCGGACACCAGACGGCATTCGGAGGTCAATGAGAGTGCACCATGTCATTTTCTCACTTTGTATCGGTACTGTGTATCGCTGTATACCGGGTAACGTAACGCGCTCTTCTTCGTCTCTGAACGGTCCAGTATTCGCAGAGGATAATCTCTCCTTTGATAGACAATGACAAAGGATTTTACCTCCCTTTACTCCAAACCTGCTGGTGGCCGAGATTATGGGTCTGAATATTTATGAGCATCCGAAGGTGTTCTGGCTTGGCTCTCTTACTCCAACATTCTCCACCTTTTACACTAGTTACTTTAGTCTTGTTGAGGAAGTACTTTGGCACAAATATATTTGGCATAAGAAGAAGTCTCTCCGATTTTCTTCTTATGCCTGGATGGCTATGCTAGGTAAATTAAAAACTGTTGATCAACTTATTTTGAGAGGAATCGATGCTTACTCGCCTTGCTCCTTTTGTGGTGATGGTACTCCTTTTGTGGTGATGGTAGTGACAGTCATTCACACCTATTTTTTACCTGTGATTTTACTTTCTCTGTCATTTCCTCTCTTCTACCACCTCTGAGATCCTTTCTCTTAAGACCGAACCTGATGTAGGCTTTCGAATATTTTGATGAATCACTGGATTACTGCAGTTGGGAGAAAAATTTCTGCTATTTTACTATTTGCAGTTCTATTTATTTCTTATGGAGGGAGAGAAATTCAAGAAGGTTTGAAAAGGTTTGGAGAAGTCCTTCTAAGATTACCTCTGTTACCCGCCTTGCTATTCTTGCTAAAGTCAAATTCTGGAAGCATTTTGATGAACTTAAAAGGCGTTTTGATTTGCACTGCTAAATGGCTGCCTTTTTCTGTTTTGGTTGGTTGTACCCTTCCTACTTCATTCCGAGGATCTCATTTATACTTCTTCAATCTGATGCCTGGGTTGTTCATAAGGCGGATGGTTCCCAGTGTTGCTGCTACTGCTCTCTCTACATTCTTTTTGGAGGTGCTCGTAAATTTTGTCTCTCTTACTGGTAGCCTGGGGGGATTTTTTGAATGGACGATGATGAATGCTGATTTTCAGCTTACCCCTTGGACGGTCTTTTGGCAACCAGGGGTTTTTGTTCTGACCAGACCCTATCGAGAACTGACCCATTTCGTGAATTGGCAGAACAGCCTGAGTCCTTTTGGCTCTTAAGCCACTTTAGTTTTTACATTTCTTTCATGTATTTTCCCTTTTTTAGAACTCCTCAACTCCTTTTGAGTTTTGAGTTTTGGAGTTATAGTTTTTGGTAATTACTTTACTTGTAATCCTTTTGATATTTGAATGGACTTAGCCCCAAAATTTCCAAAAAAAAAAAAAATCAATTCACAACGTTATGGCCTATCTGAAGAACATGTAAAAGAAAGCATCACATAATTAATGAGCGATAGAGAAATATATAAAAGGCTTCATTAATAAGACTCAATACGCATCATATTTATCGTCAAGGTCCTTACAAGTTTTTTTTTTTTTTTGGTTAAAACCCACTCATGGGGCCTACGCGTTAATATTCAAAAAAGTGGTTACAAGGTCCTTAGAAGGAACCTTCAGCTCACTACTGCTCGGAAGAGCTACACATAAAAAAGGAAAATAAAAACCTATGAGCCGATGGTTCCTTTTCCTACAATTACAAAAATAATTCAAAATTAAGTCCGGTCTGTGAGTCAACAGATCCAAAAAAGGAAGCTCATGATATATTCATTCCGCTCAGTCTTCCTGCAAAAAAACCAATAACAACAACCAAAATTTGCAAAATTCGAAAATAAACATACCTTGTCTTCATAGCATAATTTGTCGTAACAAGTGAATAACATCCTGCAGGTATATATCACGAGAATAGCATAATAATCATATAATTTAACAACAGTATTCCCCAAAAAACAAATATAAATCCAATGGTACCAGCTCTCCCAAATATAAGCCGCAACCAAGCACGACAACACCACCTCCCCCAACATACAAGGATGAGCAAAAATAATCTTACCAAAATCACCACTCCAATGCAAATAACCCAGGGGAACCAACGAAAGAAAGATGTTACCAGTAAATAACCCCTCATACGAGAAACTGGAGCAAACAAAATCATACCCCGCAGCAGCAGCAACAGTATAGAGTTTAGCCAAATTAAAGAGCACAGTGTAATGTCCAAAACTCCGCCAAAAACAACCACCAGCCATCCATAGGTGCACAGCAACCAAACGAAATAGAATAACGAAATTCCCTCGATAGAGATTAATCCACCAGAAGGGAAAGCTATCCCTGTACATGTCCAAAGTAATAACAACAAAACAACCACTAATACTAACAAAATAACCGTGAACACCCAGCAGAACCATACAGAAATAATTCCAAAACCAGCAATGACTAGCCAAAAACCAAAATATTCCAATCATCAGCCACCAGACCACAAACAACAATAGCAGATACCACCACAGACAATTAGCCACTACAAAGGAAATAAAACAGAAATTACTCATACCTGACGTGAGGCAGAGAAGATTTATCAGACATCAACAAACCTTTAAAAGCATTATCTAAATTCAGTGCATCCACTTCCTCATAAACATTAAGATTTGCTCCCTTCTTAGCTAACCAATTGGCACATCCATTTCCTTCCCTAAAAATATGAGAGATTTCAAACTTTATAATATTCAATAGCAAATTAATTTTCCTGATAATATAAAAACATTACGCATTTCCATAAGAACCATCTCTAAAAATTTGAACCAGCCACAAAGAATCAACTTCAATCCAAACCCAATTATACCCAGTTTTAATACACAATTCTAAGCCGCATAACAGAGCATATAACTCAGCCACCAGCACATCCAAATGTTTCATAGGAGCAGCAAAAGCAGCTAACATGTCTCCATTACAATCCCGAATAAGACCACCCACACTAGCCTTCGTCAACCCCACCATACCGTCAGTATTTAATTTCACAAAAGGATGAATAGGCTTCCTCCAAACAATAATAGAATCCTCCATAGCACTATTAACCCAGTCAACATTAATACCACAAATTCTAGCTAAGTGCTTACATCTAGAAAAAGATTTAGAGTTAATAATCTTATAATTATATAACTGTAAAACCTTTCTTTTAATATTATTAATAACAACAGCCGCTTCCATCTTAATATTATCATGTTTAGCCTCATTACGTGCTTTCCAAAGAAACCATAAAATGATGATCGGCAATAGATTAAAAATATGACCTTTGTTGGGAAGTAACCAACCATCCAACATTTCGGATAAAGTATAGAGGTTAGACAAGGAATTCTTACCAGCAATGTCATTGAAGTAAGCCCACACTTTCTCAGCAACCACACCATTAAAAAAAATGTGATCAATATCTTCACTCTTATCACAACATAAGCATTTCGACGCCAAAATAAAGCCTTTTTTTTGCAACAAATTATCAACCGGAAGGAAACCTTTTAAGCATCTCCAAACAAAAGTAGAGTAAGTAATAGGAAAGGAGCTATGCCAAATGGCCGCAAATCTAGGACATTTATCGTAAGAAGTGCGCACTTTATCCCAAATTTTACCAAGGTGAAACTTACCATTAGACGTGGCAGAGCATAAGATTGAATCATTACAATTCACTTGTAAGGGAATTTTCTTAATAATATCAACTAAGCAATTAGGCACACAGCTATTCAACTTGTCTACATTCCAAGCATTGTTTAAAATAAAAGAAGAAACTTTACAAGATTCCAAAGTATGAGTGGAAAGGTACGAATCAATAGAAAAATCACCCAGCCATTTATCTTGCCAAAAGAAAATATCACCCCTACCCAATCCCCACTGAATGAAATTCTCCGCTTCCCACTTAATATTACATAACCTTTTCCACGTCAACGAATCAGAATTTTTGAAAACACACAACAAAGGGTTCATGTTATTACAGTACTTCACATTCATAAAACGAGCCCACAAACTAGCTTTAGCTCTAAAAGAAAACCATAATTTATGGGAAAACAACAAGGCAGTTTCAAATAAACTCTTACAACCCAAACCCCCTTCATCCAACACACCACAAACTTTGTTCCAAGCATCCCAGTGAATAGCCTTAGAGTTACCTTTAGAACCCCAAAAAAATTTATTAAACATTCTTTCTAATCTAGTGCAAATAGCGGCAGAAGGCATTAAAGTATGAAACAGATATATAGGCACGGAATTGAGAACAGACTTAATAAGAACAAGACGACCACCAAAAGACAAAAAGTTAGAAGACCAATTCGCAAGTTTTTTTTGAATAATAGTGAAAATACCTTCAAAAAGAAAATTCTTCTTTTTACCTTTATAGATGGGAGTACCCAAATACTTAATAGGAAGATTTTTAGCTTTAAAACCACAAACCCTTTGAATCTCCTGAATTCTATTCTGATTTATAGACTTCGCACCAATAAAGATACTTTTCTCTTTACTGAAAACCAAACCACTATAAGTCTTAAAATTATTAAGAAACTTCATTAAAATTTTAACATTTTTAATCGCACCATTCGCAAAAAGAATGAAATCATCCGCAAAACTCAAATGAGTAATAGGAAAGCCTTTTTTAGTACGAAAATTTAGATTAATGTTCTTAGCAAAAAGGTCCTCCAATCCTCTAGATAAAAATTCCATAGCAATGATAAACAAAGAAGGAGAAATAGTATCACCTTGACGCAAGCCTTTGTAGGATTTGAAAAACCCATGATTTCTACCATTAATAATCACAGAAAAGAAACAATTTTCCACACTATTTTTAATTAACAAAATGAACTTCTGATTAAAACCAAACAGGGAAAGCACTCTATAAAGAAAGTTCCAATCTAAATTATCATAGGCTTTAGTAATATCTAATTTCCAGATAATGTTGCCACCGTTAACTTTCGTATTAATATCATGAGCCAGCTCCTGAGCAAGTAAGACATTATCACTAATACTCCGACCTTTAACGAAACCAGTTTGATTCGAAGATATAATCTTAGGCAAAATCTTAGATAATCTATTAGCCAGAATTTTGGAATTCAGTTTATTGAAAAAAGTACACAAACTTATAGGTCTAAAGTCAGTCCACGTGTTAGCTCCCTCTCTTTTCGGAATGAGAGCAATATTAGAAGATGAAAAAAATTTAGGGTAAGGGTTACCACCAAAGAAGTCCACCACAGCATTAATAACATCCTCCTTCACCACCTCCCAAGAACTTTGGAAAAATATGGTAGTAAAGCCATCCGGCCCTGCAGTAGCCTCAGCATTCATATCATTAATAACATCACAAATTTCAATATCAGAAGGAAACTGACAAAGCATATTATTATCTTCTTCACTAATAAGATTAGGAATAATAAAATTCTCAGGAACAGGCGTGATATTAGAGTGTTTAACAAACATATTGGCAAAGAAATCAACACCCGACTTAACTATGTCCTCATCTTCTTCCAAAAAAGTACCATCACTATTAATAATTTTATGAATTTTGCTTCTATTTTTATTCTTATTAGCAATAGCATGATAAAATTTGGTATTCCTATCTCCCTCCATCACAAATTTTGCATTAGCCTTTTGCTTCCAAAAAACTTCTTCTTGCAAATGAAGTAGACATAATTCATTTTTAGCATTATTTAAATTAACAGTATTCTCCTCCGAAGGATTATTAAGAAAATTACCTTCCAAATCAACAACCCTGGACTCAGCTTCAATAATATTAGAGAAAACATTTTTAAAAACAAATTTATTCCAATACCTCAGGCATTGTTTAAGTCTAGTAAGTTTCGACCAAAGTCTCAGCATACCACTAATATTATTGTCAGGAAAAAGAGGGGCATTCCAATTATTTTCAACAACCTTCTTAAAACTATCATGCAGAAGCCACATGTTAAAAAATCTAAAGGCACTAGAACCTCTCTGATTCACAACATTTATATTCAGAAGCAGAGGAGCATGATCAGACATAGTTTTACTCAAATGTTCAACATTAGTAGAAGAAAAATGAGACAACCAATCATTATTAAACAGAAATCTGTCCAGTCTTTGATAAAGGTTAGCCCTACTCCAAGTAAAGGAATTACCAAAAAAACCAATATCATTAAGATTACAGTCATTGATCATATCATTAAAATCTTCCATAGCTTTAATATTAGGCCTAGAACCCCCCCTTCTCTCAGTAGCATTCGAAATAATGTTAAAATCACCACCCACGCACCAAGGCCCACTTATATTCGCAGAAAAATTACAAAGTTGCTCTCACAGATCAAGCCTGCTCAATCTAGTAGAAGCAGCATACACAAAAGAGGCAAAACAATTTTTATTGAAAACATTAATATGACAATGAACCACTTGATGATGATCCACCATTATATCAAGAGAGATAGTATTATGCCAGAATAACCATAATTTATTAGAACAGTTAGCAAAAGAACTAGTAAAACCTAGAAATCTAGCAGTTTCCACAATCTTATCAGCATTAATCATAGGTTCACTTAAAACAAGCAGTTTAATATTATGAATTCTACAAAGATTTTTAACTCTATTTTTCGAATCTTTACCACCTATGCCCCTAACATTCCACATAATAGCTTTAATCATTACCATTTTTTGCCGAAGTTTGAGCTCTGGTAGATCTAGGAGTAGCCGGAGTAGTATTTTTACCATTCTTACCCTTTTTCTTACCACCCTTCTGAATCCATTCCTCTTCCCCATTATTTTTCAATTTCGGCGGAACCAGATTTAAAGAAGCCTTCACATTAGTAGGAGGGATAAATTCTCCATCTTCAACAAGATCAGCATGAGCCCCTCCACTATTTATCGCCTCATCCTTGTTTCCCTGTTTAGAAAGTAAATCATTTTCAATTGCCACCGAATTAGAAACAATAGGCAATTCATTTAATAAATCATCAACCAAAATAACAAGTTTAGGACTCTTAGGTGTAGAAGAGATGTTCTCCGACTCTTTCGAAGCCTCGTTAGATTGATTTCCTTCATTCGAATGCAATGCTACCATCAAATCCGTATTGCCAATTTCCTCTGTAACCTCATCACCTTTCTCTTCCCCCTCCACAAACTGATTATTATGCTCTGTGTGAGGCGGTTCCACCGGAGTATCCTGATTATCATCAATATCTTCCACATTTGGCACTTCTATAAGATTATTCACAGCAGAGCCATGCCTCACACTGACATAATTAGCAGTTTTTTTAAATTCTGGATGAAGTTTGAAACAATCCACGTTCGCATGCCCGTGCACTTTACAGTGCGTACAGAAATCTGGAATTTTTTCAAACTCCGCTTTTTGTAAGTAACCAAACGCTTTGGATCCAACCCAAACCTCCTTGGGATGTTTTTTCGAAATATCAACTTCAACCAGAACTCTGGCAACCGAAGGTCGCGTTCTGGACGCCGTAGCCTGATCCGTCTGTAACGGTCTACAAAAAATGGTACCCAAAGCATGTAACACCTTAGGATTAAAGAAATGCAAACGTAAATTAGGAAACGAAATCCATATAGGAACGATCGGAGATTCTTCCTTAATGTCAAAAAAAGGCGTCCATTTTAGCACACGCATTTGGCAATTATGAATGAAATAAGATCTTCTAGCAAACACTCTGCTATAGTCTAAATCATTCGACAATTGAATAGCCACATGCCTAGCATCCAATAATCCAACAGAATAAAAACCCGTCAATTTCAGAGAAGCAAAAAAAATAAGGATTGCATCCAAATTCGGTCTACGCATTCCAAATTTCCCTACCAAAGTAAATTGAAAAGGTGAAGCCAGTTTAAGGACTTCCTCATCCGAAAGTAACACAGCCGGATGACCGTTAAAGTTCGATTGTTGCACATTAGGAAAAATATCACCTGAGGCTGAAGCGTCGGATAAAACATCTTTAAATGATCTAGATATAGAAGGCGACGAAGATCCTTCAGCATCTAGATGAAAAAAACCTTTTTTCTTCGAGATCTCCAACTCAGAAGCTTTCCCCCACGGGTTTCCCGGAGGAACCCCAGCCATAAGAGAAAAGCCCCCCAGGGCCAAGAGAACAACGCGATCAACACTTCAAAACCAGGATGCGAGCGCTGGAATGAAGCAAACGGAGCAAACAAAGACGCTCGGCGAGGGATGCCCTAAATCGCCAGAGCGGCGCACGCAGAGGAAAGTTTGATAAGGAATTGATGTAAGTTGGGTAAACCCTAAACCCAAAACAATGAATAATCCTTACAAGTTACAATAACGGGTTGGTGATAAAATTTAGATGACAATCAATAAGCCAAAGCTTTAAATTTGTGGCAATTACATTTCAGAAGGATCACTGCAACACAACACTGCTACCTTTAATTCGGGTCTCATTAAAACACCTAAACGAACATTGAGGCCACTTGTGCCTAATTTATTTGGTGAATTTATAGCGCAGCCGATTATCTGCCTGGTTCTTCCTCTCAAAACCTGCAAGAAAGAAAAATACAGGGCAAGCAAACAACTCCAAATCACCGGGAATGTATAACCCTGTATATTCAGGGATTTGTATTAGCTATCTGCTGTGATCAAGCAAAATCAAAAACTGTCCATCTTCTCCCCATCTCTCCGGCTATAACAGCTCTATTTTCTATATTTTGCAAAATAAAAATAAAGCTAATTGAGTAAAGCAAATAACTGAAAGTAGTAAGAAAAAGAAGTGGATGTCAGAATTCTGTTAGGCTAGTGTAAGATGTGCCGCAGTCGTTCCCAAGGTTATAATGCACTGCATCAGTCCTCCCCCGCTCCGGTAGAGCTCGACTCCGACGAGCTAAGGATCACGTTGGCCTCATCTGGTGGAGAATATGCCCAAATATCTGAGACATTGAAGGTCGATGACATGTTGTATTCTGCTGGCAATTCCACGATATAAGCATTATCGTTTATCTTGGCAGTGATAGGTAGTGGACCCACTTTTCTGCGCATCAATTTTGAATAAGTGCCGGGTGGAAATCTCTCCTTCCTGAGACGAACCATCACTAAATCTCCAATGTTGAAGAGGCGTTGTCTGCGGCGGCGATCAACGGTCTCCTTGTACCGTTGATTGGATTTCAGGATTTGTTGCCTCACTTCCGTAAGCATGTCTGCAAAACTTCCCGAGAAGGATGCAGCAGCAGGAGATTTGCACTTTGGCAATATGGCGACGTCGATTGCCAAGTTAGGTGCTTTAGTATAAACGATATGAAAAGGTGACTTACCTGTCGAGCGATTAGTCATCGAATTGAAGGCAAATTCTGCTCGGGTCAGGACTTCTTCCCATTGCTTCGGGTGGTCTTGGACAAGGCAACGCAGCATGTTGCCTAACGTGCGGTTAACTACTTCGGTTTGCCCATCTGTCTGTGGGTGATATGCAGAACTGAGGCGGATGTCCGTGCCCAATCGTTTCCACAACTCGCGCCAGAAGTGACTGACGAATTTCACGTCTCTATCCGACGTGAGGCTTCTCGGTACACCATGCAAACGCACAATTTCCTTAAAGAAAAGCTGAGCTATATTCATGGCGTTAGAAGTTTTCCTACATGGCAAGAAATGCGCCATTTTGGAAAATCTGTCGACGACGACTAGGATGGAGTCATGTCCTTGCCGAGTCCTGGGCAGTCCCAAAATAAAATCCATGCTAAGATCTTCCCATATTGAGTCTGGTACAGGTAGCGGCATATACAAGCCTGTATTTTGAGCTCCACCTTTGTATGATTGGCAAATCGGACAACTTTCCACCAGGCGAATCACATCACGCCGCAGCCGAGGCCAAAAAAAACGAGATTGAACAAGTTTTAAGGTATTATCGCGTCCCACATGTGCGGCAAGTCCGCCACCATGGGCTTCGCGTATCAAGAATGGACGCCAAGAAGATACAGGAATGCAGAGTAAATTGTGTTTGAATAAGTACCCATGCCTGATTGAGTATTCTCCTGTGGCCGATTTGCTTTGGCAAGCCTCCCAGAATTCTTTGAAGTCAGGATCGGATTCATACAGCTCCTTGAGACATTCCAGACCAGTGGTTTCAGCTTGGAGCCGTGTAAGGAGAACATTCTTCCTACTAAGAGCATCAGCTACCCGGTTATTCGTTCCGGGTTTATGTTGGAAGGTGAAGGAAAATCTTTGAATAAACATAAGCCACCTAGCGTGCATCCTGTTTATGGATTTCTGACTATTAAGATACTGCAAGGCTTTGTTGTCGCTGCACAAAACAAAGTCCTGATGCAGTAAATACAACTCCCATTGCTTTAGTGCGCGGATAATGGCGTAGAGCTCCTGTTCATATGCGGACCACTTCCGTCGAGCGTCACTAAGTTTTTCACTGAAGAATGCTACCGGCTTGCCATCTTGTGAAAGTACTGCCCCAACTCCAATAGACGACGCATCGGTCTCTACCATGAACACTTTGTCAAAATCTGGGAGTGCTAGGACCGGGGCCGAAGTTAAAGCTTGCTTAACAGCCTCAAAGCTTAGCTGTTGGTCGTCCCCCCAATGAAATACTTTGGCCTTGAGACAATCGGTCACTGGAGCCATCAAAATACTAAAGTTCTGAATGAACTTTCGGTAGTAATTAGCCATCCCATGGAAGCTTCTCACTTCAAAAAAAGAAGTAGGTGGCGGCCAATCTTGCACTGCACTGATTTTCTGTGGATCCATATGAACACCGTCTGCTGATATCACAAAACCCAGAAAATGAACTTTCGGTACTGCCAGCTCGCACTTGGGTAGGTTGAGACACAACCGTTGCTGCCTTAATACTTCAAAGAGGGTTCGTAAGTGGCTCATGTGGCTGTCCAAACAGTTGCTGTACACCAAAATGTCATCGAAATAGACAATACAAATTTTTCCTAAATATGGTTTTAAAACCTCGTTCATCATCCTCATGAAGGTAGAGGGTGCATTGCATAGGCCAAACGGCATTACCTTCCACTCGTACAACCCTTGCGGCGTCTTAAACGCAGTCTTCCACTCATCTCCTGGACGTATGCGAATCTGGTGGTAGCCGCTGCGAAGATCTAGCTTCGAAAAAATTGCAGACCCCGTCAGCCGATCTAGTAATTCATCAATTCGAGGGACTGGAAACCTGTATTTGACAGTGATTTTATTGATAGCCCGGCTATCTACACACATCCTCCAGGTCCCGTCCTTTTTGGGCACGAGCAATGCGGGAACTGCACACGGACTTAAGCTTGTCTGTATGAACTGTCGTTTCAATAAGTCATCGATCAGTTCTTGGAGGATAAGTTGCTCTTTGGGATTAAGCCTATAGTGCGGCAAGTTTGGTAGGACAGCTCCCGGTACCAAATCTATTTGATGTTGTATGCTTCGGAGAGGGGGCAATTCGTTTGGCAGATTCTCAGGGACAATATCACTATATTGATGCAACAAGTTCTGGACTTCAATAGGCCACAGTGACTTTGAGCAATCAGGGCTTGGTTCGGTCACCAACAAGGCAAATAACGGAGCAGGCTCCTTCCAGCAATGCATCAAACTCGCCCCCGTGATTACTTGCACGGAGTTCTGTCTTGGAGGAGGTGCAGCCTTCGAATTAACCTCTCCCTGTGCAGGTAGTAATCTGAGGCGACGACCGTTCCAATCGAAGGAATAAACATTAGCTCGGCAGTCATAGGTGGCACCTACATCAAATTGCCACGGCCTTCCTAGAATCAAGTGGCAGACGTCCATGTCCAGAACGTCACATAATACTTCTCCGACATATTGTTTTCCAATGGAAAAGGTCACCCTGCAAGATTCCGACACAAGAATCTCCATCCCACGCTTGACCCAACTTATCTTATACGGGTGAGCATTTTTGATAGTATTCAGGTGTAAACTTTGCACCACAGCTCTTGAGATAACATTCTCAGTACAGCCATTATCAATCAATAAATCGCATACCTTCCCGCCAATCGTGCAGCGAGTTCTAAAAATGGAATGACGTTGGGAGTTGATATTCTGTCGCGGCGCTAGCAACAGTTTTTCTAACACACATACCAGAGCTTCCCCTTCATCCGCTGGGACATCCTCCGTCTCGCCTTCAGGTTCGCATTCCTCGTCGGCATACTCGCCTTCCTCTTCACCCTCGGCTAAATTGACTTGCTGTCTTTGGGGGCACTCGTTGGACTTGTGCCCCGGTTGGAAACAGCGAAAACATTTTAGCGTTGACGGCCTGGCGTAAGGATTGTCTCTAGCTGGGTGCTTCAATTTTTGTTGGCTTCGGGAATCGGCGGGGGTGTTACTTGGAGTAACAACAGGTGCAGACGGTCCCACATTCTGTGTGGATTTGGCCACGGAAGTGCTTCCTTTTCCGGACACCACTGGTTCCTGCCAATGCCGTCGGTTGTAGGGAGTCCTGTTTTGGCGAGTCTGTTGCATCTCAATTTTCATCGCAAAGTTAACTGCCTGTGCCATAGACCACACGGAACTTAGCTCCAACCGATCCTGAATGCTGTCTTTCAATCCTCCAATATAACGAGCTACCAAGTGATTATTGGATTCATTGAGATTGTTCCTTGCGGCTAAGCGATGGAACTCCTCTGTATAATCACTCACAGATCGAGACCCTTGGCTGCAGTGTTGATACCTCATGTATAGTATCTGTTCATAGTCGGTAGGTAAAAATTGGGCCCGTAGCAATTGCTTCATCCTCTGCCAGCTTCGAACCTTACCTTTGCCTTCTCTTTGCCTCATCTGGATGGTTTGCGCCCACCAAGCGCTCGCACCGCCTTTCAGTCTACAGGCTACATACCGCACCTGTCTATCTGACGCAACTTCCATGTACTCAAAAAAATTTTCCACTGCCTTCTCCCAATCTAAGTAATCCTCAATATGCATTCGCCCATCAAAATAGGGAATATCAAGCTTAGCTTTAAACTCACCGGATTGGAATCGAGGAGGTGTCAGTCTCCGACGCCGGTGTCCTTCATAATGCTGTGGAATCACTGCATCTTCATCGGCGGAGTCCATGAATTCCCTTTCTCTGTTAAGCAGCATTTCCTCATCAGACTCTGATAACTCCTGCATCTCCGTAGGATTACGGCGGGGTTGCCGAATTGCTGCCAGTCCCCGTCGTCGCATGGGTCTGAGCTCCTGCTGCTCTGCGGGTGGTTGTTGAGGTTGTGGTTGTCTCGCCCGGAGGAGATTGAACTCGCGGCGCACTTCCACAGTAAGCCTCTGGATGTCCGCCGATAGGTCGTCAATTCGGCGGTTGAGATTTTCCTGGTTTGCCCAGAGCGCGTCCACTCCTCGCGCCCCGTCAGTGCTGGGTTCCTTGCCGCGATCCGCCATTTCTTCTCAGGTGAGGCTCTGATACCAACCTAGCGCAGCCGATTATCTGCCTGGTTCTTCCTCTCAAAACCTGCAAGAAAGAAAAATACAGGGCAAGCAAACAACTCCAAATCACCGGGAATGTATAACCCTGTATATTCAGGGATTTGTATTAGCTATCTGCTGTGATCAAGCAAAATCAAAAACTGTCCATCTTCTCCCCATCTCTCCGGCTATAACAGCTCTATTTTCTATATTTTGCAAAATAAAAATAAAGCTAATTGAGTAAAGCAAATAACTGAAAGTAGTAAGAAAAAGAAGTGGATGTCAGAATTCTGTTAGGCTAGTGTAAGATGTGCCGCAGTCGTTCCCAAGGTTATAATGCACTGCATCAATTTAGCTTATTATTTATTTGATCTGTAGTTTATATTTACGTGCTAGAAAATTTATGTCGATAGAGTATATATTTTAGTACGCACAAAAAGATTATAGGAGATGAGAAATATTGCACATAACAATAAATATGAAATATTCTCTTAAAAATAATACAATTATATATTCACGTCCATCAGCTTAATTAATAAATTTATTTATTTTCATCTCATATAATCTTTTTTTGTAACTATGTATATGTTTTTGTATAATTAAGATATCATTTGATACAGTTTTCTTAATACTTTTTAAAATATATTTTTAGTAAAAATTCTTTTGAATTAAAACTTTTTCTAAAAAACTGTTTTACAGTAAGGTCACCTGAAAGTTCAAAGTAAAGGCTTTTCTGACGATTTTTAGCTTCAGGAAAAGCTTTAGTGGTCGTTTTTTTGCCAGAAAATTATCCATTGAAAACATGTTGGAAACGCATTTTTTTCAATGTAAAATGATTTGCTTCTTGTAGTGTAAATATGATTCAGTAATAGTCAATAGTTTTTGATCAATTTTTTCGAGTCGTCTCACCAACATGTTTAATTAAGCCTTCGTTTGGGACGGCTTTCTTTCTGTTTCTTAAAACATCTTTTTAGTAGAAACAAATTAATTTTTTACTAAAAAATTGATTTAAAAAACAGTAAGAAAGCCATCCCAAATGAAGCTTATGACATACAAGCTTTTCCAAACACCTCAATCTATCCCATCCGGTTTCTTACGCTGCCATCACATGGGATATTTACAACATTCGCATGTGTACTTTATTAAATATCTAACAAAATAAAAAAAATTCATTTCACTCTATTTATATTAACATAATTAGTGGGTATTTTAAGCCTTTTTTTGCCACTAATCTCTCATAATAATTCAAACTTATATCTAATCCAACATGTATAAACATATTAAACTTTATAGATATCGATTCAATATCATCTTATACATATATATACAACACTCCTTTATTTATATAGAAAATGCCACACTAGCCATATATTACATATACAAGCTGCACAACCTTTTATTAAAGAGAGAAACAAAAAAGCTTAGAGAAATAAAGGGCGAGATTGACTAGGGAAGTAAGGGACCATCATCTTCAGCTTCTCATTTGTCATTTTCTTCGGCTTGATGTCTTTATGAAATTCATGTGGCAGCTCTTTCTTGGCTTTCTCATTCTTGATATTCTTCATATTTTCCTTTGGGCTAGAATTAGAAACATTTTTATGATATAGTTTCATTGTTCCACGTACCTTAGAGAAGGGGTCGAAGCACGATCAACTGAAAGTTTTTGCTTTAAGCTTCGCAGGTTCTTAGGACTTTTCTATTATTTGGATGGTGGTTATAGAGGAGATTGGAGGGGTCCTTTTATAGTAAACTTAAGAAGGAAATCATGCTTCTCCTTGACTCCTAGTTGATATGAATTTATATTCATGTCGCTAGCGAATAGGCCTACGTGTGCAACAGGTGGCCCTCTTAGTTATATATGTGTGCATGAGTAGTCACCAGCACAAAAGATTAAGGATAATTTATCCTTTCGTTTTCTTCAAATATATATTTATCTTTTAACATAAGAAACTACATTTAACTAAGTGAGTTTATGAAATAGTCAGGTAATATACATGGGATGGTGCAAGTGTCTGCTAGGTGTCAAGTGCCAGCTTTGGCATATTAAAAAACTAAGGTATTTTTATTCTCAAGCACCCATAATTTTATTATATTTCAGCGGAATCATTTGTAATTAGTTGATATTTATGCATGTATATCATGTCCACAAAAATATCTCACTACAAGAAAATCAATCATTACCAACGGAATTTTCCGACGATTTTATAGCGGTTTTCTAACGGAATATAATGAGATAACTTTTCCGTGGGAAATTTCTGTCGAATTTCTTTCCGGTAGGATTTTTCGGCAGATTTTTCGTGGGCTTTTACGACATAGTTAAATAATTCAACAAAAAATAATTTATTTTAAAATGGTTTGGATCATCCTGCTTTTTGCTAACAATCTTCGAGCTATAGTTTCTGATAAGAATCCAATTGTGGTGATGATGTGTTCGTGTGAAGTTAACAAGGTGATTGATAATGGTTTGTTTAGTGAGTTGGGTATTGCATCTGATGATTCTCCTTCAGCTGGTATGGATACGCCAGTGTGTGTGCTTATGAATGCAACCTTTGTTGATGTACCGATTTCTCTAATTTCTAATGAAGAGTTAAAAGCTCGTGTTGCTAGCAAGATATTAGACACTAATGTGGATCATTCTGACTGGATGGATTCTTAGTATGTGTATGAGGGGGCAGGGTTGGATTTGGTTGACCCAGTTGACGAGCTTCATGAATTATATAGTTTGCCAATGGGTAGTTTTGCTGACAAAGGTTTCTCTTATAGTGGTGGCAAGCGTCGTACTAGAAAAAAAAAAAAAAGTCTTGGGCTTGCTTTGTTTTTGCGTTCTTCCATTCTCGAATTGTTTTAGTTGTCTTCTTCTTCTTGTTTGATTGGTTTGCTTTTGAGCTTTTTTGATTAGTTTTTGTTGGTTTGGCTTATACTTCTGGGGATTGCCTTTGCGGAGGCCTGAGCAATGATGAGGCGATTTTCTGCTCATCATCTGGTAGGATGTGACTTGTTGGCAAGCGCTAGTAGTGTGTCTTCTTATTCTGTTCGGTGGCCTTTGTTTGGAAAGTGAGGTTGTGCTTCATCTGTATTCCTCCTCTGGATGGTCCCTGCTCTCCTTATGGGTGGTTGGAGGAAAGCCTACTGCCATTAATTGAGTCCGGATGGCTTGTGTCTTTCTTACTTTCTGCTGCATCTTCTTAACTGTTTTAGTCTTGTAATTGTTGCTTTGTCCTTTGTTGGACTTGCTTGTATCCTCTTTCATTGTTGAAATAAATATCACCCTTAAAAGAATTATATTCAAATTTTTTTTAGAAATAGTTAATGTTTAAAATCATATTAGTTGAATACTTTAATAATAAAAAAACTACTTACGATCGACGGTTAAACCATCGACTGGAAAAATTATTCTGTGTGGATGACGAATGTCGTCCGGAGACCAATGAGAATGCGCCACGTCATCCCTTCGGTCAGTACCATAGCTCGATATTGCTGACGTGGTTGCATCTGATTCGCCTCTGGATATAGAGCTGCATATGGCGTCAGCATAGAACAATTTCTCCAACACCATCATAGATGAGAAAGAAACGAGAGAATAAAAAAAGGAGAGAGAAAGGATAAAACTTAAATTTTTTTGTCTTACATGGTTGAAGAGGAGAAAGCATAAATTTTGTTTTTCAATTTTTAATTTATCATAATTATTTTAAAAATACATAACTTTTTATTCATAATATATTATTATAAGTTTAAATTTATCGTTTAAAAAATATATATATTAAATAAATATTTATCATATTTTTTATTAGAATGTAAATACTTATAAGAAATTAGATTAAATTTGAAAGTAACTTTTTTTTAGTTAATACTAATAAAAATTTTCTAAATAATACAATTCTGAATTAGATTTATAAATACTAAGTAGTTTAGTATAAAATGATCTATAAATAATACATTTTTTTTTAATTTATCTTATTTTAAAGAAAGTAATATTTAAAATAAATATTTATCATATTTTTTATTAATAAACTAAAATGAATTTCATAATTTATCTAAAAATGTTATTTTCTCTAACAATTCATATTAACACACATATTTACTAAACAACTTTTTTAATAAAAAAAATCATTCTAAATTATTTGTTAAAACAATTAAAAAAATGTATTTACCCTTACAGTTTTAAAAATAAAAACGAAATAAAAAAAAATGATGCTTTCTCCTTCCCAGCCTAACAAAAGACAAAAAAATTTAGGTTGTATGGTTTCTCTTTCTTTCTTCTTCCGCCTTTCTTTGCTTCTTTCTTCTCCCCTACGCCGTCGCCACTTGGTAGTTTAATTAACAGCCGAGTGTAAGTAGGTCTAAATTTTTTTTTGGGATTTTTACATACATAACATCTTAAACATAGCTATTTACTTATCTCACACCCAAACTTAACTTTTTACATTTCTACCACCTAAATAGACGTTACCCGTCCCCGTCTGCTCCGTTAAAATACGCCATCTACGCTGAGCAGCTTATATTTCCCGCGTGTTAATTTGCTCCCAAAACATCGTCTGTTCGTCGCCTCGCCTCGCCTCTGCCAAAATACGCCATCTACGCTCTGCTTCAACGACGCGTTGTTCAAAGACGTATTTTTCTTCCGCGTGAAGGCTCTCAGGTGCAAAGTTTTGAAAATGTAATCTTCCATTGTTGCTTAGAGAAGAAAAACAGCGATGCTATCAGTCTTTGAAAAACGAAAGCAGAGCGATTCGTTTTGGGTTTATCAAATTGAAAAAAAAAATTCTGTTGCTTAGAGAAGAAAAACGATTCGTTTTGGGTTCATCAAATTGAGAAAAAAAAAATTTTGCATCAATTTGAAAAACTAATTTTTCATCTCAGGTTTATCATTTTTCATCTCAGGTTTATCAATGTGAAAAACAATTGCTTCAAACTGTCCGACATCTAATACAGCAGTACAACTAATATTTTCTGCGACAAACAGAGATGCATATTTCGGGTAATGGCGTCTACATTTTAATCCATTTATTCCATTTTTTAGATTGTTACTAAATCACTTTTTATTCACTAAAACAGAGATGGATATAAGTAATTACTGCTTCATTATCCTAAAATTTGGTGGATATTGGATTGAAGTGCATGGTCAGAGTCGAACAAAGTATGTGGGTGGAAAGCAGAAAACCTTAAAGCTTCACAGAGATGAAATCAATTTAATTTTGTTAAAAGAACGAGTTCAAGCACTCTGCCATTGGATTCGCAGTCAACCTTTCGACTTACACTATCATGTTAATGGGACGTCACCGAAGAATTATAAATTGATTTCAACTGATGCAGATGTAGCTGACATGCTTAGCGGTTCTTATGAAAGGAATAGAATTGAGGTGACGGTTGCAATAAAATATCAAGAAGAAGATATCTCCCAATCACAAAACAATCAAATTGAAGTAGACAAACAGTTAATTGAAATTGGAGAAGATAATGATATTGTTGTAGATGATCTGTGCGATGATTTCTTTATACCCCAAATTGATGTGGCAAACAGTCTATGTGTTGGTTCACGGTTTGAAAATGCCCAGAGTTTGAAGCAAGCAGTACGGTCTGATGCAATTTTTAAGAATTATGCTATAAAGATTAAGGCGAGTGACAAATCTAGAGTTATAGTTACTTGCGCATACAGAGGTTGTCCATGGAGAGTACGTGCATCATTGTGTCGTGATGGTCATTCCTTTGAAGTTAGAAAAATGGAATCAACACATTTATGCCCTGGGGTCAATAGAGCAGGAAATAAGCAAGCTACAACTAGTTGGGTGGCTCAAGAAATCAAGGACATTGTCAAGAGAAATCCTGATATCACACCAAAAGATATTAGCAATAACTTGGAGACAACTTACGGGTTATCATTGCCATATATGAAATTTTGGAGATCAAGAGAGTTAGCAAGAGATGTAATGTTTGGTTCTGTCGACGATAACTACACATGGGTGCCTATGCTAAGGTCATAGTTAATTAACAGGAATCCTGGATCTCACATTACATACATGTGTGAAAGCAAAGGAAATGCATTTAAGAGATTCTTTGTTAGCTTCAAAGTATGTATTGAAGGTTTCATTGCTGGATGTAGATTCTTAATTGGGCTTGATGCTTGTCACCTCAAATCGAAGTATCTTGGTGTATTGCTATCCGCAAATTTCTTGGATGGAAACAATGGTTTGTACACAATCGCATATGCTGTTGCTGAATCAGAATCTAAGAAATCATGGGAGTGGTTCTTGAGGAACTTGTCTGAAAGTTTTGGCAGTGAAATTGAACATTTAGCCTTCATGTCCGACTTGGAGAAGGGCTTAGCCGAAGCTATAAAACTTATTTTTCCAAATGCTGAGCATAGAGTGTGTATGAGACACTTGTGGAAGAATATTAAAAAATTATTTCATTGCGAAGATGGCATCAAACTTCAAAATTTGGTTTGGACGGCATCAAACACTTATAACCTAAACGTTTGGCATATGAAACTTGGACACAGGTGTAGTCGTTGTAATTTAAGCGGCCATCATAGAAGTACCTGTAAAAATCCATTAAATGGGGAAGGTGACGAGATTGGATATACGCCGCCGTCCACATTATAGTTCTGATTTCACGTTGGATCACAGCATTTAGTTCTGCTTTTAGTAGATTTTGCTTTGTGTTGGATTAGACCAACATTTATTTCTGGTTGTATTAGCTACAGTTTTTTGGATTTCTGCTTTTGCTTTGTATTGGATCAGATTTTCTTAGAGTTTCTTTGTAAGATTCAAAGTTACATTCATTTGCAATTACAAGACTTCGATAGCGAATTGACGGCAATAACAACAACAAGTAAAATAAGGATAACTAATAAGAATTCACTACAGGAAAAAGGTCATTTTCCGGCAGACATTTTCGCCGGAAAATTGCCCAAAATCCGTCGGAAATTAGCATTTCCGGCGGATTTCCGGCGGAAATATTTCCGCCGGTTTGATGCGCGTCGAAAAAGGTCTTCCGGCGCTTAATAATTCGCCGGAAATTTTTCCGGCGGATTTCCGGCGAATTTTGCGCAGGAAATATATTTCCGGCGGATATTTTTTACGCCGGAAGTTCAAGAAAAAAAAAGAAAAAAAAATAAATCACAAGTTTTAAGCACCCGACCGCTCATCCCAAGCAGCCCAAGCCCAGCAAGCCCAGCCGGCCAGCCGCGCCCGAACCAGGTGGACAAGCCAGCCCGCCGCCCCATCTGGCCTGCCCGCGTGGTTTCTTGCCTTAGGCGGGGTTCGAACCCTGGACCTTCCTCAACGCGCGAGTTCTTCAGCCGGCTCTACCATCTTGTCATAAATAAAAACCTGTAAATTATCGCTACTTTATTTTATTTAACTTATAGCTACTTCGTATAAAAAGTAATAATTATTTTAAAGTAATTTTTTTAAAAGATAAAAGAAATATAATTTAATTTAAAAATAAATAATTAAATTAGTTAAACTTAATTTAATAAAATAATAATTATAAAATTGTATTATAATTTAAGTTTTAATTTAAATCATTTAATTTTTTTATTTAATTTATTTTATTATAATTTAAGTTATTAAATTCAATAGTTTGAGTTATTTTTTAAAATATAAAATATTTAATTTAAATAATTTAATTTGCAAAAAGTTATTTTAAAAAAACTTAATTTTTTAATTTCCGTTGGAAATCCGCCGGAAATTCCGTCGGAACTTGTTTCGAAAAAAATACGTCGGAAAAACAATCAAAAAATATGTCGGAAATTGGTCGAAAATTTTCCGTCGGAAATCCGCCGGAAAATCCGCCGGAATTTCTGACGAATTTAATTCCGCCGGAAATTTCGCCGGAAATGAGCTGTTTTCCTGTAGTGATTTAATTTGAAGCAACTCATGTGTAACTGAAACTGCATGCTTGGAATGATCTTCAACAGCTTTTCCACTACTTAAGTGATTCAGATCTTGTACTTCATCATTTTCATCATCAATCCACTTAAAATATCTACAATCATCTTTCGATCTATTTCGGGGGCATCTAATGAATTTTCTTCTACGATTGTTAGCTTTGTAGCAAATATAGATTTGGCATTGCAGATTACAAAGACAATAAATTGCATTGTTTAGGCTTCTCGTTGAGGGAGTCAAGCGGCTCGAACTCTTCTCCGATATTCCAAATAACTGCAATAACAAAACAAATACAAAATTTGTATTCAACGTCTAATACAGATATGCATTCACTAGTTTACACTCAGATTAAAGATCAAATAACTGCAACAACATCTATTTGAACTCATATGCATTCGCTGGTCTTCATTTTGATATTCCAAATAATTGTAATAACAACTATTACAAATATGTACCAATTTGGGAAGAAAATTAGTCAATACAGATATGCATTTGGTTTTCATTCAATATTTGAAAATCTATTCTTCCATCCACAATGGGAAGAAAATAAGTCAATACATATATGCATTTGGGCGCAAAGCTTCGTTCAAGAGCTTCCTCCCAGAAGGCGGGAGATGTGGATGCGTGAGGGTAAGAATCCCGAATCAGTCAAAAATACTCAAAATTCGTTCTAATGTACAAGAAAACATCAAGAGGATGTCGAACAGCGTGCTGTTCTCGAAGATGAAAAACATACGGTAAAATGGAGAGGAAAATACCTAGCCGAGCGAGGGAGGGAGACGAACTGCAAGAAAAATCAAAACCTCTGCTCGCAACCGGTGAGATGTGGATGCGGGAGGGTTAGAATCCCGAATCAGGCAAAATTATGACAAATTCGTTCTAAAGTACAAGAAAACATCAAGAGGAGGCCGAACAGCGTGTTGTTCTTGAAGATGAAAAAAATACGGTAAAATGGATAGGAGGATACCTAGCCGAGCGAAAGAGGCGAACTAAAGCTGAATCAGAACCTCTTGTCGCAACCTCTCGTTCTCGAAGACCTAAAAGAAACGTTAAAGGGGAGAGGAGAATACCTAGCCGAGCGGGAGAACAAAGGGACACGAACTGAAGGCGCTGCCGAATTTCTCGTCGAGGCGTGTTTTAACGGAGCAGACGGGGACGGGATACGTCTATTTAGGTGGTAGAAATGTAAAAAGTTAAGTTTGGGTGTGAGATAAGTAAATAGCTATGTTTAAGATGTTATGTATGTAAAAATCCCTTTTTTTTAAAGTATAACGCTAATATTAATTTAAACATTAAGTATTTCTAAAATGTCCAAAATACTAGAACTTTCGTGCGTTGAATTTTGCCATAAATTATTCCTTCATAAAATGTTCCACCCAGATTTTTGTCACTTTTGAGTAATAAAATTTTTTAAATATATTTTTAACGTATAATGATCGTTGACTTGTTGTGTTTAAGAATTAGTGTATATGTTTAGAATTTATTCTATATTATATTTTTATGTGAAATTTAAAGTTTAATGGATCATACGACAAATGTAAATATTTTAGAGAGCAAATATTTAAGAAAAGAAGTCCAAATTTTGATGAAAATTTTTATACAGTTTATATGTAGAACTCCTTTGAAAATTGATGAAGCAACCTCAGTGGGTTCCCGTCCTTCAAATGCGTGTGTCTTAGTTGAACTTGACATAACTAAATCCTATCATGAGCAAGTTTGTTAGGATCGGATACCTTGGGTTATGTCCAAGAGGTGATTTTAAATGATTTTCCTAATTTTTGTGGTGCTTGCAAATGTATTGGGCACTCTTCGGGGAATTGCCGTCCTGTTTAATTTGGATGTTGTTCCTTCTTCTTCTTTGGGGGGGGGGGGGGGGGGGAGTTGTTTCGGAAGCTCAGGATGTCCCTGTTATTTCGCCCGTAGTTGATGATTTAACTGTGGTCAATGCCGTTGATGATCCGTCTAATCCTGTGGTTTTACCTGTTTGTGGTGCTTTATTTCCTACTTGTTCTCCTGTGGCTATTGGGTCCCCGATGCCGTTGGCTTGTTTAAATGGGTTGGGGGATGCTGGTTTATATGTTTATGAGGTTGGGCTTGATTCGGGACCTTTAATTAATGTTGTTAGTGTTAATATTAGTAAAGTTGTGGATAACTGCCCTGTTGTGCCTGTGATTGATGATTCGGCTGACCAGTCGCCTATTTTGGGTGTGGTCGATACTGGAGATGTTGTTCCTTTTGCTGAGGTTGGAGGTGTTTTTCCTGTGGTTGAGGCTTCGTGTAATCCTGATGTGATTGTGGACTGTAACGTTGAGTGCATGTGGAGACTTTGAATGGTAACTTGGTGTGTTCTAATACATTTGTTGATGTCCCGGTTATATTAGTCGAAACACATACTATGGTCAATCGTTTGGGTGATAATTCTGGGTTGGATATTAGGAACCATGTTGACTGGTTGCATGGTTCATCGGATTGTGAATATGAATCCGAATTTTCAGATTGTGGTTTGGCTTCTCCGGACTTTTGTGGGGGTTCTGGCCCTGGTAACGATTTTTCTCTAGTTCGTGCTAGACCTGCTTTATCTGTTGCCTCTCGGGGGAGGTTTCGTGGGAGAGGCCGGCGTAGAAGATAATGTATCCGCTGTTCTCTTTTCGGGATTGCTTTGCTTTAATGATGTTCGTTTTGCTGGTGCACTGGGTTAAGGGCAATGATGTGGCTGGGGCTCGCGTCCTTGTTGTTTTGCTGGTGGCAACCTTTGGTGTGGTTTTTTCGGGTCGGTTGGTATTTGGACGCTGTCTTCACCTTATTGGATGGTTCGTGCGAGACTGTGGGGACGCTGAGAGCCTCGGCCGTTTACTGAGCCCGCTTTTTGGTTGTATTTTTTCTTTTTCTCTTTAGTTTCTTCTTTATTACTGTTGTAACCGCTGTTTTTTAATATTAATATATCTATTTTTTGTCAAAAAAAAAAAATCTGTAGAACTCCTTGATACAAGCCACCTCAAATCCCACCGCGGAGAAAATCTGGTTGCGAATTTCCGTTAGGAAGTTCCTACAGAATTGTTGCAAAAGAAATTTTTGGAAGAAATTTTGATAAAAAAATTCTGCGAAAGTTTTCGTCTTTGGCGAAATTTTGCAGCTGCTCTTCAAATACTACTTCTCAATGCATTCTCGAGGTTTGTCACTTGAAAGTTCAAAGTAAAGGCTTTTCTGACGATTTTTAGCTTCAGGAGGAGTTTTAGGCATCTTTTTTTTTTTGCCAGAAAATTATCCATTGAAAATATGTTGGAAACGCATTTTTTCAATGTAAAATCATTAGTTTCTCATTGTGTAAATCTGATTCAGTAATATTCAATAGTTTCTTATCAATATTTTTGAGTTGTCTCACTAATACATTTAATTAAGCCTCGTTTGGGACGGCTTTCTTTCTGCTTCTTAAAACAATTTTTTAATAGAAAAAATTAATCATTTACTAAAAAATTGTTTTAAAAAGTAGTAAGAAATCCTTCTCAAACCAAGTCAAAGGCATACAATCTTTCCCAAACACCTCGATATATCCCACCAACTTTCTTAAGCTGCCATCACATGGGATTTTTACAACATTCCTTTGTGTACTTTATTAAATATCTAAACATATTAAACTTCATAGATATTGATTCAGTACCGTCTTATATAACACTCCTTTATTTATATAGAAAATGCCACAGTAGCCATATATTACAGATACAGGCTGCACAACCTTTTATTAAGGAGAGAAACAAAAAAGCTTAGAGAAATAAAGGGCGAGATTGACTAGGGAAGTAAGGGACCATCATCTTCAGCTTCTCATTTGTCATCTTCTTCGGCTTGATGTCTTTATGCAATTCATGTGGCAGCTCTTTCTTGGATTTCTCATACTTGATATTATTCATTATATTCTTCATCTTTTCCATTGGACCGGAATTAGAAGCAGTTTTACGATATAGTTTCATTGTTCCACGTACCTTAGAGAAGGGGTCGAAGCACGATCAAGTTGAAAGTTTTTGCTTTAAGACTTTCCTATTATTTGGATGGTGGTTATAGAGGAGATTGGAGGGATCCTTTTATAGTAAACTTAAGAAGGAAATCATGCTTCTCCTTGACTCCTACTTGATATGAATTTGTATTCATTTGGCAAGCGAATAGGCCTACGTGTGCAACTGGTGGGCCCTATTAGCTATATAAGTGTGAGTCATCAGCACAAAAGATCAAGGATAATTTATCCTTTCGTTTTCTTCATGTATATATTTATCCTTTAACATAAGAAAATATTTATCCAATTCGTTTAACTAAGTGATCATTTTATGAAATAGTCAGGTAATATGCATGGGATGGTGCAAGTGTATGCTAGGTGTCAAGTGCCATCTCTGGCATATTAAAAAACTTGACAACCTTAAGCGTTGGCCTGGATAAATAGTGTGGGTTGTCTGTTAGGACGATCAGAATTTACTTGCCGCAAAGCGGAGGGGATCCTCGCCACAAAAAAAGAAGAAGGATTTTTACTCTCAAGTCCCCATAATTTAATCATATTCCAACGGTATTCATTTGTAATTAGTTGATATATATACATATATATCATTTCTACAAAAATAACTCACATCGAGAAAATCATTCATTAACGGCGGGATTTTCCGTGTTTTCCGACGGAATACAATGGGATAACTTTTCCGATAGAAATTTCCTACGAATTACTTTCGGTCAGAATTTTTCTGTAGATTTTTCGGCGGCGTTTCCGGCGGATTTAAATAATTTAACAAAATATGATTTAACAATTTTAAATTTTATTTTAAGTAATTAGTAATTTGTATAGTTTATTTTAATTAATTATTAAGTTAATATTTTATTTTAATTAATTCTTAATTTTAAAACTTTATTTTAATTAATTTTAAATTTCATTTTCATTTTGAATTAATTGCATATTTTAATTTTAATTTTTAACTTGATTTTTAATTTTACATATTGTTCTATATAGTTTAAAACTTTATTTTAATTAAGTAAAAATTTAATAATTTATTTTAAATAAATATTAATTTGATAACTTATTTTATTTATTATTGATTTACAAACTTATTTTTAATTAATTATTAATGTTGATATTTTAATTAAATAAGTTTTAAATTTTAATTTTCATATTATTATAGCTTAAATATAAAAGAGTAAATGTTTTAATAAATTTTCCTTCCAATTAAAACGGTTGGGTTTTTTATTTTTCATTCGGTAAGAGTTAGAATCTCACCGCAGGGAAGTCGGGCAGGCTAGCTCGGGCGGGCAGCGCGGGAGGGCAGCCAGGTAGCTTCAAATTTTTAATATTTTTATTTTAATTTTCAGAAGCTATGACCGCCGAAAAATTGCTGAAAATAAATATCGTCGGAAATAAACTGCCTATTTTAGTTTCTTACGTAGTTTAGACCGGCAGAAAAAAATTCGCCGGAAAGCCGCCAAAAAATCTCTTTGCTGCCGGAAATTTGTCCAGTTCCGTCAGTAATGAACAATTTTCCTATAGTGTTTACATTAAATATTTATATTATAATATAAACATAATATAATAGGCAATTATACAATTCAATGCGGTCACAATATGTACGTGACAAGGGGCTTCAATGCAAAAGACTGTGCAGCTAGTTGAACAAATATCTGCTTCGGCTTTGACACCAAAGAAGATCGTCACCTTAATTAGGTTCAGGATATAGAGACAAAAGCCCCAAATCCCCCTTTCAATAAACCTTCATCGCGGCTACACAATTAATATATCATAAGAAGCACACAAGTCCTCTAGTCCATGAATTCTAAGTAAACATTCCATCACAGATAACGAAGTCTTTGTTAGTTATTTGTGAAATCTAATTGCGTATTGACGAAAATCTTAATTATATCAGTTTAGCGACAAAAGTTGCTTTTATTCTTAAACATCTCCAACCGAAAATCTCATTTTTCACTTCAAAATACTGTGAAACTAAAAAAAAATGCCATGATTCATCCAATTGAACTCCAATTTTGCGAAGGTAACGTTCTTTCTTCTTTTCGCGCGTTTCTTCGGCAAGTTAGGTAGATACAAAAAAATAGCGGAGATGAACAGTGCAACGCCAATATGGGCGTCCTACTGTTCACCAGCAAGCAAATAGCGGAAGTTTTACCATTATGCTGGAGCTCTGCAACAACGTCATTCAAGCATTTGGAGTTCGGTTGGATATGCCCTTATAGCCTCATGGCGCTATAAATTCAGCATCAATGTATTGTGGATCCCCTTTTGGATAGAGAGCTTAGCGCTAAGGCGCTTTGTTTATAGCGCTTGGCATTATGGATAGAGTTCCATTGTGTTGTCAATCCGTTTTTAGATAGAGCAGCAAGCACAGAGGCTTTGCATGTACGGTTACCGCTACGTTGAGGTAGGTCGGTTGAGTTGGTTTTATCTTCATTTTTAAGAGTTGTATTCAATTGAAGGATGTGTAACTCATGATAAACTCTTATATTCACATCTGGTGAGGGTTGATGTGAGTGTAAAGTGAAGAAGAGAATGTGAGTGCGAAGTTCTGTATAATTTATGTTATGTTTCATTGTGGATTTCATGAGGTGGTGTGGCTCAAAATTTTCTTACCCCGTCTGAATTTTTCAATAATCATTTTGCTCTTCTATGCTATTTTCTTGTTTCTTGTTTGTTTCGCTCTTTGTTGACCTCCCAATAATCTTGACATCATTCTTCTCATGTTGGAGCACATTCTTTTACAACTAAAGAAAATTTTTCAACTTCATATATTTAAAGAGATAATTTGAAATA
Source organism: Dendrobium nobile (assembly GCA_022539455.1). Taxonomy (NCBI): domain Eukaryota; kingdom Viridiplantae; phylum Streptophyta; class Magnoliopsida; order Asparagales; family Orchidaceae; genus Dendrobium; species Dendrobium nobile. The sequence continues at coordinate 55,148,555 of CM039734.1, forward strand.
TTGAATGTGGTAGAAACATTGTAATTATCATGCTAATCAAATTTGTAAGTGTTATCCTTGGTACACTTAATTATTGAAAGTGGACCATCGACCATGGGCTTGAGCTTACTTAAAGCTCACATTTAAAACTCTCCTTTCGTAGATGAATTCAAATAAAATCTTCCACATTGAAATGTGCTGCCCTTTTTGATTTTTTTTTGTTTGTTTTTTATATTTATCATTTTCTTTAATATCTTCTCCCTAGCTTTTTCAAGTTACTGGGCTCTAGTGTCAGCATTCTTTTTATACTCACCGAAAAGTAAGGAAGCACCAATTCTATCAATGACTATAGATTTAGGCTATACACAATTTCAAATGAAGTTCGATTGATTGATTGATTGATTGATTGATTGATCGACCAGTTGTAAACCAATCCTACATTTGCTATATTTTATTCCATTGGATATATTTTTACCAATAGAACATCTTAATTAGTAAAATACCCAAACTAATTTAACTAACTCAGTTATGCTTTAGTATTTGGGATGTCCCACCGAACTGTATTGTAACTTTATACACATAAAAAATAACTCAAAAATTTGTCGCAATAACTAGAGGTCATCATTTTTGGTATGAAATGGAGCCCAACGAACCCCACAAAATTAAAATCTATAACATATTGCATTTAAAAACATACTACATTTTATAAAAGCTTGTGAGCATCAATAAGACTCCTATTCAAAATATTTTGAAACTTGATGTTAGCAACATATAATTCATTCACTACATCAAAGCCAACAACCTTTGCTCGTAATGTTGCTATTAATAGATGTTGGCCGTTTAGTGTGTCAGTGACTTGAATTTAGTAACCCGATTTGCATGTGAAGTAGTAAAATGAGGATAAAATTTCACTGAATTTCATTATTTGAAACTCTAGCACTTTATGATCTATAAAAAGGAATCAACATATTAGTTAAGGGGTACGTAGTGCCTTCAGTGCTTGAGGGTGTGAATGATGACATAAAACATAATGTAAAAGTTTAAATTGGCGTCAACAACATATAATATCTTCACTACATTAAAGCCAACAACCTTTGCTTGCTTGAAATGTGGCTACTAACAGAAGTTGGCTGCTCAACACATCAATAAGCTGAATTCACTAACCCAATTTGCACGTCAATATGCAGTAAAAGGAATAAACACATTAGCTAAGGCCTAAGGGGTAGTGCCTTTAATGGCTTAGATTGTGAATGGGGCAAATTTTTAAAAGGAGCAAACACTACAAAAAAAATGAGGCTATCGCAGCATTTTTTATGCAGCAAATTAAATATTGCTGTAATAGACCTAATGAGTTTTTTGGGTGAACGAAATTAGCCGCGAATATTTTAGGCGGGAACACAGAGAAACCGCGAAGCGAAGCGAAAAATCTTCTAAAAAGCACAAATAAAGCCCTAGCGTGAACTTCACCGCGCGTGAGCCGTTTCCTCCGACTTCTGGCATTCTCCGCTCGTGAGCGTTTCCTCCTCCATCCATTGCGACGCCGCTGAAGTTCATTGACGCCGACGCCGATCGACGGAGAAGCATACATTGACGCCGACGCCAACGCGACGCCGAATCCGCGTTCCGTCGACACCCACACCGTCCTCGCGATCCACTCCGCGTGCGACCCTCCTCTCCAACTGACGACGAGGCCATCGCTGCCGCTGAAGCCGACGTTGACGCAGACACCGACGCCGACGCCAACGCCGCTTCTTCCATTCGTCGCCGTCGTTCGCACTTTCTTCTCCTTCTTGAATCATACCTGAAACCGAGCGAATTTGGGTGAAATTTATATCAGATTTTTTCATTTTTTGTGTTGATCTTCTTTTATTGTTCCTCTAATAATCAATTTTTTTATGTATTGTTGCTATTTTTTTTTAATCCAATCTCAATGATATTATATCTTCTTGTTGTTTTATTTTGTACATGGTGATTTGAATTAGGTCTTCTTGCTGTTTTGTTTTTGTTGCTGAATTACTTCTCATACTCAAATATTTCATGCCTAACATTTGATAATTAAAAAGGTAGCATGTCAAATCAAACATCAAATTTAAGAAAAAAAAACACACACAAACACAAGATTTTATCCCAGTGAAAAATTTTGGTTGAAGTGTCACCCAAAGTTAAAATAACATTCAAGAAGGACAATCATAAGAAAGTAGAGTTATATCAAGTTCATTAGAACCAAGACAACTACTACAAGCTCATACTCACTCACAGACCTCCTAAAAATGGCAGGATAAAAAAGAGTATACAATGACGAAGCATAAATGATGAAGAAGATCCACATTCAAGATAAATTTACTTACAATCCATTCTCTGTGTCCCTGATGACCATCATTGTTCAAAACCTTTACAACCACAGAAAAATTATTGCATGATTAGTTTAGGTTTAAAACTTGAATGAGAGGATATTAGGAATATTTATTAGGCAACCATTTTATTGTTGTGCCATTTCTGTTTATGAAAGAATATTAGATTTTTTTTGTGTGCTTATAATATTGTACTAGGCAAAAGATTTGGACAAAAAAAATCCCACTCCATTGTAATCATAATGATGCATTCTATTAATTCTCCATGATTGCAATTGAACTTCAATATATTGAACAGATTAAAATAAAGATTATTAGTTTATCAATTGTAATTCATGAATCATGCAATTATTTTCATACCATATTTTGTTGCATTTGAATAAAGTTTACATGGTCCATCGTTTAAAGGCAAGCTTATTTATTTTTAATTTTTTAGAATTTAAAGCTGACACTATTAAAAATATGAACTAAAATAGTTTCTTAATTATTTTCAATGGTTAAACATTGCAGTGAATTTTAAAATGAATAAGAGTTGGATAAACAAGTCAAGATGGAGTCGTGAATACAGCAAAGGAGTTGAAGATTTTTTAAATTTTGCTAGTCGCAGTAAGAATCAATCAGGAAAGATATTATGCCCATGTAAATCATGCATCAACAGATACTTTCATTCAATACAAGATGTGAAGGAACACATCATGACCAATGGATTCTTTATGGGATATGTTATTTGGAATCGACATGGGGAGGATCATCAAGTTGTTGTTAGAGGTAAAGAAAATGAAGGTATTGTTAGTATGTCTAATTTTGAATCACAAACTACTCAAATTGAGCAACCATATATAGATGATATTGAAGGATTGTTGAGGGATACATTTGCTCCAATCAATGAATCAATTAACTTAGTTGATCAACATGAAAACTTTACTCAAGATTCAAATAAAGAAGATGAAAAACAGTCAAAGCTATTAGAAGATGTGGGGGCAGAATTATATCCAGGATGTAAGAGATTCTCGAAGTTATCATTTATATTACATTTATTTCGTTTGAAATGTCTAAACTCTTGGACTGCAAGATCTTTTGATATGTTATTAGAGTTACTTATTGAAGCATTTCCTGAATGGGACTACATTATGCATCTTGGGATTTACTTTGTAAGCCAAAAAATAAAGGTGGTAGAGTCTTATTCTCAGCAGTTTCAAAAATTGGTCCTCTACGGGCCAAGTTTGCTTGGATTTTTTGCATAAGATTGAACTCTTTATTGAAACAAATTATGAGAGAAAAGTATGGAGAAGATGTGTGGTCGGCTCCTGTAAAGAAAGGGTGTTCACCTACTTGGAAAATTATTACTATGGGAGCTCAATATCTTAAAAACATTATTAGATGGAATGTTTCAAATGGGAAATCAATCAATTGGCTGTATGATACATGGATTTTGGACAGATGCATTGCTAACTGGCCTACATTTGTTAATATACAGGATAATTCCGATTTCAATCTAAGCTCATTTATCTCTAATGGCCAATGGAATTTGGATAAACTTAAAGGTGTATTTGGCAGTCTGCTGCTCAATCTCATTTCAAAAATTCCAATTGTTCACGACAGGAAATCAGATATCATGGAATTAAAAGGTAAATATTCTGAGAAATCCATTACTGCAATGTCTTTTGAATCTGCTATGGTTCATTTGGAGGAGATTACTCAATGGAATTGGATGAAAAAACTTAAGTTAAAACCAAAAATCAGTTATGTAAGTTTATATTTCTTTTCATTTCAGGTTAATCAAGCAAGGATTTAGGATTGAGCAAGTGACTGCTAGTAGAGCGACTGACGAAGAGATAGCTGGATCACATGAGTTGTTGTGGCTGCTAGTGAGATTCGCATAGGCTTGGAAGGCCACTAGCAGGAGTTCACGTTTATTGTTGGAGATGCTCATGATGAAGTTGTTTTTTAGAATTAGAAATTTATTAGCTTTTAATATTTCTCCAAATTTATGTCTTGTTTTAATAGTTTAAGCTTTTTTGGAGAAATCTTGTATTTATTGCTGAATATTTTAAGTCTCTATATTAGTCACTGAGAACAACTTGTATTCATTTAACTTTATATATGTTGAAGCATTCATTTTGACATTGCTTATGTATTATTTAATAATAAAAATGATTTTTTGAATTATATTTTTTTTTAATCAGTCTTGCCCTTTAGCAGCGGTTTTAACACCTGCTATAAATGTCGCTATATCATTCCTACAGCAGCGGTTTCTAAAGTGCTGCTAAAGCCCTTCTACAGCAGCACTTTTAAAACTGCTGCTAAAGCCTTACCAGCGATCGCAGATGTGGCGGATATGCAGCAGAATTTAAACCGCTGCAAATAATTTTGCAGGTGTTTAAACCGCTACTGTAGGTTAGTAAAAGTGCTGCGAAAGCCCAATTTATTAGTAGTGAAAGTTGATAAATCTTTTAGGAGAAGGAGCTTAAAAATAATAAAATTAAAAAAGGAGCAGAAATGCAAACCCGAATCACGTTTTTTGAAGAAAACGCAAAGTAGGTTCACATTTTTTGAAGAAAATGCGATCCTACTTTGCGTTTTCCTCAGAAAATGCGATGAAACATTGCGTTTTTAATGGAAATGCGATCCATGTTCGCGTTTTCTTCATACCGGACCCCCACAAGCACAAATTCTTGCAGATTTAACGCGAACGTGGCAACGTTTGGAGCTTGGACCCGGCGAGATGATCAATGGATTGGTTTCCCGTGAATGAACAGCTGCCCACCATTTCCATCGACACCAACAGCAGCAAGCAATGTTCCTCTATATTTTTCTAATAGGAAAGTACCATCAAGACAAAGAATTGGACGACAATATTGCCATCCCACAATGCTATAGGGCCAAAGGACCAGAAAAACTCTTGAATCGCATCCCCTGTATTACTTGAATATTATAAATAGAACTAGGTACTGCTAAACGTATTGCTTCCATCATCCGGTATAACGAACTGTATGATTCTTCGTAACTACCAAATACTGATCTTATTGCTTTTCTTCGTGCATCCCAAGCTTTCATATATGATACTTGAACATCAAATTTTGAGCTGATTCGGTTAATGATTTCTTTTGGTTTTAAATCTAGTTGTTGTCTTCAGGTTCCTATTATAAATTGGCAGATGAACTTCGAAGTACAATTCCGGTGACTTGTAGACAATATCGGGTTGGTGCATGTATGTCGCCCGGTTATGGTTGAAATCTTCCATACCCCTCCGAGGCGTTTACTCTTTGCTGCATGGAGACGCCAAAGACAAGGACGAGTTTGGTTATCGTGTTGGACACATACTACTGTTAGACGTATCTTATTTGAGGTTGATTTCTTGAACTCTACATTTTTAATTATTGACCACCCAGATAGAGCATATTGAAGTGTTTCCTTGCTACCAAATGTCATACCCTTATACAAATGATCTGGAATGTTGGCATCAAAGTTTTCTTGATGATTATTGATCGGAACATCAATACCATCACATGCGTCCCACTCTTGTGCAGTGTGTAATTTTGCTTTGAACTCATTATTTACCATCATATCATCTAGATTTTGTACATTTTGTGCAGTATGTTGTTGAATAGTTTGATCTACACGCATTGTTACCCCAACATCCTCCATGGGCGGTGCTTCTAGCTCCCCGCTCGAGTTTTCGCTTGAACCGCTATACATCGTCTCATAATCGGGTAGTACTGCTTCGCTATTAGGATGTGTGAATGTCCTTCAGCTGGTGCACTGCACTCCCCCATATTATGCCCCATCGAAGGTGAGCCTAATATATATGTTGGTATGTTGAGGTCGAATGTCGGTCGTGAGCTCATGCTCATCCGACGTGAAGATGGAGGCTCGGTATCCATGGGTGTGGGCCTACAAGCAAATGTTAACCATGGATTTATAATTAGATTATAACTATGTGATGCGTTTGCGCAACATCACTAAAGTATCAATATCAAATTTTACCTGGATATGTAGGAGGAGTGGCGAGGGTTATCAAATACTATGTTTGGTGGTGAATCATGTCGGATGACTGGCGCGGGTAATTCTTCAAACTCAACGTACACGATCACGGTCCTTCGTCGTCCTTCTGTATGTACGAAGGTACATACCTCATCATATGTATTTTGAACTGCAGTGTGACCGCCATTATTCTGCAGTCGACATGCGAGATTCACCGTGTGCGTGGTGTAATCACGATATAATGCTCTAAGGATCCTAATTTTAAGGTCCTATAGGGTTATAATGTCATTAATCTGCAGAGGTCTATTTCTTCCACCAATATATGCTGGTGTGAAATCTTCTGCGAGTTGTAGGGCCCCGTCAAAGAACAATATGAGACGTGACATAGTTTCTGATGATCAATGAGAAGATACGTAAATCACATGAAATACTTCTTTTTATCAATGAAAAGATACTTATTATGTTTGACATCTTATGAAAATATCTTATGTATCTCTCTTAACCTAAAAAAAATACATATATTTATATATTTATTTTTAATGTAATATACTCTTTTCAAAAATATTCTTTTAATTATTACAATATCAATATTTTTCTCTTCAAATTAGTCTTACAAAAATATTCAAAAGGAGCATTATTAAAATAAAATTAAAATAAAATATTATATGTTATGTATGTAAATAACCCTTAAATTTAATAAATTTTAATTGATAAATATTTAATATTAAATAATATTACAATACATTACTAAAGTATTTATGTTAATAAAAGTAAATTTAATATTGAATATAGATATATTTAAATAAAAGTATATTTTTCAAAGTAAATTTTTAGTCAACTGTTAAAGTTTTTTAATATTTTTAAATTAAAATTATTTATATATTTAAATAAAATTATTTTATTTGTTGTTTTAAGAATAAGTTTAATGTAAGTTAAAAAGATATTTAATTAAAATTAAAAATAACTTAAATTTATGAGAAATATTTGAAATATTAGTATAAAATAAATTTATTTTAAAAATAAAATTAACAAAACTCTTACCTCTAATGCCTCTCTCCCACACTTTCTATGTATTTATAGAAGTCCAATAATAATTAGAAATTAGAAATTCAGTAAAACGATGTAGAAATTGTCGTTCATAATAATATATAGAAGATCAATAATAATTAGAAAATGTTGGTATACAAAATGAAATATTACAAAATGACATATTCATCACATGCACAATCCTACATAATAATATGTAGCCAAAAAAACATTACTATTATTGTTACATATTCTGCAGTAAGAATCGCACACGACTTTGGAGTTGAGTTTGTGTGGGACAACATCTGAATTTGATAATATATTCTTGTTGTATTCATTGACAGTCGCTTTCATTTAGAAATTCCTTAGGTTTACCTTGTTCAGAAGATTGCATCAACTTTTTATAACACTTTAATAGCAATTTATCATTATCAGGATACCAGTGACAGTATAAAATACAATGGTCTATATTAAGCATCGATCTTCCCATTCCCGATTCAACTGTACCACCTGTATCACGACCAAGTTCAAGAATTCGACCCTTAAGAAAATCTAATGATACAATGTGATTGGAATGATTGCGAAATCTTTGTTGTACAATTGTCCAACCCACATCTCGTAGTTCAAAGCCAGCCCGATATGCCTTAATTTTTATCACTTCATCATGCGTGTGCCACAATATGCAATCCTCGTCTTCCCCCCAACAATGCATAACACATCTATATATTTCATTTGATGTCACCTTGGCTTCGAGGAACTCGTCAGTCGGAGAAGATAAACTTTCACGCAAGCGGCTTACTCCCCTTGTAATCATTTCAATTGTTCGATCACTTTCAATTTTTCGATCATTTGCCATAATGAGTTTGTGCTTTGTTGAGTAGTGTAATTGAGGTGATACATTTACAATATGTCATTTTATGAATTTAAAAAGTTTAACATGTTCTATTTCCTTCTTAAAACATTTTATGAGGGATTGTTATCTACATGGAAGATTGTTTCACATGGTTCTAAGGCTCTTTCTCTTGTTCTCAAGTGGAAGATCCAAGATGGGAAGTCTATTAATATTTTTAATGATGTGTGGATACAAAATAAATGTCTTAATAGATGGCCAACATTTGTTTCAACCCAGGGAAGTGATGACTTGAATGTGGATAAACTCATTTTCAAATAGCTCAATTCTATTTATTTTAAAAAAAAAAACAGATAAATTAAATTAGATAAATTAGATAAATTACAATAACATTTTACTACTAATTTATTTTAAAAATATTCATTTCTTTAAATGTACATTTATTCAATATTAAATTTAATCAATCTTTTCATTTTTTTTTTAAATAAGTTAACCCATTTAAAAAAATAAAAAACATTTATTTAAATATATTACAGATTTTATTTTTAACTTTTTTTAAAAACAAATGAATAAAGTTTCTATAAATAAAGTTTTAATTTAAATTGTATAAAGTTTAATGTTTCTAATATCTATGTATATATTTTTAAAACAAATGTATAAAGTTTCTATTTTTCAGATTATTGAAATATTAAAATTATTAATTACATGACATTTATCGATTTAGTAGAATTAGTATAAAATTTAACTAATGTTAAAATTTACTCATACCAAATCTGATAGGTTAATTATTAGGTTAATTTTTTTTTAAATTATTAGTTTTAATATTTAATATAAATATATTTAAATAAAAGTTTTATTTCCAAAGTAAATTAGTAGTCAACTGTTATAGTTTTTTTATTCTTTATCTAATTTTTAATCTAAAGCCCAAGTCTCCCTCTCTTACTCTCTCTCTCTCGCCCTCTCTTATTCTCTGTCAACCTCTCTATCTGTTTATTTTTTTCTTCCTCATCTCTTAATCTCTCTACCTCTCTACATCTATATTAATTTTTAAACCTTTTATTTTTTATCATCCAAAAAAATTATTTTATATTTATGTTACTATTTCATTCTTAATATTATATGAGATTAATCTTTTACTTTTAAACTAAACATGTAACATAAATATTTAATATTACTAATTATAAGAATATTATTTTTTCCTAAAAAAAACTACATAAGTATTTTACAAACTTCCAAATTTAAAGTTTATTTAAATTTTTATAATTTAAATAAGTTCTCATTTTTATATTTTCATAAATATACATTATATTATCTTAAATGCATTTTTTTATATATTTAATTTTAAATGTAAGATACTTTTTTAAAAAATATTCATACTTTTTTAAGCATATACATCCTTCATTAATTAAAATGATTTATTATTTATATATCTTACTATAATTATCAAATTATTATTTATATTTTTAATATTTATGTTTAATATATAACTTAATATTTAATATTAGTAAATAATACTTTATTATTTATTTAGAAGTTTCATATTTAACTATAATATAAAAATTTAATTTTTAAAATTTATATCTAACTGAACTTCTCACTCCTATTCTCTCTCTCTCTCTCTCTCTCTACAAAAAAATTCATTTTCTCAATTATTTTTTCAGAACAAATTTCACTTCATGGCTTCAAGGGGAAACATATTCATAAACATAAAAACAAAATTTCAATGGTAAGATTATTATTTACTTTTAAAAAATTTTCATCACAAGATTTGAACAACGTAACAATCATAAACAAAAAAATTCTAGTACTAACATTATTGCTTAAACAATACTCCCAAATTTTTTCATGACAATATTTGAACATCAAATTTTCAACAAATTTTCTCAAAAAACTTAAACAATAAGCAGAAACTCATACAAAATAATTTAACAATGTGCAAAAAATATTGTAACTTGCATATTCAAGCATCTTAAAAAATCTTATATACTAACCTTCTTTTACTCAGCCGTTCCTCAAACTCAACTTAAAACAAACAAACATTTCTTCCTCCATTTAAGGCTCTATTTATAGCCCGCATACAGCATTAAATTTTTTTTTTCAGCTGTTCATTCACGGGAAACCAATCCATTGATCATCTCGCCGGGTCCAAGCTCCAAACGTTGCCACGTCCGCGTTAAATCTGCAAGAATTTGCGCTTGTGGGGGTCCGGTATGAAGGAAACGCGAACATGGATCGCATTTCCATTAAAAACGCAATGTTTCATCGCATTTTCTGAGGAAAACGCAAAGTAGGATCGCATTTTCTTCAAAAAATGTGAACCTACTTTGCGTTTTCTTCAAAAAACGTGATTCGGGTTCACATTTCTGCTCCTTTTTAAATTTTATTATTTTTAAGCTCCTTCTCCTAAAAGATTTATCAATTTTGCTTCTTTTAAAAATTTGCCCAAACTTTATATATATATATATATATATATATATATATATATATATATATATAATGGTTATTGGAATTTGTTCTATATTATATTTTTAAGTGAAATTAATTTAAAGTTTCATGGACTGCAACAATTGTAAATATTTTAGTCAACACATATTTAAGATGAGGTGAGATCCAACTTTTAAGAAAAATTTTGATACATTTTGTAAATGAAACTCTTTGGTACAAGTCCTGTGAATCCCAATGCGGAAAAATTCCCGTAGAAAATTTTCGTAGGAAGTTCCGAGTGAATTGTCTCTAGAAAAACTTCAGGCAGAAATTTTGTTAAAAAATTCTGGCAAAAGCTTTCAAGAGTATTTGCCATCGGCAAAATTTGCAGAAGTTTTTTAAACCTACACTGAATGCGTTCTTTGGGATTTTCACCTGAAAGTTCAGAGTATGACGATATTTTAGCTGGTCTTTTTTTACAAGAAAATTATCTTTTGAAAACCTATTGGTAACACATTTTCAACGTAAAAGGGTCATTTTCTTGCAGTGTAAGTCTGTTTTAGTCATATTCAATAGTTTCTGATCAATCTTTCCGTATCATCCCACCAACATGTTTAATTAAGACTTCGTTTGAGACGGCTTTCTTTCTGCTTCTCAAAGCAATTTTTTAGTACAAAATAAAAAAAAATTGTACAATAAAGCTGCTTTAAGAAGCATAAAGAATGCCATCCCAAACGAAGCCTAAGACTTTAAATATTTCCATGGCTTTCTTCTCGTCTAAGTTTATTTGACACCTACCACAAATTCTTAATATAACCAATATAGTTGATAACCATATTATTTCATTATTGCATTAGAAACAATAAAGCAGGACATAAATACCAAAACTTTGTAGTAGAAGTCAAAACAGAGATACTAGAAACAATGCTTTAAATATCAATCATTTTAATATATTGAATTTCAATTTGATAAATTTAGTATAAAGACATATCTCATTAGCAATATAAAAATAATTGAAATAAATTACACATCAACAAACATCATAATGGTACAATGCCAACATCAAGAATTAGTATAAAATATATGTCCAAACTCCAAATAGTATAAGGATGATTGAAATAAAATACATAAATGTAGCACATTATATCACTTTCTATTTTGGTCCTTATACCTATGAAACACTTCACATTTTCAACATCATATCACATCTAGTCACCTTAGTCTCTTATATCTCTTAAGTACTTCACATTTTCATCATCACTTCACATCAATCCCCGTAGGCTCTTATACCTCCAAAGTATTTCACATGTATAGTGTCAGACCCTTGTGCCTATATACCGAGACTACACATGTTTAGTATCAGATCATTATGCCTCCCAAGTATTTCAAATATACAATTTTAGGCTTTTATGCCTCCCAATGTTACACATGTACAATATCAGGCCATTATGCCTCATTGTGCATAGCATCATTCATTCATTTATTCAGTTGCTCATGCCCTTATATCTCCCCAATAATTATTCACATTTTTTAACACATAAGTATAGAAGTATTAGTACTTTCAATATGTGTAAATATTCGTTTCAACATATATAAGCATATGTATTTTGAACATATATAAGCTTTAGTACTTTCAATATGTATAAATGTCAATGCATTCAATATAAACAAGAAAATATTAGTACTTTCGATATGAACATGAAAATATTAGCTGTTTAACTTGTATAAACAATACTTATCGTATCACATGATCGCATAGAGTGCAAATTAAATAAAGTCTAAGAATGACTTATCTATATTTTTCTCTTCTCCCTTTTTCACATATTTACAAGCACGTGAATATAGAAATATCAACACTTTTAATATATATGAAAAGTATCTAGCATGTTATAGAACTATACAAAAGTTCACTCGTACCACATAATATTAGAGTCTACGAAAATATTTCTACACACATGTTAACAAATATGAATCGTAAACTATTCATACAAAATATCCACAATCACATTTAAAAGTTGTTATTATATTATAGTTATTTTTATTAGTGTCAATATACTCACTAAAACCCTTAAAATTTCTTTTTTTTCTTTTTGTTTTTTTTAAACACTTAAAATTTCATGCAACTAAAAATATACGGTGAAAATATGAGTTTTTTCTTATTAACATAACAAGAATATTCTATTCTATAATATGCTAAAAGTTCATGCTGAAAACTTTTTTTATCTTTCTAGATTTGAGTTAGTATAAAATCTAACGGTAACCTATTTCGACTCGTAAACTTTTTTTCAACTAGCTCGTTTCATGAAATCCGGTTTGTAACCACCAAATCCAACTTTATTTCTCAAGATTTCTCTCCCTTTCTCTCTCAAGTTGACTACCTCAAATATGAAAAAAAAAAAAATTGAATCAATGAGGTTGTTTTTTATATTTATAGACCAGCCTCGCAACGCTACTATCCTTAGAGTCATAGGGCTCCCGAGATGACAAACATTAACATAGAGAGTTCATCACCATAATGCTCAGTCCAAACGCCGCAACACTACTAACACAAAGGGCATGGCCGCTAAGGAAGAATTTTTGCTTAATAAAATTTCTTTCCAATTCAAACTTGCTAGCAGCCCTTTGAATTTAAAACAAACATAAAAAAAAATATAAAAATAACTCTAAAAATTTACTGAATTTTTTTTTTCTTTTTGAAAAGTTTGGGCTTCACTCTTCTATTAGTCAAATAGAAAAATTACAAGCAATAAAAGATGAGAGATAACAAAGAAGCAAACGAACGAACCAAAAAAAGAATAAAAAGGGATTTACTGAAAATTCAAGAGACAGATCTAGTAATTCTTACCAAATTCAATCAGGCCATTTACAGTAATCCAATTACTACGTACGGCACCAGTCATTACAAAATACTTTAGCATATAGTCAATAATTGCACATAAAATTTATCATCACGGTGCCTAGTTAAGATAATATTTGGATTTTAAAACCCTTTAATTTCAATCTAGCTAAGATTTGCTTGTCTTAACTTCCGTTCTCTGTCTAATCTATTGGTCCAATAGATCTGAACATTTTTAGTTACTTTTATCAGTGAAACTGCAACTCTTAAGTATTCATTCATCCTATAGTAGTCAAAGAAATCATTCATCAAGACACACCATTCTAACAATGTATTGAGATTATGGGTGTCAATCAGGGGTGCCAAAATTGGGTTTTGGGTCAGGTTTGGGTCGAACCCGGAACAAATGGGTTGACCCTAACCATACCCGGTTATGTAAATGGGTTAGAAATCCAAACCCGGACCCGACCCGTCGGGTAACCGGGTTGACCCGAGGACGGCGGGCGCAAACGCAAGTGCCAGGAGCGAGTGGCGTGCGTGAGAGGGCACGAGCGGGCGTTGGCGCGCCAAGGTGGGAGTGGGCAGTTGTGGGTAGCCTCGGGCGTGCGCGGGCGGGCAGTCGCGGGCAGCTTCGGGCGGGCATACGGGTTGGCGCTAGCAGACTCGGGCAGCCTCGGGCGGGCGTGCGAGCAAGCGCAGGCAGCCACTGGCAGCTTCGGGCGGTGCGGGCAGCCGCGGGTAGCTCAGGTGCGCGGTAGGTGCGGGCAGCACGACCAGCTCATTTCAAATGGGTTTTCGGGTTGACCCGACAACCCGACGGGTCAACCCGAACCCGACCCATTTTGAAATCAGGTCAAGTCTAACCCAAAATTTTTAAGTTGGTTTCAAGCCGGATTTTAGTGTCGAGTTAAATATTGACACCCCTAGGTGTCATTATATGTGGGAGAGTAAACCTTATATAACCCTCTCAGAGGGATCATTAAAATCAACAACACTTCTAAGAAAATAGTCTCTCCTAAACTTAGTTCTATTTTATTTATTTCTAAAATTCTAAGCTTCGCATAATATCGAAAAAAAAATTATAAATGCCATTTGTATTTGCGTTTGTTGGGTATAAAATGGATAGGTTTGAGAAGCAATCATCTTAGTTTATATTTGTACAAAAATGTCCTCTTCATATTGGGCGCATGTTAAAATTGCACGTCGCTTATAACTTTGCATTTCTTCTTTTCCACCATGTTTGTTGGTATTCCATATTTTTGCTCATTCGATTTAAATGATTATTAATCAAATATGTAAATGGATTAATTTTCATTATATTTACAAGGCATTATCTTCTCACAAATTATATATTACTTTCTTGAAGAATTTAAGCCTTGATTTCACATATATTATACCAATCATGCACTTTAAAAAAAATTTCCTTGGAGCCTTTGAATAAGTAGAATTTAAAGTAGATTTAAGGAATTAAATATGCTAATAATAAAAAAAAAAAAAGAGAAGAGTTTATTTTAAAAAAAAAAATAATAATGAATCAGCTCAAATTATACCAACAAAGTTTGGAGAAAACTTAAAAGAGCTTTAAAATGCACTATAACCAATTTGCATATTAGCCTATAGTACAACAAATTTATTAAGATTTTTTTTAAGAATTAAAGTTGATAGTTTAATTGCCATCTTTAAAATTTGAGTAACTTTTTACTATAAATAAAAATATTTGGATGTTATATTTATTTGTGAAACATCAATTGAATTTGGTATTTCTCATCAATTCTATATTGAGTATATATATTAGATCCTAACGCTTATTTGTGCTATGGCTATTTTTTTTGGGTGGTGGCTCTTTGTTGTCCCGTAGGCATCATCCTAGGGCTTCTTTAGGCGTGGATGTGATTAAGCAAAATTATAGAAGTCAATGCTACATATCTGGAACTTTTGTTGATGGAATGTATAAAATGGAATGTGTAGTCTAAAAATTAAATTTAGAGAAAATATATATTTTTTTAATTAAAACCCACTAAGGGGTCTACGTGTTAATATCAAAAATGAGATTACAGAGTCCTTGAAAGGATCCACAGACTCTCTAATGCTCGAATGAGCTACAATCAAAAAGTAAAAAAGACCTACGAGCCTGTGGTTCCTTGTCCTAATAATATAATTTAAATAAAAGAGGCTACTAATGGTGCTGTGAGCAAACAACACCCAAAAAAGGAAGCTCTGAAGATTAGAGTTCAGCATCCACTTCCTGCAAAAATGAAATAGCAAAAAGAAAAGCACAAAAAGTACCAACCAGAGAAATACCTGGATAATAAAGCAGGTAGAGCGCAAAGGAGTTGAATGTAACCTGCACAGGAATCTCCAAAAAACCAAATAAGAGGATATGAAATAAAACAGAACAGAGAAACTGAACAAGGGATCGTTGCAGCCATCCAGAATAGAAGCAACCAGAGACATGGTGCTGCAAGTAGAAATGCTCGGGCAGCAACAAAACAGAGCCATAAGAGTATTAAGAAACCTCAGCTGCACCTCAATAAACCAAAAAGCCATAATAAAAACAGCATGAGAGAAACAAACATGCGTGACATGATATGAAATAGAACAGAATAGAGGAGGGTAGCCAGTATTCATCCAATTGCAAACCAGAAACATATTGATACAGTTGCAGCCCAGAACAGTACGCTCCGCAAACACAGCAGAGTGAAAAAGATCCCAATTGAAGTAGAACATAGAGCAATGAACAAAATAGAACGAAGCAGATTTCAAACAAGAGAAATAGATGGAACCTAGAAACACAAGAACCAACACAAAAATCCAGAAGTTAACCATATCTGATATAGGGTAAACCAGTATTATCTAACATGATCATACCTTGAAGAAGAGGATGCAAATCAGTAGGATTTAATTCTTCATAATGAAAAATATTGCAACCTCGCTTAGCTAACCAATCGGCACACACATTAGCTTCACGAAAAATGTGAGAGATAAAATAATGAAAACTGGACAAAGAATGCTTTAGCTTTCTAATAAGATAAAAATTCTCAGGATTACCAGGAACCGTATTCTTAATAATTTGGATAAGAAGCAAAGCATCAACTTCAATCCAAATAAAACTAATACCTAAGTTAGTGCAAATATTCAGCCCAAGGAGAAGAGCATAAATCTCAGCAGTAATCGCAAAGTTGCAGTGAATAGGAGCCGAGTAAGCATCTAACACATTACCAACCTCATCTCTAATAATACCTCCAGCACCAGCACCGTTAGGGCTAAGAGAACCGTCAGTATTAAGCTTAATGTAAGGTGGTTTGGGTTTGATCCACTTCACCATTTTATCAACAGCAGTAGTGTAAATATCAGCAAAATTAATGCCCACAGAATTGGCCAAATGAATGCAGTTTTTGAAATTCTTCTTAGAAATAAGCTTGTAAGAGTACATTTGAAGAATTTTGTACTTAACATTAGAAATAATGGTAGTGGCATCCATCCCAATACTATTGTGCTTAGCATCATTACGGGACTTCCATATGAACCAAACAATAAGAATGGGGATAAGATTTAAAATGTGACCTTTAGAGATTTGGAACCAACTTTTGATAACAAAAATAAAATCATTATGCGTAGCAATCAAAGGTCTATTAGCAATGTTAACAAAATAACTCCAAACAGTTTGAGCAATGACACCAAACACAAAGAGGTGATCAATAGTCTCAATATTCGAGCAGCAAAGGCATTTAGAGGATAGTTGAAAGCCTTTCATTTGAAGCCTAAAATCCACTGGAATGTATCCTTTGATACATCTCCAAATTAAAATAGAATAAGATAAAAGAAAGTTAATGTGCCAAATAGCCGAGTAAAGAGTGGAGCACTCCTTTTTTATTCTGAAAGAATCCCAAACATCCTTTAAAATAAAATTGCCAGAAGAACACAGAGAAAATAAAATTAAATCTTTATCCTGCAGTTGAAGAGGAACCTCTAAAATTTTATCAACAATGAAGGGAGGAACCACCTCTATAAGTTTAGTAATATCCCAAAAGCCGTTGTGAAAAAACTGAGAAACTTTAATACTACTAATAGAATGCGTATTTAGCAAAGTGTCAATAGAAGAATACCCAAGCCAATTGTCTTGCCAGAAAAAAATATCACCTTTTCCAAGGCCCCATTATATGAACTGTTCAGCCTCCCACTTAATATTGCAAAGCCTCTTCCAAACAAAAGAGTCAGTATTTCTATGAAAGCATAAAGAAAGATGAGTATTAGGGCAGTACTTAATATTCATGAAACGAGCCCAAAGACTGATGTTAGATCTAAAAGAAAACCATAATTTAAAAGAAAAGGCTTTAGCCGAATCAGTTAAAGATTTGCAACCAAAGCCACTTTTAGAAAGCACACCACAATTTTTATCCCAAGAGGACCAATGAATGCCTTTATTGTTAAAAGAGGAGCCCCAAAAAAACTTGTTTAAAATTCTCTCTAATTTGGAACAGATGGAAGTAGAGGGCAATAAGGTATGAAAAAGATAAATAGGCATCGAGTTTAAAACAGACTTTATCAGAGTGAGCCTACCACCATAGGATAAAAAGTTAGAGGACCAATTGTTTAGCTTCTTCTCAATCTTAGCAAAAATATTATCAAATAGAAAATTCCTCTTTTTACCTTTATAGATGGGGGTGCCAAGGTACGTAATGGGTAAAGCTTTAGGCAGAAAACCACATAATCTTTGAATGCTTTGAGTTCTGTTCTGATTGACAGAGTTGCTGACAATAAAACTGATTTTATCTTTGTTAATAGATAAACCACTATGATTATAAAAACTAATCAGGAAATTCAATAGTAAAGAAATGTTATTAATAGAACCATCAGTGAACAGAATGAAATCATCAGCAAAGCTAAGATGAGATATAGGTAAACCTCTAATAGTACGATAATTTAATTTCGGATGTCTCAAGTATAAATCATTTAAACCTCTAGAAAGATATTCCATAGCAATAATGAAGAGAGCAAGAGACATAGTATCACCTTTTCTTAGGCCTTTGGAAGATTTGAAAAAACCATTATGCTTGCCATTAATAATAACCGAGAAAAAACAGTTTTCAATACTATTTTTGATAAGAGAAATAAAAGAGTTGCTAAAACCAAAAAGAGAAAGAACCTTATAGAGGAAATTCCAGTTAAGATTGTCATAGGCTTTAGAAACATCAAGCTTAAAAATTACATTGCCACATTTAAATTTAACATTGATATCATGAGTGATTTTTTGAGCTAACAAAATATTATCAAAAATGCTACGACCTTTCACATAGCCCGTTTGATTCAAAGAAATAATGTTGGGCAAAATGTTAATTAATCTATTAGCAATGATCTTAGAGTTCAACTTATTGAGAAAAGTACACAAACTAATAGGTCTAAAATCATGCCAATGATTAGGGCCAGCTTTTAGGAATGAGCACAATATAAGTAGAAGAGAAAAATTTAGGGTAGGAGTTACCAGCAAAGAAATCCGCCACAGCATTAATAACATCCTCTTTGATAATAACCCAATTGTCTTGAAAGAATTTAGTAGTAAAACCATCTGGGCCCGCAACCGCATTGCTATTGAGATCCTTGATAACTCTAAAAATTTCATCTTCAAAAGGAGTTTGGCAAAGCATATTATTATCAGCCTCACAAATAATGTTGGGAATAATATGAGAGTTAGTAATAGGCAAACAAGTAGACGAGCAGGTAAAGATGTTCTTAAAGTAAGCCACACCGGAGTTGCAAATAGACTCATCAGAATTAAGAACAAAACCATCAGCATCAAAAATCTTATGAATATGGCTTCTAGATTTCTTTTTGTTGGCTAAAGCATGAAAAAATTTAATGTTTCTATCACCTTCCACAATAAATTTAGCATTGGACTTTTGATTCCAATAACATTCTTCTTGACGTTGAAGAAGAAGAAGAGAATCTTTAGCTTGATTAAGGGAGGTCATGTTATCAGAAATAGGATTGTGTTGGAAAATAGTATCCAAATAAGAAACTTTTGCCTCGGCACACTACAAGAAAACAGCTCATTTCCGACAGAATTTCCGGCGGAAGTAAATTCGTCACAAATTTCCGGCGGATTTTCCGGCGGAGTTCCGGCGGATTTTTTTCAACTAATTTCCGACATAATTTTTGATTGGTTTTCCGACGAATTCTTCCCGAAGAAATTTCCGGCGGAATTTCTGACGGAAATTAAAAATTAAATATTTTTATTTTAAAATATAACTTAAATTATTGAATTTAATAACTTAAATTATAATAAAAAAAATTATTATTTAATTATTTAATAACAAAAAATTAAGTGATTTAAAATAATTTATATTGTTAAATTAAGTGAATTAATTTTAAATTTTTGTTAAATTAAATTAATGATTTTATAATTAATAGGATATAGGTTAAATAATATAAAAGTAGCTAAAATAACAGTTTTCAATTTCAGACCAGTTGGCAGAAGCTGCGCGTGAGAGAGGGGGTGGGCGGGGTTCGAATCCCGCCGAAGGCGGGGGCAGGTCCGCGGTTCATGCGGGCAGGCAGGTCAGGCGGTTCGGGCAGCTTTCATGGGCAGGCTTGTGTCCACGGAGCAGCCGGAGCTCGGCAGGCTTGTGTCCGCGGAGCAGCCGGAGCTCGTCCTGTCTGATATAAATTTTTTTTTGTTGGCATTTTGGCGTATTAAAATTTCGACGGAATTTTTTTTCCAGCGGAAATTTCGTCGGAAATCCGCCGGAAATGTTTCCGTCGGATTTTTTTACATCGGTAGTCCTTTTACGACGCGAACCAAATCGGCGCACGAAATTCCGCCGGAAAGTGCGCCGGAAACCCAGAATTCCGTCGGATTTCACATGTTACCGGCGGATATAATCCGCCGGTAATAGCGGGTTTTCCTGTAGTAGCATCTTTAATATTATAAAATAAGTTTTTGAAAATGCATTTATTCCACCACCTCAAGCACTACTTGAATATAGAGAGCTTAGACCAGAGTCTTAACATGCCAGAAATATTGTTATCAGGATAAATCGGAGCATTCCAATTAGTAGAGAGAAGATTAGAGAAATCAGTATGTAACATCCACATATTTTGAAATCTAAAAGACAAAACATTGTGATGCAAAATTTTGTTAATATTCAAAAGAAGAGGAGAGTGATTAAAAATGTTGTATTGGGGCATTTGCAATGATTAAAAATGTTGCAAGTATACATATATAGCGGCAATTAAAATCATTGCTAATTTAGAACATCAACGGTGGTATTAATTGCTAATATACTACATACTTGCATAAGGAAAAGTATGAATAACATTTCATCTGAAGTTAGAATCACTATATCTAATGCATCTCTAAATCATATTTCTACTGATTAGTTTTATTAGATATATGGAAAATAAGTGGTGTGGGTAAGATTGAAACTCTTTCTTCGTATTTTATTAGAGTGGGTGGCGTTTATTTCTAGAATTTGAGGGCCTATTGTGTGCTTCCAACGGCTGGTAATATTATTATGCTGTTTATCACAATTGTATTCATTTTCTTTTGATTATGAGTGTTAGTTGGGTGCTGTGTATCACTGTTTTCATTGAATGGGCGATAAAGAAGGTAGTGACTATTTGTTTGATTTCATTTATTTTGATATTCTAGGCAGATCTCGATGATGATTGTATGTAACTCTGTCTTTCACTACAGGAAAATCACCTATTTCCGGCGGCTTTTTCCGACAGAAATTGAACCTTTTCCGGCGGTTTTGTAGTTTTCCGACGGTTTTCCGGCGGTTAAGTTTCCGCCGAAAAAAACGGCGTATGAAAATAATTTTCGACGGTTTTTACCAGCGGCAAAATATTCCGGCGGTAATAAACCGCCGGTCAAATCAAAAAAAAAAAAAAAACCCTCACGCGGCTGCCGGCGTACGCGTAGCAACCTATTGTCGGCGCCCACCCCGCGTACGCGTTGCCGGCGCGCGCCAGCCTTCCGCGCTCCGGCGGCTGCCGGCCGATTCCTGCCTGCGCCAGCGGCTGCCGGCCCAGTTCCCGCCAGTGCCAGCATGCCGCGCTCCGCGGGATTCGATCCGGATCCTTCTATGAGAAATTTCAAGCGTCCGACCAAATTGCCGATTAGGAAAATATGAACTTATTATCAATATTTTTTATTTAAAGTATTTTCAGACCAAAAAAAATTAGTTTTTTAATTATTTAAAAAATGAAACTCTTTAATTTAAAATAAAAAAAATATTTAATATAAAATAAAAATTAACTAACTATTTAATTTTTCAAATAAAAATTAATTAAATTGTTAATCTAAGTTTAATAATTTTTTGTTAATACATTTAAATAGTAAAAATTTTATGCATTTTTATTAATTTTTTAAAAACCGTCGAAAAAGTGAAAAAGCCACCGAGAAAATTCCTTGGGAAAAAACCGTCGGAAAAGCGTAGGAAAGCCGCCGGAAATGTGGCCGCCGGAAAGCCGCCGGAAAATTCCGCCGGTAATCAGTGATTTTCCTGTAGTTTAAAAAATTTTTTTGGGAAAGTTTCTATTGTGTTGCTCATATTTGGATTGAGACTTGCTTTTCTTATGAGGGTTTATTGGTGGCAATTGCTACTAGAATTTTTTTTCTTTGAAAAGATGTGGTTGTGGCCTTGTTCTTTGTGCAATTATTTTGCACTTTTTCATATATGCATTGTTCTTTTTAGCTGATGATTATACTTTTTTTTTTCTTTTTTTTATTCATTGTTGTTTTACTTCCCATCTAGGTTTATATTTATCTGATCATTTTGAGCAGCTGGTATTATAATTTTTCCAATGAATGGTCATTTGAGATACTACACTTCTCTAAGCTTGGGTTTCCCCCTCTCTATATGTATCCCTCTCTAAGATAGTTTGGTTTGGCTGGTTTGCATTTTGGCTTCATGCATTGATGGGTTGCTTAATGAAGTTGGTGGGGTGGCTATTATTGGTGGTGTTGTATGTAGTATGGTCATCCCCCTTGTCTTTGGCTCTTCCTTTGGCTTTTCTGTTGTTGATGCTGATGGGTTATCTTTTGTCCACTAGGTTATTGTAGGTGATGTCTTTCGGTATGTTTTAGGCTTTCTTATTTTTTTCATCTATGGTTATCTAACTATTATTGCCTTCTTGGTCTTGTGAGCTTTGTTTGGTTTTCTAAGTGATGGTTTCATGTGATGCTGATTAAATTGGCTGATGGTTTTTCTTTCCTGATGCTGGTCCTTTGTTTGACGGGTGGTTGGTTAATTATGGCCTCAGGTGTCTCAAGATTGGTTCCTGAAGAGGCTTAAAGTATATTCCAACTCTAGGCTACTTTTTGTCTTTGCTTGGGCTTTGGCTACTGGTCTGCTTTAGGTTTTATTTTATTCTACTTTTTGTACTTAGACATGGATCGCTGACTCTATAGATTTATTTTATTTCTGCTCTTTTCTTTTTAATCCCTTAGTGAGTTTATGATCCCTTTAAGGATATATAACCTTTTTATGAAATAAAATTTTAATTTTCCTAAAAAAATACATCAGACTTGCGACAATTTTAACCATCGTAAATGTCTAAGTATTGCATATATTAAAATTGATGGTAAAACTATCGCTTTCATCTCTCTACCCTAATGTTTTGAAAAATGGTATGGAAGATGCTTTGATATTAGGTTTCAAAAATGGAATAAGGTGGTTTAAGGTCTGAGAGATCTAAAGAACTCTATTGCTTTGCGCTAAGATTGTTGTTGATGACCATCATTAGCAGCTACAACCATTATTGCTAGATTACTAGCATCCAATCCCGTCATTCAACTTCAATTGTCTGACTATGGACATCCAATCTTTGTTATATTATCATTATTAATCGACTAATATTATATAATAATCTACACTCCCATTAGTTATTTTATAATACACAATTAGAAATCAGACCATAATTGTTCTCAATTGGGTAATCCTATCTTTTTTATTTGTGAACAAGAGTGAACTCTATCTGTATTTTTTCTCAAAAAAAAAAAGAACAAGAGTGAACTCTTCTATCTTATAAGAAATATTGATGTTTTTTTAGAACTTCTATCTGTATGTGAATTAGTTCTTTACACAAAACTAAAATCTTAAAACTCTCTTTCAATCGTTCAAATTCAAAATACAAATCTAAGGTGAAACTGAAGGTCAATTACTATTAAATACATGTGAAATGCATGGCAACAGCCAATAGCATCTACATAATGACCTTAAGCTATATGAAAACTTGAGAGAGAGAGAGAGAGAGAGAGAGAGAGAGAGAGAGAGTTAATAGATATAGTTTCACAAAGGGAGTTTTTATCTCATCAGCGAATCCCAGGACGCGAATGGAATGGGAAATAAGGCGCAGCCATGGCCGCGTTCTCTAAATTGCTCTTCTTCTTCTTCTCTTCCTCCTGTTCCTGTTTCTTCGCATTAATACTAATCATTTTCTCCTGCTTTACCTGGTCTGCTTCCTTCTCCGAAGAAGATTTTGTTGGAGTAACCTTACCCATGCAAAATTTCAGTACATCCATCTCTTTCCTCTCGATCGATCAATATCCTTTCCATATCTCAGGATCGACCTTTTTATAGGCTTCCAAAGAGAGCATTTACACGCAAGTGGTCTCTATGACTAAGTTTAAGATAGCTTATAGACGAAGCACGGGCTGTGGAACGGTCAACCACCATGCATCATTTTCTGTTGGAAAAATGAAGCTGGTCTCATGTACACGCCAGTGCAATATTGTAAAGTTTCATATTTCATCAACTTCTCTTTCTGTAATTCTCGTGAAATATCTTTGTTGACTTTGGTAGTTTTCTTAGCTTCTTCCAGTCCAATCAAATCAATACAGATTACTCATACCTCCCTCCAAATAGTCATTTTCTCTGACCAGTCGTTCCTTGGCTGCCAAGGATTGACCAAACGATCAAATACAAAGGGAAATTTATCTACTAACATTATTAGCACGTGTTTGTATAATAATTTGTTAAGAAGAGTGCTAGCTGCCCAAAAAAAATCATCATTTATAAATTATTTATGCTTAGATTATTAAAAAGATGGAGTTAGATTTATAGGCTCGTATAGACAGCTTTTTAATTATTTTTAAAATAACTTTTTAATTAAAAACATTTATATTAAAAATAATAAAAATTTTATCCCAAGCAAAATCTTATTCTCTAAGTAAGCAAATCGAATAAGAATAAATATTTGAGCTTAATATTTAAATGAACCAAACATGAGCAGCCTTTTATTTGGTTTGTGTTTGGCTATGAGTACGTCTAGGGCATAGGTATATAATCTAATTAATGAACTCCATCATAAAACCTAGCTAATATCCTGTGTGAACCTATCTATAAACTATAATCTTAATTGAAAATCTTATTAACATATTATATTGATACAAATAAAATTTTATGTAACCTTTAATTTTTTATTTTCTATATTATATATTTATGATCTTTAGGACTTGAGATTTATGTATTTCAATACACTTTCATGCAGTATAAATTTTGGTTTGTATGAATTTGAATAAAAAAAATGTAAAAAATGCATAAACTATCTAAGGAGATTTTGGAACTAGGGTTGCAAATGAACCGAGCCGAGCCGAGTATGTGAGTGTTCATGTTTGTGTTCATTTAATATCAGCTTGTTCAAGTTTGGTTCATGTTTGTTCGAGCTTTAGCGTTTGTGTTCATGTTTGATTCATTTAAATTAAGGAGTGTTCATGTTCGGTTCATGTTCAGTTCATTTTCGTTCGTTTAGTGTTTATCGAGCTTGTTCGGGAACATATATAACGAATTTTTTTAACCATCAAACAAACACGTTCATGAACATATCTATGAACAAACACATTTATAATAAAAGCAATTGTCTATGTAACAAAGGTAATGATTATTTATATTTATTAATTATATAGTCAAATATTAATTATTTTTATCGAGCTTATTCACGAGTTCAAAATCGAACACGAATCGAGCT
Organism: Dendrobium nobile; assembly: GCA_022539455.1. Lineage (NCBI taxonomy): Eukaryota > Viridiplantae > Streptophyta > Magnoliopsida > Asparagales > Orchidaceae > Dendrobium > Dendrobium nobile. The sequence continues at coordinate 55,173,975 of CM039734.1, forward strand.
TTTATCGAGCTTCTTATCGGGCTTAATGTCGAGCTTATTCACAAATTTCAAATGATGTTGTTCGCAAACATAAATAAGCCGAACGTATTAGTGTTCAAGTTTGTTTATTTAAGAATCGAGTATTTAAAATATTGTTCAAGTTTGTTTGTTTAGTTAATTAAACGATCGCAAACGAGCTTTAATCGAACTGAACAAGGAGTAGCTCGTCGAACGTTTGGTTCACTTGCAGCCCTATTTGGAACATCACAGGACTTTAGACCGACTCCTCACCAAGAAGTTTTGTTTGCTTGGAATTCACATTTTTTAATATATTCTAACTTTCATTCTCTCTCATTTATAGTTATTTCTTCTAATCACTCACCTTATTTTATTTTTTTATTAAAAAAATAATTCATCTTGAGACTAAAATTATATAATTTCTCAATATTAAATTGAATACCTGACCCGAATCATTGATTTCTTACACCATACGATTCATAAAAAAGGCCCAAATAATGAAAAACTATTTGAGGAGAATGTAGCCTAAATGCAAGAGCTAAAAGATCAAATACAAATTATTTTGAACCATTTTCAAAATAATAGAAATCTTATCCTATCACTTGGGCAAAGTTATAATACACTGCTTGAAGATAATGAATCTTAATTAGACCTAAGAGAAGACCAATCTCAGAGGAGATAACCTAATCATCAGAATGGAGTTAAAAGATATCAATTTCATAAAAATGTTCATGATTTAAACAAATCTAAGAACTCTAAATTACAAATTTATTAAGATATGAGATGTAAAAATATAATATGATGAAAGAGTTTCAATTTAAAATATTTGATGGAATGTTGCATTTTTCCTTAAGAAATGATCAATCTCTTCTAAAAGTTTATAAATTGATTTGTCTTTTTTAATGATTTAGACAAATAACTCTTGGTATAGAGAAATTTGAGGGTTCTATAGACTTTTAAGAATTGTCTCGTTATCATCTGATATTGTCTTTCAACCAACATTGATATCCATAATCACATGCTCCATCATCACTATCTAATGTTGGCCATTGAGTAACACCTACTCCCTGTCACCACTCATTCCACGTGAAATTATTCTGTGCGGACACCAGACGGTCCAGAGGTCAACCAAAACATGTCACGCTACCCGTTACCCAGCACCAGTACCGAGCAAAAAAGTGACTTTGCATATTCTGTTTGGCCTCTGGACAGCGTCTGGTGTCCACATATAATAATTTATCCATTTCACATCAATCATTGCACAATACTTGTAAATTATCATAGTTCACCCCTCAATGAATTGCCTAAAAAAATTATTTTTGGTACTTGATAGAAATTCAATCACCCAATATAGTATCTTAAATTTATTATACATTCAATCAAATACTAAAACCTACTTCATATATATTTACTTTATTGAATTTAGAAAAAATGTTCGCTCTGCTAGGGTTTTTCCCCTGCTTCGGCGTTCGCTACGAGGATGGTCTTAGCCGCCAGTTTTGCCTCAGGGAAGCTTCTCTTCTCTAATCTCCCGATTTTTTGCGTGTTTTGTTTATTCTTTTTAGGCTTTAATGGCGACTACCAGGCTTCGTGACCCGGGATTTTTGAATGGAGCTTTTCCCGCTCTTTCGTTTAAAGAGGCCTTGTCTGGGGCCTCTTCGTCTTCGGTTCCTTTTCCTGATTTGCGTATTTCTTCTCACCGGGGTTTACCGGCGTTGTTGATTTCGGAGGAGGAAATTTCATCGCTTGATGCGCCATTAGAATTTTCTTTGGTTGATAGGTTTCCCGGCAATCGACCTTCCATTGATGCCATTCGAAAGTTTTTCTTGAACTTAAAACTCGTAGGTGATTGTTCGGTCGCAGTTCTTAATCCTAGAAATGTTTTGATTAAGTTTGTTAATGATTTGATTACTGTAAAATCTTCTCTCATCGATCTTATTTTGTGAATAATTGTTATATGAAAATGGTTAAATGGTCCCCAAATTTGGATGTGAGGTTGATTCCCCGATTGTTTTCATCTGGGTTTTGTTTCCCTATCTTAGACCCCATCTTTTCTCACCTCGGATCCTCTTCAGGTTGGGTTCTCTATTCGGCCGAACTTTGAAATCGGACGACGCCACTGCTTTGGGTTCTCGGCCTTCGGTTGCTCGCATCCTCGTGGAATTGGATGTCACCAAAAAATTTCCTGATAAAATCTGGGTGGGTTCGCTTAATACTGGCTATATTCAATTAGTAATTTTTGAAGATATCCTCCACTTTTGTATGCATTGTAATTCTTTAGGCCATTTGAAAGAGGATTGTTGTATTTTACATCCTCATCTTAATACTGTTTCTAAACCATTTCCTTGCTCTTCTTCTGCTCTGTGTGCGTTGCCTGGGGTGAATTTGGTTAATTCAGTTTCTGTTTTGCCCGTGTAGGAAGTTGGAGTTAATGCTCAGGTGAATGTTGACTAAGCTAATAACTTAGCGAATGTGGAGTATGTGGGAAACTTTGGATGATGGCTGTGACGCTTGTCCTCTGGCTTTGGCCTCTGAGGGCCTAGTTGTTGGTAATTTGGTCCCTTCCCTGTCTGTCCCTATCGAGAATGTTGGCCTAGTGGTGGGGAGTGAGGCGTCTTTAAGGGTTTTGGCTTCTCCTTTGGGCCCTTCTCTTTCTGCTCCCCTGGTTGGAGTTAGGTATTGTGATACTAATTTAAAGGCTAGTTTTTCTTGTGTGGATGTTGTGCTTGACCCGATAGAATTATCTGGGGAGGTAAATTTTGGGGTGCCTGTTGTATCGGGGTTGGTTGGTGTGTCTTCCCCTACCCAATTTTTAGTCCACACTAATGTGGTCTCGCCTGTGTCCAATGGCATTTCGGGAAGTTCAACTACTTTTATTAATGTTTCGATTACTATTATGTCTGCTAGTGAATTGAAGTCTTATGTGGCTAAATCTGTCAAAATTTCTTTTTTGGTGCAAAATGATTGGCTTATTCTGAGTGATTCTTCTTTGTTTGATGGGGAGGAGGATGAGGATTTTGGCGAATGTGAGGAGGTCGCACCTGTTAAGCTTGCTAACCCTAGTCCCTTTAATGGTGGTAATAAACGTAAGAATAAAGATAAAAAGAAATAGGCTCTGCTTTTTTTCTAATTGCTTTTTGGCGGGGGTTTTTGACGGCTTTGTGGACAATGATGATGAAGCCCCCAGCTTCCCCTCTCTGACTTGGCTAGTTGGCAACCGAGGTGATTTGGACTTGTGCTTGGATTGCTTGATGGTTAGGTTTTGGTGGACTTCTCACCTATGGATGATCCGTGGCTGGTCGTGTGAATGGTTCAGGGGGCTTCCATTCCTGAGTCCAATTTCGAGTTATTTTACTCTCAGTGTATTGACTCGAGCTATATGTTTTGAGTCATTTTCTATATTGTTGCAATGGTTGGGGGCCTTGGACTGTAATTTTCTTCTGATTGAATAAATGGTTTATTTTTCTATATATATATATATATATATATATAATTTATTTCTACACTATCTTTAAAATATATCTGAACTAAATATTTACAATCAAACTGCCTCTCGAATGATTTCTGTCCAGGTGAAGGTTGGAGCTTTGGATATTCAGAGACCAGTTACGTTGGGCAAATGATTTCTTTCGTTAATCCCTAGTCAAATATGAAAGAATATTTTGAAATATTTTCAATAAATATTATCAAATTGTAGGATAAAATGGTATGGAAAATCGAATAGAGAGAATGATATATTATGCTTCTACACAAACGGAAAAAATATAACAAAGATCCTGATGAGCTTTTCATGCTACAAAAATGATTTACATGAGGATCACGTGTTCTCTTAAAGAAAAAAAACAACAGAAATGGTACTTTATTTATTATTTAGAATTAAGATGAATATATAATAGATTTTGTGATTATATTCACTTAAAACCTTACATTCTCTTTAAGAAAAAATTATATTTAATTATACAAAATTTTTTTTAGATAATATAAAATATAATTATATATATTAATATTCATATTTTTTATTTATATAATAACACCATCAAATACTTATCTCATTAAGTGTGGTTGTTATATATATATATATATATATATATATATATATATATATATATATATATATATATATATATATATATATATATATATAAAACTTATTTTTCATAATGTCCTTTTACACAATATATTAAGAAATTCATTTTATACTTATTCAATAAATTTTATATTAGAATTTATTCACATCTTTTTCCGTGAAATAAAATAAAATAAAACACATCTTTTACAAAGTTTTCTTTCAACTGCCATGCCAACCTTTTGCAGTTCACCATAGTTTTAAATTGATATCAATTGCTGTTAAAGATTTTTTCAGCATATATAAGATTCCTCCACCAAGTCACGCTTACAGAGGAGGACATAGTTCAATCCAATGAAAAATTATTCTATGTGAAATTCCATCCGGATGCCTAAGCCTCTAGCTTAGTACGGTTTAGTACTAGGGGTGTCAATTCGGGTAAGCGAGTCGGGTTTGGGTCGAACCCGGAACTGACCCGGCACTGTTTGGGTCAACCCAAACCCGACCCGATTCGGGTCCGGGTCAACCCGACCTGACACAAATGACCCGAAGTTGACCTAAAATTATTAATTTTCGGGACAAAAATCAAGTCAATATTCGATTTTTGGGTCAAAAACGGGTCAATCTTGGGTTTTCGGGTCAAATATGAGTTTTTGTGTCACTTTCGAGTCAATTTCGAGTTGCTGGCTCAACCCGAACCTGACCCGATTTTTAAAACGGGTTGATTTGTTCACCAGAACCCGACCTGTTTCGGGTTTGGGTTGACCCGAACCCGGATTTTTCTGGGTCGGATTTGGGTCGTGTTTCGGGTCGTGTCAAAAATTGACACCCCTATTCAGTACCATGGTAACGAGTGTCAGTATTGTTGCTTGGTATTACTAAGGTGACACATTCTGATTATTATATAATGTAAAGTTCTGTTTGACATCCGCATAGAAGAATATTTTAATCCAAGGCAATGCATCATCTATTTTGGACAACTTTTGATCATTAAATTTTTATTAATTTTAAAAAATTTTGTAATAAAAAAATATTTTAAAAGTCAATAAAAAAGCTATTCAAAATAAAAACAGAGCGGCTTTCTTATTGCTTGCTAAATTAAGATATTTTTTAGAACAATTTTGCATTAAAAATTTACTTTAAAAATAGTAAGAAAGTTATCTTCATAAACCTTGAAAACAATAAAATATTTTTCCTCAAGCATTGCCAACGCAAATAAGATTATTGTTGCATGCTAGAAAATACACGGTGGTAGAGTTTGTAAATTCGAGTCCGAGCGTTGTACGAAGATTCAGCACACAAACAGAAAAGAGAATGAGCATCAGAGTTTTTACGTGGAAAACCCCAAAAAGGGAAAAAACCACGGGGCCTCGCCCAGCTAAAATGTTCCACTAGTGTTTTTGTAAATTACAAGAAACTGATTCGTCCCACAAATCGATTGTGGGACGATCAGATTACAACTTAAAGCAAATTTACAAAGTTTCGCAAAATCCCGTCGTTTCCCGAAAATCCGACAGAGTTCCGGCGTATTCAGGCGGCGGGAAGAGCTCCGACGGTGGTCGAGGAGGAGAGGATTCACCTTTTCTCCTTTCTCTTCTTCTTCTCTCTCTTTACTTGAGTCCCCTTTGTGAAGAATGAGGGCTCTATTTATAGTTTTTCTGGAGTGGCATGATTTGTAAATAGGTGTGAGAGCGGAGTGGTTTGAATGGACGGCCGATATCGAATCCTTCGATTGTGCACCGTTCGTTGGACATTTGGACGCCTTAATGATGTCGGAATTCGGCGATCTTGGGCTCGTTGGATTCCTCTCGTCGAGCCGCTCGATTCGAATATAAGCTCGTTAAAATCGGAGACCGTTTGTTAACTCAAATTGCGGTTTGAACCTTCCAACGATGCTTCGGGTCCTTGATTTGGACCCATTTGGGCTCGGATTGGGTATAATTTGGTGTTGTTTGGTTCGTATTTCCGAGATGCTCAGTTTGACTATAAGCTCGCTGAAATCGGAGTTCGAATGCTCTAGATTTTAATTTTTAAAGTTTCCGGTTAGATTTTGCCTCGAGATCGTGCTTGATCAAGATAATTTTTTGAGAATACATCAATCATAATTTAATTTCTTCCTTTCGCCAGCTTGTTGCATTTTTACTTTTTCCCCTCTTGTCGCTATGCATGTTGAGTTAATTAAGTTAATTAGTTCATTAATTAGAATTTTTATCTATAAGAAGGCTTTAGTCGTTGAGGAGTTTTCTTGCAAATTAAAGAATTGAGGAAACAAAGAAGTGATGGGTCAGAGCCTTAGCTCATGCTGCTTCGACGACTCAGTGTTGTTCAACATGGAATTAGGAGACGGTGCTCCTACTTCTAAGCTGAAGCCGATGATGCTGGAGAAGCCTGTGAAGGCTGAAGGAGAGAAGCCAGTGAAGGCTGAAGAAGAGAAGTCGGTGGCTATGATGGTGCCTAACTTCCCTGTTATTTCTCTCCCCAGTGTTCTCTGAGGGTCGCTGAGGATTTGTGTGGGATAGCTTTTTTTATTGTTTTGTTTTTCATGCCATAATCATAATTTTCTTTAGCTATTACTTTCTTCGAAAAAGATTTGATTATTTCACACATATCCAAAAAATATTAATAATTTTTTATAATATCAATAGTTTTTAATAATAAAATAATATAAAAAATAATTATTATATTTAACAAACTATTGACTTAAATATTGAACTATTTTTAAAAATAAAGCATAACATGCATGATTTAATTATTAAAATAAAAACCAATGGAAAAAAACTCTTCAATGATTTTAATTAATGAAAGCCTTATATTTTAGTTAATTTTAATGCTTGAAAAATCATAGTGATGCAAAGACATAAGCGCGTTAATGTTAATTTTTGCCCAAATTTGATCTTCCAGGCATATTTTTCAAAATTACATATAGCAGGTGCATTATTTAACTAATTATGTGATTTATGAGATATATAAAATCAAATTGCTCATTCATATATTTATTAGTGATCATTTTTTAAGAAAACATACAAAATAAAGTGCATCCCAATTCTTAGAAAATAGTATTAAGGTTTTCGTTATTTCTAGCTATATGAAACAGAATGAGAAGTTCATAAGTTAAAAAAAAAAAAAAAAAAACCTAGTGGCATATTAGTTAAATGAGAGTTATATCTCACAGATTTGAATTAAATTTATGACTCATAATTTTAAAAAATAAATAAATAAAAAATTTTAAAATTAGAGTAAGGCTTCGTTTAGAATAATTTTATTATTACTTTTAAAATAAATTTTTTGTAAAAATTTTTTTACTAAAAATTATTTTAAAAAATAATTAAAAAAAATTATCCGGAACAAAACCTACATATTAGACAAAATTTTATATCATTCGAGTCTATGTTCCAACAAATATTTATTTGATGAAGATTTAATTTAAAAAATCATTTTTTTTAGATATTCGACATAAAAATAATGCGGGGAATTAGAAACTTACATAGAAGAAATAAAAAAAAGGTAATTACGCAAGCTATTGATGAAAATATTTAAACAGGTTGAAATATTACTCGAATAAAAAATGTTATACGCAAACATGTGGTGCTTTTACTTCGATCGGTGCTTGGCAGCCAAGTAATGACTAGTCAAAGTCACAAAGAAGATCGTAAGAATATTTCGCGTCAGACATGACGACTAGTTTGAGGAAGTCACGACTAACATGTAATGATTTGATTGGACGGCCAAAATCTAAGCACGAAATGAAGACAATAATGATTCCACTTATTTTGATATAAAAGGATCCCATCTCCTCTATGATGAGCATCCAAATTCAAAGAGTCCCAAGAAATCTGAGAAGCTTACAGCTTACAGTACAAAGCTCACCGATACAACGAAGGAGCAAATCAATTAATAGAGCTTCAAACATGTCATGCTTCTGCTTCTTCTCTAAGGTGGAACCCTTGAAACAATCTCATAAAGCTCCTGCATCCTCTTCAAACAATGAGAAGATTGTGAAGTCTGCCAAAGTCAAGGAAGAGCTTCCACGAGAAGAATTACAGAAAGAGAAGCCAATGAAAATGAATAATGAGAGGTTGGCCATTATGGTGTCGCATTTCCCTGTCCAGAGATGGCCTGGAATTCTCTGATTTTCTTTTCTTAATAAAGCTGAGTTCAGTACTGTTCTGTGTTCACCAAAGATTGGCGCGCGGAGGAGAGAAATCGGTACTAACACCACCTGGGACGCAGTTCTTCACTTCAACCACAGGAGCTAGAATCAGAAGGGGTTCCTCAATAAGTTGCCATAAGAATATCTTAGCATATAAATTATATTCCTCATTATTCAAATTCCATTTGAAGTCCTACTAGCAAAGAGAAGAATAACAGTCGTTCCATTGTGCTGTCCTTGTTTTGGGGCTGTAATAGTAGTAATTTTACAGTTGTATTTATGTATTCTTTTTTTCATCTAAAATAGTTTTTTTTTTTTTTTCATTGTGTATGATTTTATATTGATTTTTTCAAATACAAATTGGGGATTTTATATTAATTAGTTTTGTAATTTTTATAGTGAAGTTAATCTGCTTCAAGATAAATCAAAGGTTAGGCAAACATTCTTTATCTTGATGTTTTAAGAATTTAGAATTTTTAGTCATCCTGAAGAAGAAAAGTCATAAACTTAAGCAGTATGAGTTGGACCACCTTCCTTTATCCTAAGAGAATAAAATTACCAAAAAATGTAATAATCTTTAGTTCTTTACAGTGATTTTTGTTGTTATATAGAAATGAGTGGTAAAAGAAATGAGATGTGGAAACCCAAAAAACTGGGGAATTGCATATAACAAAATGTAATAACTAAAACAAAAGATCAGGCAAATATTATATAGCAGTTCCCAGTGAGAGATGAATAATTAAAAAAAGGCTCAAATTAATCAAAACTTATAAACCATGTGATTTATGATAAGGCTTTGTTGAAAGCCTCAAAATGGAGGCAATAACATGTCCAATGATATGTAAAATTTGAGAAATTATTTTGTGCGGAGTCTGAATGCGTGCGGACTCCAATTTAAATTAATCACGTCATCTATACACAGAATGTGTATTATACATATCTTATATACAAGATTGTAGCTAGATAGGTTGCACCATATATTATTATAATTTTTCTTAAAATTAGGAGACATATGGACAAAAACTATATGGGTAAACCACATATTATTATAAAAATTGTCCTTATTGCCATTTCAAAAGAAATATTGTTGGTACGCTATCTCTCGTATGAAGGTATCCTAAAGAAATTTCTTGGCATTAGAGGACATGTGGCAAAGAAGATAAAATTAAAACAAAAATGCAAAACCTAAGTAGGGGTCTCAAAAAGGGCCAAGCGTTCATTTTGATCCCGAATTGATCAGGGTCCAAATAGGTTGACCCTAAGTCCTAACACGATCGAGTATTGCAAAAGGTTTAGGAAGTCCAATCCGGACTCAATTCATCAGGTTACCGGATTGACCCGACCCGACCCAATAACCCATAATATAGGAATGAGATCGATTGATTGAGCGCGTTCTGTAATGTGCATAGATGCAAGCGCCGACACCTAACTAAAGACCTCCAAGGCTCCAAAGAAAAACAGAAAAGTTCTACTAATATTTCAATTCCATTAGCGGCAATTGTGGGCGGGAACCGTCGACCTAAGATGTAGAGATTCCACCATCCAAAATCCTACACAGCACCTTTGAAGGCTTGAGGACGGCCGAGGGCATCGGAACGTTGTTTGGTACCGAAATTGGTCTTCAAATCTTTGTTGTGCACGAACTATTTGATTAATAATTTAATTTAATTTTAAAAGTAATTTTTATCGTCATGAAAATTCAGCAACCTTCCAGCGCCCCCTCCTCCTAAGTGGAGTTTGGGGAGGACACTTGCCCTTTCGATCCGCCCAGCTGGAAAGATAATCAATGGTTGAGGGCATAAGGACGTTGTCGAGTCCCGGAATTGGTTTTCAAATCTTCGATCCACTCGGCACGATTAGATCATCGGCAGAGGGCTTTGGGGGACCGTATCAACTCCGGGATTTCCTTCAAATCTTCTCCCAATATGATACATGTTTTAAAATCCCTTCTCTTCTTTATTATTATTATTATTATATTATTTTATTATTATTATATAATGAAATAATTTTTATATATTATAGAGAGAGAGGGAGAGAGCCGAGATAGACAGAGCCCGACGGGAGCAGGTCGCAGGAGGGAATCACGCACGGGCGGCGGCGAGTCAGGCCGAAGGCAGGTCGATGGCGAGCTTGGCTGGACCGGAGGCGGGTCAGGTAGTCGGAGTCAGATCCGACCGGTAGAGGCGGCTAGAGCACGGTGGTGTGTGGGTTGGAGTTGCAACCGGAGATGGATGAGTCCGACTTCGACGTCAGTGGTTTGAGTCGCCGACGGCATGAGGATCAGAGGACGGCTGGAGGATTGCGGGTTAATGGAGTGTTGCTGGAGGTCGACGATGAAGGCAAGTCGACCGTTGGTTCGTCCAAGTCTGGGGCACGGTGGGGTCAGCCGTTTGAGCCGATGGAAGTCGATGGGATGAGGAGCAAAGGGATGACTGAGAGCGCAGGTAAGCTTCTGAAAATTTTCAAGATCCTGGCATTAACAACTGTTAGAGAGACATTTCGGTCTACGCCGACGAGGTTGAGCGTGGCGGTGATCACTTCCATGGCGTTGAGGCCGAGCAAGCTAAGGTCATCTCCAACCGAGAACTCTATTTTTCACGACAAAATACCGCAAAAGGCAAAGATGGCGTGGTGCTGCTCCAATCCAACGCAATTTTTTTGCTTCTGCGCCAAGGTAACGACCCTTCTCCTTCCCCGCATTTTTCCGGTTGACAGTGTTGACAGCTCAGCAAGAATGGAAAAACAACGAAAACAAATAGTTTGCTTACAGCCGCAAAAGCGGTTATTTCTGTTATCAAGCTTATCATGTAACTCAACTATAAATACTCATGTAACAGCTGAAACAGAGTAATGAAAAATATTCTCATCTCTGCATTTCTCTTCTTGACTTTCTTTTCAACCGAAGCTTAGAGCTTTAGTTCTTAAACTGTTTGTCTCATCGACACATCAGTTTTCATGGTATCAGAGCAACGCGTGAAGAAGACATATCTCCAGTTTTTTTTTAAGCATCATCATGGCTGCATCATCCTCCAATTCACCGACGATGGATTCAAATTCGTCGATCACGGTCATAACGATCCCACCGCAGCTTAAATTCTTGATGAATAACATCAAGAATTTGATTCCGCACTCACTGACGTCGGAAAACTACGCGATCTGGAGCTGCCATGTAGAGAAAATCTTCATCGCCAATGGTTTCAAAGGTTTTCTTGATGGATCGCTCAAGTGTCCGCTGCAATCATCTAACTCTGAAGGATCGTCTGCAATTAATCACACAACATCACGTGAAAATTGGATTCTTACCGACCAAAATCTCGCAGCAGCACTATACTATGTGATTTCACCGTCGATTCTCCCATATGTTCTAACGCTCACTCACTGTCACGACATCTGGGCGACTTTGTCGCATCGACTTCAAGCTACAAACAGATCTCGTATTATACAGTTAAAAAGTGAACTGCATCACTTGTCTAAGGGAAACAAGACAATGACGCAGTATCTTCTTGAAATAAAATCCAAAATCGATGCTATCAATGCCACCGGGCACTCTATTGACCCAGAGGATGTGATTCTTTATACATTGAACGGACTTCCGGCATCCTATCAGTCCTTTAAGACGGAAATTCGAACCAACCTGCAACCGCTGAATTTAGATGATCTGTACAGCTTGTTGTGCAGCGAAGAACAGATCCTACTTACAGAAGCCACGCGAGATTTACAGTCACTAAATGTGACAGATAATTCTATGGCTCTCACAGCCTCGAGAGGTCGAGGCCGAGGGAGATATAACAACACTTCTCGCGGCAACAGAGGTCGTCGAACAAACCAGACATCAGGACGAGGAGAACGTTCTGATAAAAATCCCAACAGAAACATTACATTCCAGATTTGCAGCCGTATAGGTCACTCTGCAATTCGATGCTGGTACAGGAATGATCCATCTTATACTGATACAGGCACACAAAATGTGCTAATTACAACTCAAGATTCGACATCTCAATCTGATTGGTTCCTCGACAGCGGGGCTTCTACGCATTTGACGTCTGATTCATCTCAACTGAACTACTCGGAGCCATACAGTGGATCATCTCAGGTAGTCGTTGGCAATGGACAACATCTTCCAATTCAAAACACTGGTCGTGGACTCCTTCCTACACCATCAGGTAATCTTCTTCTTCACAAAGTTCATCACGTTCCAAATTTATCCTTCAACCTTCTTTCAGTTCATCAGCTAGCCACTGATAACAACTGTGTAATTTCCTTCTCCTCAAATGGCTACCAAATAAAGGATTTGAAGACTCATCGTCTTCTACTGCAAGGCCCATGTCATAATGGTCTTTACAGAATCCACTCGCCTGCTCAAACTTCACATCTAGCATTGATTTCTGCTCAAATAATTCCGGATTTGTGGCATAGTCGCCTTGGGCATCCGGCTGCTGCTACTCTACGTCTTCTAGCAAATAAACACTCTGCTATTTGTAATTCTTCGCTTCAAATTTGTAACACATGTTGTCTTGCTAAAAGCAGACGATTACCTTTCTCTAATTCCATGTCAAATACTAGTCTACCTTTTCAGTTAGTACACACTGATCTATGGGGACCGGCACCCTCACTGTCTGTACAAGGGTATCGATATTACATTTCCTTTATTGATGATCATACCCGGTTTTGTTGGACGTTTCCTTTGCGTCAAAAATCTGAAACAACTAATACATTCATAAAATTTCATAAATATATCAAATGTCAATTCAAATGTGAAATTCAAAACATCAGAACCGACGGTGGTGGGGAATACTTAAATAACAATTTCAAAGCTTATTGTTCTGATAATGGCATCCATCATCAGTTCACTTGTCCTCACACACCATCCCAAAACGGTATTGCTGAGAGAAAACATCGACATTTGATTGAAACTGTTCGAAGCCTGTTAATTCATTGAAACCTTCCTTCAACATTCTGGGTCGAAGCATTACACACGGCCACTTATCTTATCAACAGGCTGCCAACGCCCACTCTTCATAACAAAACACCATTTGAGAAATTATATAACACAACTCCTTCATATACACACCTAAAGATATTCGGATGCCTATGCTATCCATGGATGAGACCCTATGTAAAATCAAAACTATCACCTCTTTCTCTACCATGTATTTTCATAGGCTATGCTCAAGCTCAAAAAGGGTATCGATGTTTAGACCCCACAAACAATCGAGTCTATGTCTCAAGACATGTCATCTTCAATGAAAGCAAATTTCCATTCCTATCTCAACAAACAATATCAACTTCAGAAAATTCTCAAATAAACCCACATACTATACCTCCCTGTTACTCGTTCCAAACTACAGCTTTCGAAATTCATCTGTAATCAATACAACCTCAACATCTTCTCAATCACAAAATGTTTCCACCCGATCAACCTCAAACTCCTCTCATCCGTCCACCAATTTATCTCCAAATTCTACTTCGCCAATCTCACATCCTGAGCCAATGACTATGAGACCACTGGTTCCTACACACTCAATGCGAACCCGTTCTCAGACAGGACATCAGAAACCCAAAATAATATTTGATCTTATTCACAATGTGCATGAAGACAATCCCACGACATATGCTCAGGCTATCAAACATCAGCACTGGAGGATGGCCATGTCTCATGAATTTCAAGCATTACAAACACAAGGTACATGGGAACTAGTTCCACCATCGAACCACATTCCCATCGGGTGTAAATGGACATTCAAAAAGAAATACAATACAGATGGAACAATTTCTCAATACAAAGCACGGTTGTTGCATTGGGATGTCATCAAGAACATGGATTAAACTATAGTGAAACGTTTAGTCCAGTAGCCAAAATGACTACAGTTCGGGTTCTTCTAGTTCTCGCCACACATCACAAATGGAATATACATCAACTAGATGTATCGAATGCCTTCTTACACGGCAAGCTTTCTGATACGGTCTATATGAAACAACCAATGGGATTCATTGATGAAAATTTTCCCAATCATGTTTGCAAACTAAAGAAAGCAATATACGGTCTCAAACAAGCACCGAGGCAGTGGTTTGAGACACTGACAGGCTTCCTTCACAGTCTCGGCTTCATCACAAGTCATTCGGATTCATCGCTTTTGATCTATAAACACAAAGGGGTCGTAACGTATTTTTTAATATACGTTGATGACATACTGATAATGGGAAACAACTCTCAACATATTGATGGCCTGCTACAACAACTAAACCAAACATTTCGTATGAAGAACCTGGGCTCTCTAGCTCAGTTTCTCGGAATCTCTGTACAGCACACAGAGAAAGGGCTCATTCTACATCAAGCAACATATGCAGAACAAATTTTGAATAAGGCAGGTATGTCCAACAGCAAGATGGTCTCTACACCCATCAGTTTCAAAACTGATAAACAACCAGATTCTCCGGCATTTGACAACCCAAAGCTCTACCGTCAACTAGTGGGTGCATTACAATATTTGACACTAACAAGACCAGACATTACCTATGTTGTTAATAGAGCTTGTCAGCATATGCACCAACCGACTGTATCTAACTTTGAATTCCTGAAAAGAATTCTACGTTACATAGCCGGTTCAAAACAAACAGGAATTCCGATTGGTGCAGAATCATTGAAACTAAGTTCCTACACCGACTCCGATTGGGCCGGGGATTCACACGATAGGAAATCAACAACAGGATATTGCAATTTCCTGGGATCTACTCCTATCTCGTGGTGTGCAAAGAAGCAAACCACAGTGGCGCGGTCCTCGACTGAGTCCGAATACAGAGCCATTGCGTTAACAACCACTGAGATCATTTGGCTGAGGCGACTACTTGAAGAACTAGACTGCACACAGGCAAAACCGACACCATTGTATTGTGACAATACTTCAACTATAGCATTAGCAAATAATCCCGTATATCATGCGAGAACAAAACACATAGAAATTGATTGTCACTTTATACGAGAATGCATCAAAAATCAGTTCATACAAGTGCATCACATTGCTTCCAAGGATCAGATAGCTGATTTATTTACCAAGCCCCTTTCCATTTCTCGCTTCAAGCAACTCATTACCAAACTAACAGTTCCGACTGAACCATTAGCTTGCAGGGGAATGTTGACAGCTCAGCAAGAATGGAAAAACAACGAAAACAAATAGTTTGCTTACAGCCGCAAAAGCGGTTATTTCTGTTATCAAGCTTATCATGTAACTCAACTATAAATACTCATGTAACAGCTGAAACAGAGTAATGAAAAATATTCTCATCTCTGCATTTCTCTTCTTGACTTTCTTTTCAACCGAAGCTTAGAGCTTCAGTTCTTAAACTGTTTGTCTCATCGACACATCAGTTTTCAGACAGAGAAAAATGGCGTGGGTGAACAGTGCAACGCCAATATTGGCGTTGCACTGTTCACCCGCAAGCAAATGGAGGATTTTTTGGCGTTCGGCTGGAAAGAAGGAATGACGCCAAACGCTCGTTAGGCGTTCGGTTGGAGATGCCCTAAGGGTGTGATTATTATCGAGGGAGCAGGTCCCGTGGTAGAGCCAGGATTGAGCACCAAAGAGTCAGGATTTTTGGGTCATTTTGGCTTCATCTCAGGTTTTTAGGTAAGCCTGAATTGAACCCTGTTTTAGAAATGGGTCAGATTCTCGAACCCAAACCTGATGCGGAAGGCAAATAAGTTGACTTGAACTCAAAATTTTTTGAAATCAATTCGGGCCGGGTCAAATTTTGACGCCCTTAAACCTTAGCAACTATAAATGTAAAAAGGAAATCATCTCAAATTCAGATTTAAGAATACATTTAAAAAGATCTCTTCTAAATTTTCATCTGCTTTTAAGTCGAATAGCAAAGTGAATCTTCGCAACGCATATCAATCACATTGCACGTATCAAAAACAAAAAACAAAAAAACAGTGTTCTTTCAACCAATAAATAGTATGCAATAAGAAGAAAAAAAATTCCTTTTGATGACTTGTAAGGTGTAAGAGAGGTTGTCTCGGCCATGAGGTAAAACTTTCAGATAAAGAGCATCCCATGTAAAAAAGTCTCCGTTAGGAAAACTATTTTGAGAACAAATAGAGATATATAGTAATAAAAAAATAGGTGCATTAAAATTCATTAAGAGCATGACAAATGACAAATGATACGAGTCTGACTAACCATAATATCCCAAAAAACTTTTTTTTTCTTAAGACAACAAATTAGAATCTTCTAAACAAAAATTGTACAGTTAATACCATAAACCTAGAAGCAAACAAAATTTCTCCAACTCACCTTGGATACTTTATTAATAGTGTTGCGTCCAGGAGTATTCGCGGCGGTAGAGAAATATTTGTGGGAGGTTATTTTGGCACTGCGAGGGTCGGTTCCCTGAATTTGGCAACCATTGCTTTTGCTGGATTTTGGCTTTCCTTTTGCCTGATCTTCAGGCAATTATGATGTAGTTCTTTTACCTGAGTCCATTTTGTATTTCCCTTTTCCTCTCATTGTTTTTGTAATGTATTGTATTTCTTTTCTTAAGGTTTTGGGGTGGTATAGGTTTTCTATACTTACTTGTAACTAGTCTTTGTAATTTTCATTGATTAATATTTGGGCTTTTGCCCCCAATTCTCCCAAAAAAAAAATTTACATGAGGATCACGTGTTCTCTTAAAGAAAAAAATAATAACAGAAATGAATAAATGATACTTTATTTATTATTTAAAATTAAGAAGAATATTTAATAGATTTTGTGATAAAATTCACTTAAATCCTTACATTTTCTTTAAGACATTTTTAAATTTAAGTATACAAAAATATTTATAGATAATATAAAATATAATTATATATATTAATATTCACTTTTTTTAATTATATAACAACAACATGAAATATTTATCTCATTGTATGTGGTTTTATATATATATATATATATCTTTTTTTTCATAATGTCCTTTTACAAAGTATGTTAAGGAATTCATTTTATACTTATTCAACAAATTTTATATTATATGTAGACTATATATATATATATATATATATATATATATATATATATATATATCCACATCTTTTTCGGAGAAATAAAATAAAATAAAATACTTATTCAACAAAGTTTTCTTCCAACTGCCAGGCCAGCTTTTTGCAGTCCGCAATGATTTTAAATTGATATCGGTTATGCTGTTAAAGGTTTTTTTGAAAAAATTATTCTGTGCAGAAGTGGACCCCCTCCTGATGCCTAAGCTCATGTCTCGGTATGACCCTTGGTACTGCAGATTGTTATAATTGACGTGGCTCATCTTAATTGATATTCAAATGTAGAGCTGTGTTCAACATCGATCCGCACTTAATAATCTCTCATTTTTTTTAGCATAGATAAGTTCCTCTGCAAGTCATGCTTACAAAAGAGAAAAGGCAGGATTTTGTTTTGGACAATTTTGATTATTATTTTTATTATTTTTAAAAGAAACTAGTAATTAAAAAAAAACAATAAGAAAGCTGTTCAAAATAAAACCCGTGCAGCTTTCTTATTGCTTACTAAATTAAGTTATTTTTTAGAAAAGTTTTACGACTCAAAAAATTTTGCATTAAAAAATTTCTTTAAAAATAGTAAGAAAGCTATCATCATAAACCTTCAAAACAATAAAATATTTTTCCTCCAACACAAATAAGATCATAATTAAATTTCTTCCTTTGGCCAGCTTGTTGCATTTTAACTTTTTCCCCTCTTGTCGATATGCATTTTGAGTTAATTAAGTTAATTAGTTCATTAATTAGAATTTTTATCTATAAGAAGGCTTTAGTCGTTGAGGAGTTTTCTTGCAAATTAAAGGATTGAGGATACAAAGCAGTGATGGGTCAGAGCCTTAGCTCATGCTGCTTCGACGACTCAGTGTTGTTCAACATGGAATTAGGAGACGGTGCTCCTCCTTGTAAGCTAAGGCCGATGATGATGGAGAAGCCTGTGAAGGCTGAAGAAGAGAAGCCAGTCGCTATGGTGGTGCCTAAATTCCCTGTTATTTCTCTCCCCAGTGTTCTCTGAGAGTCACTGAGGGTTTGTGTGGGATACCTTTTTGTCTGTTTTGGAGAAATGTTCTTTAACAGATAATTAGATGTTTAATCCTGAAGAGAAACTATTCAGTTAAATATAAATATTATTATCCGAAGGAGAAGATCATAATGAAATTTCGTTAAAATGTGTTGATTTTTACTGAGTAGAAAAGAGTTCAACCTCGTCTCGACTGCTTCTCTTCTATATTATTAGATGATTTCTATACGGAGAGAATAATGGCTCCTTCATCTCTATGTTTTTATTTTAATTGAGGATAAAAGAAATAATTACTTTTGGCAATAAGAGTTTAATTTATTTATTAGCTTATGAAGATTTGAGTATTTTAAGCATATGCAAAAATATTTATGATTTTTAAAATTATTAATAATATTTTAATATTTAAAATAATTATTAAATTTTGCAAACTATTGACTTAAATATTGAACTATTTTTTAAAATAGGAGCATAACATGCATGATATAATTATTAAAAACAAAACCAATGGAAAAGAATTCTTCAATGATTTTAATTAATGAAAACCCAATATTTTAGTTAATTTTAATGTCTGAAAAATCACAGTCATGCAAAGAAGTAAAGGCTAAAAGTAATTGCATCAAATTCGTAAATATGCATGCTTAACATACTAAAAAAATTTGAGATTTTTTTTAACTGTAACTAATTAATCTAATAAAATTAGAGTTTTAAAATTTTTAATAAATATAAATATATATTAATAATTATGGAAAGTTTTTTTTAAAGCAACTTGTATAAAGATTAAAGGAAAATTTTCATTATGATTCATAATTCTAAAAATATATAAATAAAAATTGTCTGAAGTAGAGTAAAGCTTCCTTTGGATTAGTTTTTCTATTACTTTTTAAAATAATTTTTAATATAAATATTTTTGAGCTAGAAATTTTTAAACTAGAAAATTGTTTTAAAAATCAATAAAAAAATTGTCCCAAACCAAGCCTAAGTCATATAGGACAAAATTCTATATCATTCATGCCGATGTTCCAACAAATGTTTGTTTAATAAAGATTTAATTTAAAAAGTTATATTTTTTAGATATTCCACATAAAAATAATGCGGGGAATTAGAAACATACAAGAAATTAAAAAAAAAAAGGTAATTACACAATCTATAATTGATCACAATATTTAAACAGGTAGAAATATTACTCGAATAAAATGAACATTCTCATCAAAATGTTCTATGCAAACATGTGGTGCTTGGCAGCCAAGTAATGACTAGTCAAAGTCTCAAAGAAGTTCGACAAGAAAATTTGGCGTCAAACATGACGACTAGTTTGAGGAAGTTGCAACTAACATGTAATGGTTTGATTGGAAGGCCAAAATCTAAGAAAAAAACGATAATGATTCCACTTGTTTTAATATAAAAGGATCCCATCTCTTCTATGAAGAGCATCCAAATTCAAAGAGTCCCAAGAAATCTGAGAAGCTTACAGTACAAAGCTCACCGATACAAAGGAGGAGCAAATCAATTAATAGAGCCTCAACCATGTCATGCTTCTGCTTCTTCTCTAAGGTAGAACCCATGAAACAATCTCATAAAGCTCCAGCATCCTCTTCAAACAATGAGAAGATTGTGAAGTCTGCCAAAGTCAAGGAAGAGCTTCCACGAGAAGAATTACAGAAAGAGAAGCCAATGAAAATGAATAATGAGAGATTGGCCATGATGGTGTCGCATTTCCCTGTCCAGAGACGGCCTGGAATTCTCTGATTTTCTTTTCTTAATACAGCTGATCAGTTCAGTACTGTTCTGTGTTCACCGAAGGTTGGCGGAGGAGAGAAATCAGTACTAACACCACTTGGGACGCAGTTCTTCACTTCAACCACTGGAACTAGCTAGAATCAGGATTCAATTATATTCCTTATTATTCAATTTCCACTTGAAGTCCTACAAGCAAAGAGAAGAATAACAGTGGTTCCATTGTGCTGTGCTTGTCTTGGGGCTCTAAGAGTAGTAATTTTTCAGTTGTATTTATGCATTCTTATTTTCATCTAAAATAGTTTTTTTTTTCATTGTGTTTGATTTTATATTGATTTTCTTCAAATACAAATTGCGGATTTTATATTAATTAGTTTTGTAATTTTTTATAATTTGTATAGTGAAGTTAATCTGCTTCAAGATAAATCAAAGGTTGGGCAAACATTCTTTATCTTCATCATGTTCTAAGAATTTAGAATTTTTAGTCATTCTGAAGAAGAAAAGTCATAAGCTTAAGCAGCATGAGTTAGACCACCTTTCTTTATCCTAAGAGATTAAAATTACCAAAATTTTTATAATCTTTACACTGATTTTTGTTGTTAGTTTGTGTTATTTCTTTTAATTTTTGTTGTGTATTATTTAAATTATCCAATTTCAGTAAAAATTAAAGTAGAAAATTTTGTTGAATTATCACAACAACTCAATTTCATCTCAAGAAATAAAAAATATATATTTTCCACTCAAGCTCCCCACATCAACCTAGCAAGCGGAAATGAGTGTAAAAAGAAATGAATTATGGAAACCCAAAAAACTTGGGAATTACATGTAACAAAAAATAGTAACTAAAACAAAAGATCAAGAAAATATTATATAGCAGTTCCCAACGAGAGATGAATAATTAAAAAAGGCTTAAATAAATAAAATTTATAAACCATGTGATTTATGATAAGGCTTTGTTGAAAGCAGCAGAACGGAGGCAATGACATGTCCAATGTTATGTAAAATTGGAGAAATTATTTTGTGTGGAGTCTGGATGTATGCGGGCTCCAATTAAAATTAGTCACGTCATTTATATACATAATGTGTATTACACATATCATATATACAACATTGTACATAGGATGTACCATATATTATTATAATTTTTTTGTAAAATTAAGAGACATGTGGAAAAAAATTATATGGGTAAATCACATATTACTATAAAAGTTGTCATTATTTCCCTTTCAAAAGAAATATTGTTTGTATGCCAACTTTTATATGAAAGTATCCTAAAGAAATTTCTTGGCATTAGAGTTGTGGCAAAGAAGATAAAATTAAAACAAAAACGCAAAACCTAAGTAGGGGTCACAAAAGGGCCGCGTTCATTTTGTACCCGAATTGACCATGGTCCAAATAGGTTGACCCCAACACGACCGGGTTTTGCAAAAGGGTTAGGAAGTCTAACCCGGACCCCAATTCGTCGGGTTATCGGATTGACCCGACCCGACCCAATAACCCATAATATAGGAATGAGATCAGTTGATCGAGCGTGATCTGTAGTGTGTACAGATGCAAGCGTCGACACCTAACTAAAGACCTTCAAGGCTCCAAAGAAAAACAGAAAAGTTCTACTAATATTTTGATACCATTAGCGGCAATTGTGGGCGGGAACCGTTGACCTAAGATGCAGAGATTCCACCATCCAAAATCCTACACAGCACCTTTGAAGGCTTGAGGATGGCCGAGGACTTCGGGATGTTGTTTGGTCTCGAAATTGGTCTTCAAATCTTTGTTGCGCATGATCTATTTGATTAATAATTTAATTTAATTTTAAAAGTAATTTTTATCCCCTTGAAAATCCAGCAACCTTCCGATGCCCCCTCCTCCTGAGTGGAGTTTGGAGAGGACACTTGCCCTTTCGATCCACCCAGTCGGAAAGATAGTCAACGGCTGAGGGCATCAAGACGTTGTCGGGTCCTAGAATTAGTCTTCAAATCTTCAATCCACTCGACAGAATTAGATCATCGGCAGAGGACTTCGGGGGACCGTATCAACCCCAGGACTTCCTTCAAATCTTCTCCCACTATATGGTACATGTTTTAAAATCCCTTCTCTTTATTATTATTATTATTATTATTATTATTACTATATATATATATATATATATATATATATATATATATATATAATATATATATATATATATAATGAAATAATTTATATATTATAGAGAGAGAGAGAGGGAGAGAGCCGAGATAGACAGAGCTCGACGGGAGCAGGTCGCAGGAGGGAATCGCGTACGGGCGGCGGCGAGTCAGGCCGATGGCGAGCTTGGCTGGGCCGGAGGCGGGTCAGGTAGTCGATGTAATATCCGACCGGTAGAGGCAACTAGAGCACGGTGGTGTATGGGTTGGAGTTGCAGCCGGAGATGGATGAGGCCGACTTCGACGTCAGTGGTTTGTGTCGCCGGCGGGATGAGGATCAGGGGGCAGCTGGAGGCTAGCGGTTTAATGGAGTGTTGCTGGAGGTCGACGATGAAGGCAAGTCGATAGTTGGTTCGTCCGAGTCTGGGGCACGGTGGGTTCAGCCGTTTGAGCTGATGGAAGTTGATTGGATGAGGAGCAAATGGATGACTGAGAGCGCGGGTAAGCTTCTAAAAATTTTCAAGATCCTGGCATTAACAACTGTTAGAGAGACAATTCGGTCTACGCCGACGAGGTTGAGCATGGCGGTGATCACTTCCATGGCGTTGAGGCCGAGCAAGCTAAGGGTGTGGTTATTATCGAGAGAGTGGGTCCCGTGGCAGAGCCATGATTGAGCACCAAAGAGTCGGGATTTCGGGTCATTTTGAGTTCATCTCAGCTTTTTGGGTCAGCCTGAATTGAACCCAGTTTTAGAAATGGGTCGGACTCTCGAATCCAAACGTGAAGCGTAAGGGAAACGGGTTGATCACTTGAACCTAAAATTTTTCGGATCAATTCGGCTCGGATCAAAGTTTGACACCAATAATAATATCCTAAAAAACTTTTTTTTTCCTTAAGACAACAAATTAGAATCTTCTAAACAAAAATTGTACAGTTAATACCATAAACCTAGAAGCAAACAAAATTTCTCCAACTCACCTTGGATACTTTATTAATAGCATTACTATTACACAGAATGATTTGTAAAGCTTTCTAACAAGTGAAGTTTTTGTAGCTAGTTTTAATACAGCGAGAGTCATAGCTGTTAAAGCACAAATGTCAACAAAGTGAATCCATATACCCTGACCTCCAAATCAGCCTGAATGTATAAAAATTTCCTTAAAAAAAATATTAAGAAAGCTGTCTTATAAACCTTCAAAACAATAAAATATTTTTCCTCGAGCATTGCCAACGTAAATAAGAACATAATAAAATTCCCTTTCGCCTGCTTGCTTTTCAACTCTTTCCCCTCCCGTCTTCCCGCTATGCATTTTAAATTAATTGTTAATTAGTTCATTAATTAGAATTTTTATCTATAAGAAGGATTTAGTCGTTGAGGAGTTTTCTTACAAATAAAAGAATTGAGGAAACAAAGAAGTGATGGGTCAGAGCCTTAGCTCATGTTGCTTCGACGACTCGGTGTTGATAAACATGGAATTAGGAGATGGTGCTCCTCCATGTAAGCTTAAGCCGATGATGCTGGAGAAGCTTGTGAAGGCTGAAGAAGAGAAGCCTGTGAAGGCTGATGGTTTGTGAGGGGCAGCTTTTCATCTGTTTTGGAGAAATGTTCTTTAACTGATAATTAGATGATTATCCGAAAGAGAAAATAATCAGTTAAATGTAAATATTATTATCCGAAGGAGATGATCATAATGAAATTTCGTTAAAATGTGCTGATTTTTACTGAGTAGAAAAGAGTTCAACCTTGTCTCGACTGCTTCGCTTCTATATTATTAGATGATTTCTACAAGGGAGAGAATAATGGCTCCTTCATCTCTAAGTTTTTATTTTAATGGAGGGTAAAAGAAATAATTACTTTTTGGCAAGAAGAGTTTAATTTATTTATTAGTTTATGAAGATTTGAGTATTTTAAGCACATCCAAAAATATTTATAATTTTGGAAATTATTAATAGTCTTTTAATAATTACAATAATATCAAAAATAATTATTAAATTTAGCAAACTATTGACTTAAATATTGAACTATTTTTTAAAAATAGGACCATAGCATGCATGATATAATTATTAAAATCAAAACCAATGGAAAATAATTCTTCAATGATTTTAATTAATAAAAACCCTAGATTTTAGTTAATTTTAATGCTTGAAAAATCATAGTCATTCAAAGAAGTAAAGGTTAAAAATAATTGCATTAAATTCATAAATATGCATGATTAACATACTAAAACAATTAGAGATTTTTTTTTATAAAAACTTGGACAAATTAATCTAATTAAATTAGTGTTTTAAAGTTTTTTTTAATATAAAATATTTATTAATAATTATGAGAAGCTTTTTTTTTAAGCAACTTGTATAAAGATTAAAGGAAATTTTTCATTGTGCTTGAATTAATATACAAAACAAAGCAAACAAACCTTAAAAAAAATCTTAATATGCAATTTAAATCATTATTAGTATACTTGCAAGTCAAATGGTAGATCAATATTGAATGAATATCTATATCTCATTAAAGAGGATTGCAATATCATATTTTGTAACTATTTTGTTGGATAAATTGAAATCAAGAATTACGGTCCACTAGAATGAGTCATCGCCTCTAGTGCTTAACTAATTAACATAATTATATATATATATATATATATATATATATATATATATATATATATATAATATATATATATATATATATATATATATCGTTATAAATCTATGTATAATATCAATGAGATCTTTAAGGCTAAGAACTCTTGGAAGCATGAATTCTTTGCTCTACTTTCGAGTAAAAATCCAACTAACTTGATTGTCTTATTTTCATTCTCCTTTATAAAGTAGAAGATTGTTGATGCTTGATTCGACAATAAAACAAAAATGTTTAAATAGAAACACTAACAAGATTTATATCTAGTTAGAACAAGATTTTAAACAAGGTTTAAACAAAGCTCGAATAGGCTTCATCATGCTTGCAAATTTATTGATATGGAGATTGAACAAGGTTTGATAAATGATCAAAAGTGGATTGAACAAGGTTTGAACATTATCGGAATCATGATTTGAGCCATAATCTAATCTAGTGAACTACTTTTGAATATGATTTGAACTAGGCTCTAATAAAGTTTTAACAAGGTTCAAATTACAATGCTCATATATTTTTTGGCTTGATAAAATTTGATTCACTCACATGTTTCTTCAATTCTTCATTTAATTTTCAGTTCAGTCTCCATTAAAATAACCTCAATTCTCTTAATCGAAATTAATATAAATTACATGAATTATTAAATAATCATTTTGATCTTACATCTATAATAAAATTCAAAAAAAAAAAATCATGTTTTTGATGTGCAATTAAACTATTATATTCAACTAAATCATCATAATTCCCCGAAATTAAAAAAAAAATCATCTTTTGGAGAAATGTTCTTTAACTGATAGTTAGATGACTATCCAAAAGAGAAAATAATCAGTTAAATATTGTTGCGGCCCGAAAGATTCGTGGCGGTAGAGTGAGTAAAAGTTTCATCTTAGTGATGCACGGATATCCAGCACACAAATAAATAGAGAGAAATAAAACACATGATCTTTTTTTACAAGGAAAACACGAAGAGAGAAAAACCATGGGGCATCGCCCAGGTAAAAAGATTCTACTAAATTTGAGTGAATTACAAGGGTTGACATGTCCCTCGATTTAGAGGTGGTCAAATTACAATAATTTGAAGAGCTGGTCAAAGGTCTGGTGACGGTCGGGCGGAAGTATGGCGGCGGTCATCGGCCGGGCGAGGGTCCGGCGTAGGTCGGCGGCCAGGTGGTGGTCGGACGAAAGTCGGGCTGAAGTCCAGCGGTGGTCGTCTTCTAGGCGAAGGTCCGACGGCTGTAGGCGGCCAGGCGGTGGTCCGACAAAGGTCGGGCTCAAGTCCGGCGGCAATCGTCGGCCGGGCGGTGATCCAATGACAGTCATCATTATGGAGAAAAGTCTTAAGCTTAAGCAGTATGAGTTAGACAACCTTTCTTTATTCTAGGTGATTAAAATTACCAAAAATTTTAATAATCTTTACACTGATTTTTGTTGTTAATTTGTGTTACTTCTTTTAATTAATTTTTGTTATGTAAATTATCCAATTTCAGTAAAAAGTAAGTAGAAAAATTGTTGAATTATTACAATAACTCAAATATATATTATTCAGTCAAGCTCCCTGCATCAACCTAGCAAGCGGAAATGAGTGTTAAAAGAAATGAAGTATGGAAACCCAAAAAACTTGGGAATTACATATAACAAAATGTAATAACTAAAACAAAAGATCAAGAAAATATTATATAGCAGTTCCAAATGAGAGATCAATAATTAAAAAAGGCTCAAATAAATAAAATGTATAAACCATGTGATTTATGATAAGGCTTTGTTGAAAGCAGTGAAACGGAGGCAATAACATGTCCACGGATATGTAAAAGTGAAGAAATTATTTTGTGCAGAATCAGAGATTCCAATTAAAATTAGTCACATCATCTATACACAAAATGTGTATTATACATTTTTTTTTTATTTTTTTATTTTTTTTTTAAATTTTTTATTTTTTATGTGTATTATACATGTCCTATATACAAGATTGTAGATAGGTTGTACCGTATATTTTTATAATTTTTCATAAAATTAAGAGACAAAGTCACAAAGGCTATATTGGTAAACCACATATTATTATAAAAGTCATTATTGCCATTTCAAAAGAAATATTGTTTGTATGTCACATCTCGTATGAAAGTATCCTAAAGAAATTTCTTGGCATTAGAGGAGTTGTGGCAAAGAAGATAAAATTAAAAGAAAACTGCAAAACCTAAGTAGGGGTTTCAAAACGGATCAACAGGTCGGGTTAGGGTTCAACCCGAATTGACCACAGTCCAAACAAATTGACCCTTACCCGATCGGGTTTTGCAAACAGGTCATGAAGTCAAACCCGGTCCCAATTTATCGGGTTAACGGATTGACCCGACCCGATCCACAAACCCATAATACAGAAATGAGATCGGTTAATCGGGTGCAATCCGCAGTGTGCACATATGCAAGCGCCAACACCTAACCAAAGACTTCCAAGGCTCCAAAGAAACATAAAAAAGTTCTGCTAATATTTAGATACCATTAGCAGCAATTATGGGCGGGGACCGTCGACCTAACATGCATAGATTCCACCATTCAGAATCCTACGCAACACCTTTAAAGGCTTGAAGTAGCATCTAGTTTATCTGCATATCACCTTGTATGCATTGCAGATGACATTCGGCAATGAGGCCCCGGTCTTCTTGGCTACACACACCATACTTCTTAATCACAAGCCGCTTACCATTGGAGGAACAGTTGTTGAAGCCGGAAATTTTCGCGATTCAAGAATTGGCAGCTGTCGGGGAGGGATTTGGATCTATGCCAAAGATGCTTAGCGCGATGGCGGCTTCCATGACGTCAAGGCTGAGCGCCATAGAGTCGGGATTTCAAGTCATCTCGGGTTGCATGATCTCGGATTGTCAAGTTAATCGAATCTGACTTGATTTTAGAAATGGGTCCGAATCTCAAACCCTAATTTGACCAGTAAGGCAAACAGGTTGACATAAACCCAGAATTTTTCAGGTTGGGCTGAGGTCGGATTTCAGATCGGGTTAAATTTTGACATCCCTAAACCTAAGCAACCATAAGTGTAAAAAGGAAATCATTAGCAAAGTAAATCTTCGCATCGCATATCAATCACATTGCACGTATCCAAAAAAAAAAACAGTGTTCTTTCAACCAATAAATAGTATGCAATAAGAAGAAAAAAAAATCCTTTTGATAACTTATAAGTTGTAAGAGACAACCGGCCATGAGTTAAACCTTTCAGATAAAGAACATCCCATGTAAAATAATTGTCCGTTAGGGAAACTATTTTGAGAACAAATAGAGATATAAAGCTAGTAATAAAAAATAGGTGTATTAAAATTCATTAAGAGCGCGACAAATGACAAATGATACTAGTCTGACTAACCCTAATATCCCAAAAAACTTTTTTTTGTTTTTTGTTTTCGTAAGACTACAAATAAGAATCTTCCAAACAAAAATGGTACAGTTAATACCATAAACGTAGAAGCAAACAAATTTTCTCCAACTCACCTTGGATACTTTATTAATAGCATAACTATTACACAATAACTAGTAATGAGCAGGCTGGTGATTCTAAGCTTCTGAGTAGTATTTTTACTGACCACAATCAGATCTTTAGCAGGTTTCTTCTCTGTATTGTATTCTATATCATTCAGGTTGGGCTTTGCTTCTTTGTTTTTGGTGCTACTGTGTCTATGCTTTGGGGTGGCTGTATTTGGAGGAAGAGTGTGTGTGCTTACACTTGGCTCAGGAAGGTTGTTATTCTTTGTTTGGTAGGGCTGGTAGCAACATCGGTGGTTTTATTTGTCACATGCAGCTCTTACATCAAAAATCTTTCGTGCATAGGAAATCTGGCTCTAACAGGGATAGTGTTGGTTATCAGGATGAGGCTTTCTACTATATTTATCATATTTCTTCTTCGAGACTGCCTGGCAAGGGCCTTAATAGTTTAAGGTTCAATGACTGCAAGTCTTTCTTTCTGAGGTTTAACAGGGATTCTAATATTTACTATGCAAATGTCATCTACTTCATTTCTCATATATCTTTTTGGAGTTTGCCTTGCAGGGATACTTATAGGGTGAGCTTCAACGAATGTAAGGTACTCTCTTTTAGTTTTTCGCATTTCTTTTTTCTGTTATCTTCTGTTTTTTTTTGCAGGAAGAATGTGCTGAAGGATTGATTCTGCTCTTTCTTTTTTGGGTGTTTTTTTTTCTTACAGCCCGAGCTATTACTTAGGTTATTTTTGTAATCGTAGGTATAGGTTCCACCGGCTCATAGGATTTTTTTTTCTTCTTCAATTGTAGCTCTTTGGAGCAGTAGTGAGCTGGAGGAGCCTTCTAAGGACTCTGTAACTGAATTTTTATATTAACGCGTAAGCTCCACCGTGGATTTTAAAAAAAATAAAATAAAATAAAATAAAATAACTATTACACAATATTATTTGTAAAGCTTTCTAACAAGTGAAGGTTTTGTAACTAGTTTTGGTACAGAGAGAGTCATAGCTGTTAAAGCATGCACAAATGTCAACAAAGTGAATCCATCTACCCTAACCTCCAAATCAGCCTGAATGTATAAAAATTTTGTATAAAAAATTCCTTTAAAAATAGTAAGAAAGCTGACTTCATAAACCTTCAAAACATAAAATATTTTTCTCAAGCCTTGCCAACGCAAATAAGAACATAATAAATTTTCCTTTCGCCAGCTTGCTTTTTTAACTCTTTCCCCTCCCGACTTTCCGCTATGCATTTTAAATTAATTGTTAATTAGTTTATTAATTACAATTTTTATCTATAAGAAGGCTTAGTCGTTGAGGAGTTTTCATGCAAGCAGTTAAAGAATGAGGCAAACAAAGAAGTGATGGTCAGAGCCTTAGCTCATGCTGCTTCGACGACTCGGTATTGTTCAACATGGAATTAGGAGACGGTGCTCCTCCTTGTAAGCTGAAGCCGATGATGATGGAGAAGCCTGTGAAGGCTGAAGAAGAGAAGCCGGTGGCTATGATGGTACCTAACATCCCTGTTGTTTCTGTCCCGAGTGTTTTCTGAGAGTCATTGAAAAATGTTCTTTTAATCAATTTTTACTGAGTAGAAAAGAGTTCAACCTCGCCTCCTTGGATGATTTCTTGGGGGGGGGCTGACAAGGGAGAATTAATGGCTCATTCAACTTCCCTATGTTTTTATTTTAATTGAGGGTACAAGAAATAATTATTTTTAGCGGTCCATTAGGAGAGTTGAGATTAATCTATATATATTGAGGCGGGGGGGAGAGTGCGTGAGATTGGTGTTTTTAAGCTATGCTTCAACTGTCTAATATAATTTTGTCGGGCGAGTATACTCATCTATATATGTATCTGATGAACGAGGAGAGAGAGAGAGTGGAGAATGTGGAGATAGAGGAGGGGGGGGGGGGGGTGGTGGGGGGTGGAATGGACTACATACATCTAGTTTGGTGGGACTTGATTTATAGTTTAGAGGTATGGGATAGTGAGTAGATATGTGTGAATGTGGTGTTAATTAGCGAGAGTGGTTTAGTGGGGTCTCTCTCTCTTCTCTCTATATATGATCACAACAATTACATATTGATGGGATAGTGTAGTTAGATAAAAGGTTGTATGAGGGGGGGGGGATTAAGGGGGGAATGATATATTGGGGAGGAGGAGAGAGAGATAGAGAGGGAGTGTCACACAATTTTTTTTGTTGGGTTTTGGTGATTGAGGGGGAATTATTTGGTAGACGGATTGGGGATGGGGTGGGGTTGGGATTGAGAAATATAAGTTTTTTTAAGATTGGAGATTTATTTGGGGGGGGGGGAGGTTTTGGGGTGGTGGTGGGGGGTGGGGGGGGGGGTGGGTTAGGTGATGTGGTGTGGGGGGAGTGGGTGTTGGGTTGTGTTTATGATTTTGGTGTGGGGTTGGGGGGTTGGTTTAGGTGTTGGAGTGTGTAGGTGGGTGTGGAGTGTGTGGGGGTGTTTGGTGTTGTGGGAGGGGATGTGGTGGGGGGTGTGGTTTGTGGGTTGTGGTGGTGTAGTTTGGGGGTGATTTTGGGGTAGTTGGGGATGGTGTTTGAATGGATTGTTATGTGATGTGTGATTGAGGTGGGGGGTGAATTTTGTGAGGGTTTAGGTGGGATTGTTATGTGTTAGGTGGTGGGTATTTTGTGGTGGTGTTTATGTTTTGATTTGGTGGATGGATGTTTGTGGGTGTGGGATGGAAGTTTTGTAATGTTTTGTTTGGTATAGGAGTAAGGTAAGTTGTTTTGTTGTGTTGTGTAATAAGATATTAATTTGATTAGAATTTATTACTCATTATAAAATATAAAAAAAGCAAAAAATATTTATATCGGATTAGGATGGAATGTTAATTTTCACTTTTTTTTTGCTGGAATTATTTATAAAAGAGGTAAGATGAAGATCCTCTGTACAATTATAGTAGAAACGTAAAGAAAGGATATAAGAAAAATATACTCGTTTTTTACAAAGTAAATTCTGTTACTTGTTCTTGCTTGTCCTGTTTCATTGCTTTCTTGCGGGTTCCTGGATACTCTTGAGCTTGAATTGCAGTATAGCACATCAGGCTCGAGTTTGAAGATTTATAAGTGATGTAAATATTAAGTTTATTTTCAATTACTACAAAAGTCTAAAGAAACATCGAATAAAATAAACATCCGTCAGCAAAATAATCTATGCATGGCAGCCAAGTAAACGCGTCAAAGAGGGATTTGGAGTCAGAACTGACGACTGTACGAGAAAGTCATGGAGCTAACCTGTAATTGATTGATTGGAAGGCCAAAAGACTAAGCAACGTGATGAGACCTATTGATTCCTTCAACTTGAAACTGACTAATGAATCCACCTCTGGTCTTCTTTCTATATAAATAACAAGGGATCTCATCTCCCTCTATGAAGAGCAACCAAAGAGTCCCCAAAAATCGATTCAACTACTATCTGCTAAAATGCTCCGGCCAAAACAAAACACGCAAGACCTATGAATCTACCTAACATATGCACAGCGTACCCGCCCCGTGACAACACCAGCCACTACGGGTGTGTGTGGGCTTTGCTGCGGGGAGTCCTCAGAGCACGTGATGAACAGGCCAAGGGGAGCGCGGAAATCTCATAATTGTAATCTATTCTATTATCTATCAGTCATTAAATCAAAGATTTGAATAGTGTTAGCACAGGGCCGTCTCTGGTCAATAATATAGCGCACTATTGGTTTGACACAGAGCGGATGTAAAAGACACAAGCAAGCGTTAATTGAAAAATGGTGATTGCTAGATGGTGATTATATTGACAAACTATATCTACACACTGGCGGGTGGAGGAGGGGTGTGTGAATGAAGTGCATAAGATGTGGTTTTTTGTTGTGAGAGAGTGCTAGGTGAATTGTAGTAGTGGGGATAGGGGACATGTGGGGGTGGGGGTAATGTTTGAGGGAGGGGGGGTGGGTTTAGTTTATATATTTTTTTGTAGAGGTATTAAAGTAAATATGGTTAATGGTAGGACAGTATGTGATAATATGAAATTGGGTTCTTTTAATATGAATATATATTTGTGGATAGTGGAATTGGAGTAAGAATATCTTGATTGTGTTTGGGATGATGTATATTTTTAATTAATGGGTTTATATGTTAACAGAGATACACAGGAAGTAGAGTAGTGAGAGTTGAATGAGCGAGTAAATGGTAAGGCGGGGTGTGGGTCGGGGGGGGAAGAGAGAGTGTGGTACTCTATATGAGTGGTTGATGTTGGTGTGTTGCGGGGGTGGGGAAGTGAGGTGGGATAGGATATTTTGGGGGGGGGGGGGGGTGGGGAGGGGGATTGGGGAGGAGTAGGTAGTAGTTTGGTGGGAGATGTTGGTGTGGGGGGGTGAGGGATGTATTATGTATGGTTTGGTTTTGGATTGGTTGTGGGGTTTTGGTGGTTGGTTGAGAGAAGTATTTTTAGATATTTTTTAGGTGGGATTTTTTTTGGGTATTTGTGTTTAGAGGGGGATATTTATTATTGCTCTTTAAACAGTTTTTTTAGTACAAAAATTAATTTTTTCTACTAAAAAATGCTTTAAGAAGTAATAAGAAATCCTTCCCAAACGATTTGCTTTTTTTTTTTTTTAGAAACCCACAACAAAGCCTACACGTTAATACAAATCAAAGATTACAAAGTCTTTAATGGGGACTCAAGCTCACTACTGCTCAGAAGAGCTACAAAAATAAAAGAAAATAAAAACCTATGATCTCGACTAAACAAAGTATAAAAGCCTATGAACAAGCTACGGTGCGCAAGAGCAAGCACCCAAAAAATTCTAGAGCAGCAAACATCTCCCCAAAACGCCTAGCAATCGTCTCTCCCAGATCGGCCATAATATTCATCTGCAAGAACAAGCAGCTGCACAGAAAGACACGAGAAACAAAATAAAAAGGAAGATATGGACCCCAACAAGAAATGCAAAACATGACAATACCAAGTAAGCTATCCATCAACAAAATAGAAGTAACCAGAATACAGCACACCAGAACCAAAATTGTACAATAAACCATCACTCTTAAAAATAAAAGGCCCAGCACAATAAAAAAACCAAGAAAACAAGGCAAAACCCAACAAAAGGAACAAAAGAAGTAATGAAACAAAGAAACACAGAATCACCAAGAAAATAAACGGAAAGTCCCATCCAGTTCCAAAGATAACCCAACATGATAAAAAATCTGCAAAGAAAGGCACAACTGATAACCATCGATACCTCCAATCCACGGAGGGGCAGCACCACACCAGCCAGACAAGAGCAAAAAACCAACAACAGGTAACTCCTAAGAGAGAACAGAGAACGAAGCCCAGAAATACAAAGGAAAAAAACAGAACAACTCACAGCAAACAACAAGGAGCAGCTCCCAGCAACAGGAAAACAAACAGAAAACAAAAAATTCAACAAGACAAGCAACCAGCAAAAACCAGAATACACAGAATTATGGAACAACATAGGGGAAACTAATCTTGTCCAGATTAAACATGCCTATTATATGGTTAGGAAAATTAGAGATATGAACATCCACCATAGAATCCAGTACACAAACCCATTCAGCAATACCATGGGCGCAAGCATTACCTTCCATTTGAATGACAGAGAAGGACCAATTAAACAACCTCAACCAGAACATGATATATCTCCTAATATAAAACAAATCAGCAGGACACACAGTGTCCTTGTCCAAGATACAAATTTGCTGCGAGAAAGAAGAGCTCACCTCGACGACCTGTTCAAACATTCAAGAGAAAAACAAAATTTTAAACCATAAAGAATAGCAAAATTAACAACAACATTAACATTATAATTGGAACAAGGGCCAGCAAAACCCAAAATAGGCTTACCAAAGTCGTTTTTGATAATACCACCACAAGCCACCTTATCATTAATACTGGTAGCATCAACATTAAGTTTAAAAAAAGTAGCAGGAGGTTTCAGCCAAATGATACTCTTAAACCCATCCAAAATAATGCCTAATTCAACAGCAACAAAATCATAGTTCTTAAAATTTTTAGTCATGAGGGATTTACCATAAAACAGAGCTAGGCTCTTATCTTTAACCTTCTAAATAACTCTATTATGGTTCATCGCCACCCCATTAAATAATGAATTATTTCTATCTAATCATAAAAACCAAAGAATAAGAGAGAGAATAATATTCTTGATATGCCCTCTGGAATTAACCATCCAACTGTTTAGCAAATCATGAATAGAAGCCTTGACGTTAAAACAATTTAAATGAAAAATATCATTAAAATAAGTCCAAACTTTAACCGCACAAGGACCAGAAATAACACATGATGCATATCTCCATGTGCAAACAAACAAACGACTTGCTTCTTAAAACTACTTTCTAGTACAAAAATTAAAAATTTTGTACTCAAAATCTGCATTAGGAAACAGAGAAAAAACTGTCTCAAACGAAACCTTAGTCATTTGAACATACTACTTTAGATGTCAGACCCAACGATGATTGTGTTCTAATTAGTTTGTATTTTTTATTTGTATAGTAACATTAATCTGCTTTAAGAAAACATCTATCCACTTAGAACAATGCATTCCATATGAAAATGAAGAAAAATAGGAAAAGGGGCACCCCATCAATGATTATATAGTGAAATAGTCTCTTAACTCCCCATTAATTGATCATAAGAGAGGAAGCAAAGTTTTGTAGTACATGCAATAATCTAGTTTATCAGCATTTGGGAAAACCCAAATCTCTTAATCTATTGAAAAAAAAAATGATTAATATCAATAAAGTTTATTCAGGTCAATAATATATCAAAACATCAAAATGTACTTGACGAATTGAGCCCAAGAAAAATTTCTTTGGCGAGAATGATTTTTATCAACAATATCTGTACCAAAAAATAAGAAGTGAATTGGGCTGGGAGAATAAGCTAGGAAGTAAATGCTTGAGTCTATTATGCAATGAGATCCCTAATAGCTATAAATTAGTTGCAAGACAAAATAGATCAATAGTAATTAAAATTTCAAAAGGAAGATTTTGAGGGAATAGAGTAAATAGCTGAGTGCTTTAAGTGGTTGGGGAGCTTGAGAGAGAAAAAAATATTTAACGACTCATAAAGGATTCAAAAAAAAAAATTGTAACAAATAAATTCATAATTAAATGATAATTCATAAATCTAATACAAGATGATCGAAAATTTGTGTGGGGGGTGATAAAATACATGAAACTCCAAAAATAACCATTGAAACTTATTTTTTGTCCGCATAGAAGAGAATAATTATGATGGATGCACATCCTTGATCCATTTAACTCCTAAAATATAAAACATTACATGCCTACAAAATAGTAATATTACCATCTATAATACCTTACTAACTACCAATGGAATTAATCTGACATGAATTTAACATAGGACAGTTAAAACCTCCACATAATAAAAAGGGGATTTACATACATACCACTTTATTTCATGCTATTTACAATCTAAGACCCAAAATATAAATATTATATGCTTATCACCCATAGAACAATTTTTGGATGCATGAAATGATATATTAAAGTTTATAGATGGTATGAATGGTAAAAATGAAATACAGGAGTAGTATATTTGAAATTAAAATTTTACATGGGTGGTAGGCATGTAATATTAATGTTTTGGGTGTTAGATATGTAAATAACATGAAATAAAGTTGTATGTATCATGTATGTAAATTTCCCTAATAGGAACCTTATACGAGGAGGGTTTAGTTGATCCAACAACCCCATTAAATATATAGTAGAGAAGTGCAAATAGCTTCATAGCAATACCACTTGAGAGCATAAGATACCCAAGTTGTAAGAAAGCTTTTGGTGTGAAGGAATTTAATTGTCTTCACACTTGGATAGTTAAGAGCACTTGGCTCTTTGTTTTAATCCAACAATCACACATATAGTTGCTTCAGTTTCCAGCTTATGAAGAAGCTCGTATTGAGGGACTTATTCCAATTTCCAAAAATTTATTGCAATCAGCTTTAAATAAAAATAGCATAGATATATAAGTAAAAGTATTCGAATTTGGTGGCCTTAAAAAATAAAAAAAACCTCCAATGACCCATTGAAAAATTTCTACCCTCGAATTAGGACTCTAAACCCTAAATTCTAACCCTAAAAAATAAAAAATAAACAATGAGTAAAAGGGGTAGTAATTCAACAACAACCATTGCTAAAAGCCCTCAAGGAGATATCTAATAGGTTCTCTATTTGATGATTAAACTAGCTAAAAG
Source organism: Dendrobium nobile (assembly GCA_022539455.1). Lineage (NCBI taxonomy): Eukaryota > Viridiplantae > Streptophyta > Magnoliopsida > Asparagales > Orchidaceae > Dendrobium > Dendrobium nobile. The sequence goes on from CM039734.1 coordinate 55,210,457, forward strand.
ATAAATCAGTATGAGCAAGATCAAAAGGCCATCATTAAAGGTAATATTGTTGAAATCTTACACGATAAGGGAGGATTGCCACTATATTTTTTTTCAATTGATATATTACAAATAAAATCTCCCATCAACCACAATTTATAATAGGGGAGGCAATCTCAGCAATAGCTTGCCACAAATTTTTTCTTTGAGAAGCCCCCTTTTCAACACGGCAATTATTCTGTGTGGAGGCCGAACGCCGTTCAGAAATCAACCAGAATGCACCACGTCACCCCCGCTCGGTACCACGCTCGGTACCGTGCTTAATACTGCTGACGTCGGCATCTATACAGAATAATTTTTCCTTTTCAACATATGTGAAAGCACCCAAAAATTTAATAGAAGAGGAAAAAGCCAATTAGCCATGAAAAATAGTTGATGAGCTGCAAGCATATAGAAAGGAACTCTAGCAACTATCCTCATGGACAAGAACTTGTTAGTACATAGTAGTAAAATTATAAGAAATAACTCTAAAGAGAGCATGCAGATGATCCCAAGCAGACAAAGAGATCAATTTTACAGTCAATGTAACAAAGCATCATCATTCAAACCACCTTTCAACAATTGTTTCCTTGGACACGTTGAGCGCTAGCTTTTAATATAAAAATGTGATTTCCCAAAAAATACAAAAAAAAAAAAACATTTTTAAAAAATTGATTTTTTTTTTTATTTTCCTTATTTTACATGTAAAAACAAAATAATTTCATTAATACAATTTATGAAAGATTTTTATTGAGTCTGAATATAAAGATTAATAGCTTATATTCATTTCGTAAAGACTTATCAGAGTTATTCCGTCTTCCAGGAGATATAACTAAATGTATAGATTTGATTGGCCGGCCATATAGCTAAGGGACCCAGCAATGCTAAGCAACCCAGCAATGCTAAGCAAGAGTAAGAATTTCTTTATATATAGAAGGACCCAACTCTGAGCATCCAAATTCAAAGAAGCCTAAAAAATCTGAGAAACGTGCAGCAAAAAGCACACCAAAATTACAAAGCAAGAGCTTGCAGAGCCTCAATCAGTCGTGCTTCGCCCCTCCCGAAGGTGAAACGCAAGAAACTATTTCATGAACTCTGCGTTCCACTTTAAACAAGGAGAAGAACCGTTAAGTTTGTCAAAGTCGAGAAAGAGCTTCCGCGAGAATTACAGAAGGAAGGCCGTTGAAAATGAAAAATGAAGGCTCGACATGATGGTGCACCACTTCGCCGTCCATACAAGGCCTGGAATACTCTGATATTTTCCTAATAAAGCTGTGTTCAGTACTGTTTAAGCAAAGATTGGTGGAGGAGAGAGAGATCAATACTAAGAGGGCTATGGTTCCTTTTGTGTTTGTGTTTGTTTGGGACCTATAGTAATTCTAACAATTTTATTTACGTATGGAGTGTTTATTTCATCTTTGTACGTCCATCACAAAATTAGCTTGATCGGGCCACGAATCCGAGGCAAAAACTAGTTGGAAACTTCAAAAATTAAATTCGAGAGCAAATGAACTCCGATTTCAGCGAGCTTACAGTCAAACTGAGCGTCCGGAAATACAAACCCAACGACACCAAGATCAACCCAATCGAGCCCAAATGAATCCGAATTAAGGCTCAAAGCGCTGTTGGAAGGTTCAAACTGCAATTTGAGTTACCAAGCGGACTCGATTTTGACGAGCTTATACTCGAATCGAAGGGCTCGACGAGACGAACCAACGAGCCCAAGATCACAGAACCGACATCACTAAGGCCTATCAATGTCCAATGAACGGTGTACAGATCGTAGGATTCAGCATCGGCCGTCCATTCGATCACTCCTATTCGCCCTTGATCTCACACTATTTACAACCATGCCACTCCAGAAAATCTATAAATAGACCCCTCATTCTTCATAAGAGGGGATCTAAGCAGAGAGAGAAGAAGAGAAGAGAAGGAAGGAGTTCCTCCTCGACAGCCGCCGGACCACCGCCGGACCCCCGCAGAACCGCGACACGCGACACCGCGATCACCGTCGGACCACCGCAGAATCTCGCGGACCACCACAAAACCTCGCCGGACCACCGCCTTAAACCCGACGTCATCCCCACGTCCTGCCAAGACCCGACGTCTTGTTCAAGGCCCGACATCAGTCCCTACTCCGCCAAAGACCCGACGTCTTGTTCAAGCCTGACACTCATCCCTACTTCCTGCCAAAGACCGACGTCTGTTCAGGCCCGACGTTAAGTCCCGACGTCCGCTGAAGACCCGACGTCCTAGTTTAAGACCTGACGTCCGCTTAAGACCCGACGTCCTACACAAGGCTAGAACCACAACATCCTCATCTTCCAGTGACACTGGGACTAAACACCTGACTCTTATCTCCTACCGCCTACGGTCCTTCAGGCCTTCATCGCCTACTACGGTCCGTCCGACCTCCATCGCCAGACAACGGTCTTCAAACCCAGTCTCCCTACTGCCCTACGGTCCTTCAAGGGGCCTCATCGCCTCTAGTCCGTCCGACCTCCAATCGCCAACAACGGTCTTTCAGACCCTAGTCTCCTACTGCCTACGGTCCTTCAGGCCTTCATCGCCTACTACGGTCCGTCCGACCTCCATCACCAGACAACGGTCTTTCAACCCCAGTCTCCTACTGCCTTACGGCCTTCGGCCTTCATCGCCTACTACGGTCCGTCCGACCTCCATACCAGACAACGGTCTTTCAACCCTAAGTTCTCCTACTGCCTACGGTCCTTCAGGCCTTCATCGCCTACTACGGTCCGTCCGACCTCCATCACCAGACAACGGTCCTTCAGACCCCAGTCTCCTACTGCCTCACGTGTCCTTCAGGCCTCATCACCTACTACGGTCCGTCCGATCCACCATCACCAGACAACGGTCTTCAGACCCCAGTCTCCTACTGCTACGGTCCTTCAGGCCCTTCGTCGCCTACTAATGGTCCTTCCGACCTCCCTCAACAGACAACTGTCTTTCTGACCCCGGTCGCCTGCCGACCACTGTCCTCCTGCCGACTACGGTCCTTCAGGCCAAACAAACCTGTATATGTTAACTCCTACCATGTAATGCAATCTATATGATTACTTTGCTACATCAATCCAAGCCTCTCCTAAGGAAGGGCCTCATTTGTAATCGACTACAAATACCTAGTGGATTCATTCAAACTGGGCCAGGCCCCGTGGTTTTTCCCCCTTTTCAGGGGTTTTTCCACGTAAAAACATCTGGTGTCTCTATGATGCTACACCCTCTCACTTATCTGCTTGTTGGCTGGATCTTTCGTACAATGCTAAGACGTTAACTAATATTCTCTACCGCCGCGAATATTCCAGGACACAACAATTTGGCGCCGTCTGTGGGAAAGTGATTCCAGACTGGGGGCAACTTTTGCTCCAATCTCAAAAGATCGCTCTTATCAACTTCCTGACATCAGTCATGATGTTCATCAAAACGGACAGGGGGGCAACTTTGACCACAATTCTGGTCAAAAAGATCCTCTAATGCTTTATATATCAGGAGATATTTTAGGAAATATCGAGCAAATGCGAGGATACTCAAATCACTTTGCAAGCTTTAAACAGTCCCATGTTGGCTTTCTACTCCTTGGGCAAGTCTAACCTCGACCTCAAAAAGACAGTACACGGCTAAAAATAGTACCATTCTTCACCTTTGATTCGGGATACACGCGGCATCGCCCCCTCCCAATCAAGGTAAAATCGATCCCAGGGGTGAGTCGATTCGACCTCTTCTACACAGGTTAACGTCGTCGAGCAAAGGCTCCGACATAACAACCTCAGAAAGGTCCTCCACATCCTTGTGGATTCTCCGGCCTCTTCCACACAGGTTAACGTCATCGAGCAAAGGCTCCGACATACAAACCTCGTAAAGGTCCTACATCCTTGGTGGATTCTCCCGACCTCTTCCACACAGTTAACGTCGTCGAGCAAAGGCTACCGACATACAACCTCGAAAGGTCTCACATCCTTGGTGGATTCTCCCGACCTCTTCCTACACAGGTTAACGTCGTCGGCAGGGCTCCGGCATACAACCTCGGAAAGGTCTCACATCCTTAGTGGAGTTCTCCCGACTTCCTTCCACACGGTTAACGCGTCGAGCAGGGCTCCGGCATACACCTCGGAAGCTCTCACGTCCTTATGGATTCTCCTGACCTCTTCCACACAGGTTAACGTCGTCGAGCAAAGGCTCCGACATACAACCTCGGAAAGGTCTCACATCCTTGGTGGATTCTCCCGACCTCTTCCACACAGGTTAACGTCGTCGAGCAGGCTCCGGCAACAACCTCGGAAAGGTCTCACATCCTTAGTGGATTCTCCCGACTTCTTCCACAGGTTAACGTCGTCGAGCAAAGGCTCCGACATACAACCCCGGAAAGTCTCGACATCCTGGTGGATTCTCCCTACCTCTTCCACACAGCGTTAACGTCGTCGAGCAGGGCTCCGCCATACAAACCTCGGAAAAAGTCTCACATCCTAGTGGATTCCTCCCGACCTCTTCCACACAGGTTATATGTCGTCGAGCAGGGTGCACACTTACAACCTCGGAAAAGTCACACGTCTTGGTTAACGTCGCTAGAATGTCGTCAATAGACTTCTATCTGACTTCTCCATAATGTTAAAATTCTTACCCAATTTAAATTTCCTCACTATGCTAAACTTTTGCCTTGCAACTTTCTGACGGACTAATACACAACGCGAAATCCTTCCTGTTATCGACAAATAACCCGACGTCGGACTCTACTCGTTAGTCAGACTTATACTCGACGGTCGGACACCGCTGGTCAAGCGGACTTCTACACGACGTCGGACTCTGCTGTCAACGGACCTTCGTCTGGTCTTTACTTGACGCTGCATCCCTACCCAACTACGGACTTATGCCTGTCGTTGGACTTCACCCGACATCGGACTCTCCATATCGTCTGACTCTGCTCGTAAGCAGACTTCTACTCGTCCTCGGACTTCTGCCCGTCGACGAACTTTCATCGGTCTTCTGCCCCGAGGCCGTACTTCTACGCGACATCGGACTTCTCCCTGTCGTCAAACTTCTGCTCATCAGCGGACTTCCTACTCGTCGTTCGGACTTCTGCCCGTCGACGAACTTCATCGGTCTTCTGCCGAGGCCGTACTTCTAGCGACGTCGGACTTCTCCTTTGTCGTCGAACTTCTGCTGTCACGGACTTCTACTCACGTGTACGGACTTCTGCCCGTCGACGAACTTATCATCGGTCTTCTACCCGAGCCGTACTTCTACGCGACGTCGACTTCTCCTTGTCAATCGAACTTTTGCTCGTCAGCGGACTTCCTACTCGTCGTCGGACTTCTGCCCGTCGACGCAACTTTCATCGGTGTTCTGCCCCAGCCGTACTTCTACACGACGTGGACTTCTCCGTATTGTCGACTTCTAGCTCGTCAGCGGCGGACTTTACTTGTTCGCGGACTTCTGCCCGTCAACAAACTTTGTCGGTATCTACCCGAAGCTGCAACCTCTACCCCGACTTCGTACTTCTACCTGGTTGTCGGACTTCTAACCAGTTTAATAGACTTTCATCGGTCTTCTGCCCGATCCGTAGACTACCCGACGTTGAATTCCTACTTGTCATCTTACCTCCCCCCGACGCAGAAGTAATGCCCGTCATTTCAACCTCCCTCCTTACAACGGTCTCTCCGCCTCCATCTCCAACCAACTGATTAACATCAACCTCCATAGGATCTCTCGAAGAAGGAGGGGAAATCTCCGGACTTCCTGCCAAGAGAGGGGCCCTCAAAAATCGAGGGAAGGCCTCAATAGAAAGGAACAAAGGGAGAAGAAAAGGGGAAATCCCGGACTTCCTTGCCAAGGAGAGGGGCCTCAGAAAACTGAGGGAAGGCCTCATAGAAAGGACAGAGGGAGATGAGAAGAAAAGAGAAGAAGAAGAAGATGTGCAGTTTTCTAAAGACCTAAGGGGGCTATTTATAGGTTTTGGAGAAAAGGAGGGGAGTCATGCATTTTCAGAATTCCTATTTTTCTAAAAAATTTCCGAATTTTTTGAAATTTTTTTGGGATTTTTTTCGGAATTTTTTTGGACCTAAAAAGGTCAAAAAATGCATTTTTTCGACAAGTGGACCCACTTAAGTCGGTGCAGCCGGAACCGACCACGCGAAACGACGGCGACAGGCGCAGCAATCCGCGGGCGTGGCATGCAGATCGCGGCTGGCCGCGCGCAGGCCAGCAGCCGGCCACCGCCGGCGGCAGCAGCAGCCGCGGCATTGCCGCGCGGTCCGACTCACGCGCGAAGCCAGGCGCGGGTGGGTCCGGCCTGCGGGTGCGGTTCAGCCCCACGCGCGGGGGCTCGAGAGCAGCCTGGGTGCGGCCCAGGCGTGCCGCGGGTGCGGCTAGGCACGGACGCAGGCAGCGCGCGCTGCCACAATGCGCGGGCGCGGCAACATTTCCCACGCCGCGGCGGGGCAGTGGCGGCCGGCCGGCCGGTCCGGCCGTTTGCCGCACAGACCATTTCCGAGGCTCAATTCCGTCTAGAAAAAGTCCAAATTCGAAGTTTTTGGAGTCCCCGGACACGTTATTTCGACGTTCCGGACTCAATTTCGATACTTTCAGAGCATTTCAAGGCTCCTACACGCAAGATTGAATCCTGAGATCACTCGGAAAAAATTCTCTAAAATTTGACCGCATATTTTCGGACTTCTGAAGCTACGACTCCGAAAATAGGGGGGCAACTGATACGTCATCACAAAATTAGCTTGATCGGGCACGAATCTCGAGGCAAAAACTATTTGGAAACTTCAAAAATTAAATTCGAGGAGCAAATGAACTCCGATTTCAGCGAGCTTACAGTCAAACTGAGCGTCTCGGAAATACAACCCAACGACACCAAGATCAACCCAATCCGAGCCCAAATGAATCCGAATTAAGGGCTCAAAGCGCTGTTGGAAGGTTCAAACGCAATTTGAGTTACCAAGCGGACTCTGATTTTGACGAGCTTATACTCGAATCGAAGGCTCGACGAGACGAATCCAACGAGCCCAAGATCACAGAATTTCCGACATCACTAAGGCCTCAAATGCCAATGAACGTGTACGATCGTAGGATTCAGCATCGGCCGTCCATTCGACCACTCCTTATTCGCCCTTGACTCACACCTATTTACAAGCCATGCCACTCCAGAAAATCTATAAATAGAGCCCTCATTCTTCAAAGAGGGATCTAAGCAAGAGAGAAGAAGAAGAGAAGAGAAGGAAGGAGTTCCACCTCGTACACCGTCCGCACCACCGCCGGACCACCGCAGAACCTCGCCGGACCACCGCCGAGACCACCGCAGGAATCTCTGTCGGCCACCGCAGAATCTCGCGACCACCACCCAACCACCCGGACCACCGCCATTAAGACCCGAACGTTCATCCCCGACGCTCCTGCCAAAGACCCGAACGTCTGTTCAAGGCCCGACACTCAGTCCCTACATCCCGCTGCCAAAGACCCGACGTCTTTGTTCCAAGGCCTGACACTCAGCTCCCTACTATCCTGCCAAAGACCCGACGTCTTGTTCAAGGCCCGACGTTAAGTCCCGACGTCCTGCTAGAAGACCCGCGACGTCCGTGAAGACCTGACGCTGCTTAAGACCCGACGTCCTACTCAAGGCTAGACCATCAACATCCGATCTTCCAAGTGACACTGGGACTAACACCTGACTCCTTATCTCCTACCGGCCTACGGTCCTTCAGGCCTTCATCGCCTACTACGGTCCGCTCCGACCTTCCTCGCCGCCTCCCAAGTCACGCCGACAACGGTCTTCAAACCCCAGTCTCCTACTGCCACGGTCCTTCAGGCCTCATCGCCTACTAACGGTCCGTACCGACCTCCATCGCCAGACAACGTCTTTCAGACCCAGTCTCCTACTTTGCCTCGGCCCTTCAGGCCTTCATTCATCGCCTACTACGGTCCGTCCGACCTCCAATCACCAGACAACGGTCTTTCAGACCCCAGATCTCCTACTGCCTACGGTCCTTCAGGCCTTCATCGCCTACTAACGGTCCGTCCGACCTCCATCACCAGACAACGGTCTATCAACCCTAGTCTCCTACTGCCTACGGTCCCAGTGAGCCTATCATCTAGTTGTAGAGAGTCTCACTCCATCACCAGACAACGGTCTTTCAGACCCCAGTCTCCTACTTTCCTACGGCCTTCAGGCCTTCATCGCCTACTACGGTCCGCCGATCTCCATCACCAGACAACGTCTTCAACCCCAGTCTCCTACTGCCTACGTTCCTCAGGCCTTTCGTCCCGCCTACTATGGTCCTTCCGACCTCCATCAACAGACAACGGTCTTTCTGACCCCGGTCTCCTGCCGACCACGGTCTCCTGCCGCCGACTACGGCCCTTCAGGCCAAACAAACCTGTATATGTAACTCCTACATGTAATGCAATCTAATGATGTTACATTTGCTACATCAATCCAAGCCATCTCCTAAGGAAGGGCCTCATATGGTAATCGACTACAAATACTAGTGGATTCATTCAAACCTGGGCCAGGCCCCGTGGTTTTTCCCCCCTTTTCAGGGGTTTTTCCCACCGTAAAAACTCTGGTGTCTCTTATGAAAGCTACAACCTCTCACTAATCTGCTTGTGTGCTGGATCTTCGTACAATGCTAAGACGTTAAACTAAATATTTCTCTACCTGCCGCGAATATTCCAGGACGCCACAATCTTAATAAAAAAATACTACGAACTTCTTCATAATAAATTAGTAATGCAAAAATTTTTAGTTCTGTTTTATTTAAGTTAGGGCGAAGCAGCCCTCTTTTTTGAGGACGGGTAAAAAGAAAATTATCAATGTGTATGAAATAGGAAAAAAATATATTTCTTAAAATTTGAGCAAGTAACCCATGAAGGCATAGAGGGTTGGAGGGGGGGCGAGCACGGTTGTGAACCTTCTATCTCGGGTTCGAATCCCCCTACTACGAATTTATTGGGTTCAGGTAACCTTCTATGGCACTATTAAACAAAAAGCACACAACTTTAAACAAAAAGTCAGTACATGTGATATTTTTTTATTGGGTACCTGATGTAGATCTCTACATCAGGTTTACCCTGACCCACTAAAAACTACTCCTCTACTACGTCTCCCATCTTCAGTGGGCAAAGCAAGTGTGGGCCCGTCATGCAAATGGTTTGTCCTATGTTAGGTTTCTGATGAGGAATTAGTATATACTCCGCAAAGCACATCTTTTAGAAAGACAGCGGTAGATATTTCTGTACCAGAAAAAAAAAAAAAGCAATTACATATTTAAAGATGGACAAAATAATTAAAATATTATTCTGCCAAGAAAACATAAAAAATATACAGGATGGGAAATATTCTAATTTTCAACCCAGTTTCAAAATGACCGTGTGTATAAAACTATGTGAGGAAGATCTTGTTGAAGATCTTCTTGCAAGATCCTAGAGAGGGAGAGAGGAGGGGAAGAGGGGGTGAGTAGGCCTGTCAATTCACTGACACGACCCGCCAACCCGACCCGAAAAATCCGGGTTTGGGTCAACCCGTGAAAGAAACGTATGTCGTGTTTTGGGGATTGAAGGAATGACACCTTTATAAATATTCGTGTCGGGTTCCGTGGTCAACCCTCAACCCCGGGTCGACCCGTAATAACCTGCGAAACCGATTTAAAAAAATAGTTATCAAAATCTTAAATCTCGAATTCGCCTCAATCCTCAACCGCGGATCCGCCTATTCTCATTTCTCTATTCCGGCCTGTTCGAGACTTCGAGAGTTTCTAGGGTTTCATACTCGGTTCCTCCCGTATCTACCTCGCTCTCCTGAGCTCTCACGCTCTTGGTTTAGTTGGTGGAGCCGTGGAATCGACCAATCGTGGAAGGAGCTGATGGAGGTTTCTTGATATCTCTTTTGATCTACTGAGTTCTGAAACATCAGGCATTCTGGCTTCGTTTTAGGGTTTTTCCTTCCTTGAAAATCATCTTCCTTTTCTCCTTTTTCTATTTCTCGTGGCGACTTGCAACGGTTTGGTAAAAATCTGACTAACCCTTAAAATCTTAAAAATTTGTAGTGTTGGTATTGATACTTATGATGGTGTGTCGCCGTCCGGTTGTTTTCGATTTCTATCTAAGATTTTTTTTGGGATATTATTCTATATAAGACTAATAAATTCTTCTTCTCCTTTAGTTCTTATAGAGTTACGAGTAATAAGTGAATAACTGTAATGTGCCATGGCCGACTTTTCTAGATTCCTGGAGACGGAGTATGCTGCATATTTTCTTACTAAAAAGTTCCTGCTCTCCTTCTCTATAGTTTATACAGTTAGTTAAGTTTCGTTTAGTGATTTACTATTACAGTTTTCCAGGGTTTTCTTGCCTGAAGAGATTACGGCATCTTTGTTCTATTGAGAGTACGGCTTTGTCCGTTGTTAGCTTAGGACTCTTGAGTTATATCGGGTTTTGACTTGCTGTTTGTAGGTAGCCTGTAGCCCTGTAAAGTTGTATTTAAACCGCCAGAAATGGGTTGATGTTGATGCATGTTGTTGTGATGATGCAATTCTTAATTGCATGTGTTATTGAGTTGTTGAAGCCTAGTTGTTGATGTTATGATTACAATTTGTTTGTTTTTATGTATTAGATGCATGAATTCTAGTACAATTGTTTGCGAGTAATCCTATCTAGCATAATGAAATCAATGACATGTGCATGCTCCTGTTGAAAATAAAGTGGAAAGTGATAGTGATGAGTTGGATTACAATAAATATGTATATAGGGGGATTACATGGCCGAGCTTTGAAAAGGTGAAGGAAAAACTTGGAGAATTTATTTCCTTGCTACGGTCAACAAACCAATGAGGAAATCTCAACGCCCTGAATCACTACAAACATCCCAATCATTTACACAAAGGACTCACATCAATTTCTACTTCATCAACAACATTCTTAAATCACAATTCCTTCGGTTATACTGTTTTACTTTTCCATTTCATTCTTCCACGTTTTTAATTTATATGATCTAAGATATGGGAGATGATTTATTTTCTTGCTATTCTGCAAGAATAATGATTCATTTTCAAGTAGAAGTAACAATGCCGTAAAAAGTCAGAGCATTGAGAAGTTTACTCATGGATGATCCCTAGGTTTGGATAGGAATTCTGAGTTAGATATTTTTACTTTATTGAGAAAATAAAACCATTCAGGTTTTCCTCAAGTCTCAAGAATGCCTCGTGATGTTTGTGCATACCGATTTCCACTGGTGCATCTAAAGTACTTTTAGCAATAGATGGTTTCGAGTTCTCGACCAATCGAAGTGGCGATTGAAACTCGATTTGTGGAAGCGTTGGTATGCACAAAAATTGGTTGTTTGGTGATCAATGTAACAATTTATTACTTTATTGAATTTAAGTGTATGAGTGAATAAAAGGATAACAAATCATAATTGCTGCTTTATGTAGTAGATACCAAAGAACCTAGAGCTTAGTGATGCGTGATAGATGATATAAAGGGTTTATTTTGAAGAAACTCAAACGATCAACCCAAAGACACAGTGGATTTAGCATCATAAGTCCTTATTCTTATTTCATCACTGCTTATGTTCAATGCTTTAATAGTTTAATATATGCTCTATTGAGAAGTGAGAGAGACAATCTGATTTTTAATCTTCACGTTTTGTATGTTGTAATTTAAGCTTGTCTGCTGCAGTAGTGCAGTGTTTATTTTTCTGTCAATCTGGTCACTGTTTTGCTGGAGGTTGAATGCTGAGGTTATAACTGAAAGTTAGAAACTGGTGGCTGTTAATCCTGCGTCAATTATAAACTTGTGCAGTTATGCACATAATGGGTTTTAATTTCGTGTTATAACTGCTGGTGGCGTATAAACCTGCTGGCATGTAGTGCCCGAGCCGGTATACCTGATGGTAAATTCAATATTTGGTAATTGGTATAACTGCTTCATGTTAATTTTTCTGGTCATTGTTTTGGCTGTAATTCCTGTTATTGGTCGCTGTTTGAATGTTTTTGGGTAAATATAATATCATTGCTGAGTAATAACTGATGGTATAAATGCCATACGTATAACTGGTAGGCTTGCAGCTAGACTAGATGATGGTGAAAATTGGAATTTTTTGCTCAATTGAATTTTGAGGCTCTGAGCGGCAAGCTTGCACTACCTTAGGCCTACAACTGTTTTGCACGCCAGCACAGCTTAAGGCTGAATGCCTGAATGGCTGAATGCATATGCTGATGTTATAAAACAAAAAGGCGATATGAAGAACTTGGTGAAGAAGCATTAGTTGCGACACAAAAGTTTTAGATGCAACCGGAGTTACCAAATTGGTTTGGTTTTGAGCAGATATTATTTAATGGAATAGAACATTACCATTTGTAGTAACTATTGGATGCATATTTTCTGTTCTAGTATTGCAGAAGATGTTTCTTTGCTAGGTTCTCCTTAGCTACGGCCCAGACGGCTTTTATTTGTTTACTCTTTGCAGGCTTCAGTTCAATAATGTAAAGTAAAGGTGGAAAACAAAAAGAGCTCGCCAGTCGCCACTCGCGGACTCGCCAGACTTTGACACTTTATTAGAATTAGACTTTTTACTCTTTAGTTACTGTTAATGATACTTCTTTTTTTAAATCTTGTATTTTATTATAACATTGAAAATTGTAAATTAGTGTAATCTTGTATTTGTAACTAGTCAATTATTAACTTGTAATCATCTATATTATTGTAAGTGTCACCTAGTATGCATTATTAACTGTAAATCTTGTTGTCAATTATTGCACTATGGCTGTATGCGCACTGTATGTGATTTTCCTTTAAAAGCAACAAAAAATTATTAAACCATTTATCAGTTTGCCGGGTCGGTTAACCCGCAACTCGTGTAAGACAATAAAAATGAGGATTGTTCGGGTCAGCGGGTCATGCCGGGTAAACCCATTACGCGCTGCGGGTCGGTCCGGGTTGGAAGGGTCTAACCCGTTAAAGAAACAGTCGGGTTCCGGTTGACCCGTATAATATGGGTCGTGTGTCACCCGAACCCATTGGGTTGACCCTCGAATGACAGCCTAGAGGTGAGAAGAGCCGTGAGCCACAAATGCTTCTAAAATTCTTATTTCCTTGGCTCACATGACCAGCGCCCGGCCTGTTGGCCCCGAGCCATCTAACTCCATTCTACACGTTAGAAACGATCAGCAAGCCACCCCACGGCCTGCTTTGCCTCCGGACAGTGCCCAGCTCATGACCGCGGCCCATTTTCTTTGTGATCAGATGGACATACGTTTCTCTGCCTGTGCAACCCACTTCGCTGGCTTCATAGCAACCACGTCCAACGCTTAAACGTGGCCCTGCTCCGACCCTAAGCCAACCTCCAATAGACCAGTGACAACGTCCGCGCCAGATCCGTCTCGATTCCCACGACCGTTTCGACATCGGCCTGTGCTTCCGCGCAGATCTTTCAGACACAACGTCTAACGAGCAAATGCCACCTCGATTCTCTCTGCCCGGTGCCAGTAAGCGATCTTCAGAAAACACGGCTTCAGGCCAGTCGCCGAAACCACCTCCTTCCGTTTCTTTAATCAAGAAACTTCATTCATACCTGCCTCCCACCTTGATCGCCACCACCGCGGCTCTGATACCAAATGTAGAAAACTAGTAGAGGAAGATCTTGTTGAGAGATCTTCTTGCAAATCTCAAGAGTGAGAGAGGAGAGGGAAGAGGGGACGGGAGACAGAAAGAGCCGTGACCAAAATGGCTATCTAAAACTTATTTCCCTCTGGCTCACATGAACAGCCCGCCAGCTGCCGAGCCTCTACTCAATTCTAACCACGTTAGAACGAGTCAAGCAAGCACCCCACGGCCTACCTTTGCCGCCGGACAGTGCCCAGCTCTCGACCGCTGTTGACCTCAATTTTCTGTATGGGTCACTCGGCCAATCTCTGACCCTATGATCCATCCTGAACTCCAAATTAATCCTGACCCTAATCAATTTATCTTCAACCAATCTAATCTCTCATGACTTCCTAAATTCCAAACCCTAGACCTACTTAAGTCCTAGGATTCTCTTCTAGACTTCAGATCCAAGGATCTACTCTAGTACTCCAAAAAGATTCTTCCAAACACAATCTAGACCTTATGGATCTATTCTATCTTAAGATCCTTCTGAGACTCCAGAACATTAGGATCTACTTTAACCCTAGGAATTTTCTAGACTTCAGACCTTAGATCTATACTAAGACCCATACGAGTTCTCCTAGATCTAGACCAATTGATCTCTCAATCTCCTTAGGAGCTACCTAGACCTAAATCAATCCAGACCTTGAGATTATTTAGATCTCAGATCAATTCAACTTCAAATCATCCTGGCTTAAACTAACCCAGATCTCAATCAAATTAAACCTCAATTAAAACCAAGACTCTAGTCCAGTTCAAGATCTTAATCTCTGTTCAAATATGGATATTGTTTCTGATACAACCTTTAACAATTATCCTATTAATTATGATCCTCTAAATGATCATAAAATGATTGGATAAATCAAAACTTACATTAATAAACTCAAAATCCAGATCAAATCCAAAATCCAGACTCAAAACCAAATCCAAGGCCTTGTCTCTAAAAGGCCTTTTTCCCAGGGATTTTCTAAACATTCAAACCTAAAACATTGACCTACATTCAGAGTCTGTCAATTGCATCTGATGGACATGTCTTTGGAGCAACCCTCCAAAATTTTGATGCCCATTCCTGGTCTTTAAACCCCAAAACTTAATCAAAAATCCAAAGGCGTAAAACCTTCAATATTACAGTCCCATGGCCACTGTACTTGCCATTAAGAAGATTCTGACCTATAGAGCCTTTACCAATAGCCTCTAATCCCTTCAAACCATTAATCCAAGACCGATTGAACAATAAACAGCATTTTACGGACTCATTATCAGCCCCTAGTGGTCAGGTCAAAATGACTCAAAATACCCTTAAGGGGTCAAACACGATTTCAAAACCGAACGACCTCCATAATCGCCTTGAAACCACTTCCCCAAGTTTCAAATATCAAAAACCAAACTTATCGAACCCAAACCAGACCCCTGGTCCAACCTAGTTGACCAAGTCAAACCTAGTTGACCAATAGCCTTTAAGAGTGTCAAAACGTGCATTTTGACCAAATTGACCTCCCTAGATCTCGGGACACCTCCTGATTGGTCTCCAATATCAATTTCAATTGATTAAACCCATTTTCAAACCTGAGACTCTAACCTGATTAACCAAGTCAACTAAATGGACCTCAAAAGTCCCTTAAGAGTTCAAAATGGTCATTTTCAACCCAGTTTCAAACCGATCAATGACACCTTTTAAACTTTAAACCATTATTCACTGTCTTAGAATATTTCTAAACTCATATTGAGTCAAACCCAAGGCATTTGACCAAG
The DNA here is from genome assembly GCA_022539455.1 of Dendrobium nobile. NCBI lineage: Eukaryota > Viridiplantae > Streptophyta > Magnoliopsida > Asparagales > Orchidaceae > Dendrobium > Dendrobium nobile. Next base: position 55,225,885 of record CM039734.1, read on the forward strand.
TCAACGATGGTTAAATTTGACAAACTAGCTTAATCCTTCTCACTCTTCCAAGTTCAAATCCTTAAGCCTCAAAACTCCCTTCAACTTGTCACTCTCATAAGATTAATAAATTTATTCCCTGCCAACTCAGCACTTCCACTTGAATGTTGACTAGTCAACTTGGTCATCAAGAGTGTAAGAAGAAGGGGTTTTAGAGTGGTCAAAATTGGTCCAAACACACCATTTTAAATTTAATCCACTCTTTCCTAATCTATCCAGCTGTTAGGACATTCTCTAGAACCTTCCTAGAGGCCATTCCAACCATTGAACAAGATCAAGTGGCTTGGGTCACTCCCATGTGTCCATGGTGAGACCAAGAGGCCTTTCCACCTCATGTGTCCTCTAGTAGTTTTTATTCCCTGACTCCCTACCCACTTCTAGGGGATAAGTGCAGCATCTAGGAGGCTCCCCCAATTCAACCCCCAGCCATTCATTTGGCTAGGGGAACACTCAAATAGGGAAAAACACCTCAATCAAGCATCCATTCACTCCCAAGCCCTCTTCTCCCACACTCACTCGACCAGAGCTAATATAAGCCCCTCAACATCCCTCAAAAAAAAAACCTCCTCCAGATCTTCCTCTAGCCTTCCAAGCTTTCCCCCACCGAATCCATGCCTCCAAAGCCACATTGGTGAAGAGAGAGGAATCTAGAGAGATAATCAGTTAATCACAAATAACTTCCAATCCAGATAGATCCAGCTCCTGAAGTCTTCAACAAAAGTTGAAGAAGAACTTAGCAGCTTTCCCAAACAAGTCCAAGAAGTCAAAAATCCGAAGGTTGGATTGTAAGTTATAACAAATTTAAGTTAAAATTCAATATGAAACCGTACAAATCAACAAATGACATGGAGCTCCAAACTTTAGGCGATTTGTTAGATTATGTTGCCCTCTATCTACAGACAAATTTCATGCAATTTCGTTGAGTATTTTGAAAGTTTTGGCATTTGAAGTTTTCTAGCTCGTGGTTCAACCAGAGTTTCAACCAGAGCCGTCCATCGCGTCTTTCAGCGTGATCATACCGGCCCCAGAATCTGCCAAAACCGCGTGAACACGGGTGCTGACGTTGTTAAGGTGGTTGGCCAGCCCGCCAACGTGCGCGTTCACCTCATTGGGCGCCGCCATTCCCGCGTCAATTTTGACCAAAAGAAAATAACAAATAATCAGAATAAATGCCCAGATCATCCAAAATTCATAGAAAAATACGAATATTTCAATAAAATTTGCTCCCGTTCTTCGGGCACGTTGGAAGGTAATATTATGTATTATTTAATAAAAATTTAAAATCAAGTTGATTTGATTTCTGATTGTGAATATTTGTATTTTTGTTTGAAATATGTATTTTAACAAATTTCTCACATCCATGAACAATTGAGCCCCAAATTTTGGTGGATGATTATTTGGGTATCCTAGGCAAGATTTACAGGAGTTTCTAGGGTAAGAATACCCAATGGTTTTGTGTGATGTGAAATTTCAAGAAAAGGGTCCATTTTGGGACTCTGAATTTTAAAAATTCATAACTCCTTAAATTCTCAATTTTATTATGTGAAATTACTGATGGTATGGATGCATGTATGACAGGGTTAGACACACCAAATTTCAAGCGAATTTGAATAGTAGAGACACCTAGGGAAAATAATAAGGACAAAGACTAGAAAACTTAAAACCTTCTAAGAAATTTCCTAACAAACCGAAAAAAAGAATAAACTTGAGAACTTTAAAACTTAGTGAGAATATAAACCTTAGTTCAAATCTTATTACATTTGGAGTTTATTAAGTAAAAAATCAACCCAGTCAAAGTTAACCCCCTTCATTAAGCATTAAAAAACTTCCAAAAAAGTGTAATAAATCAATTTTAAAATCCAAAAAAATTACAAAAAATCCCTCTAACTGACCAGCATTAAATCCTTAATCAATTCAATTACACCAACTCATATGACATCAAATAAGGTTTAATTTAATTTAAGTGAAAATTCATTATTTAAATAATTTAATAAATTAAAAAATATCTAAAATTCAAAAAATTTTCCAAACACTTGGGAATCTCTTCTTAGGTCATTCCTAACCTTTGAGTTGATTCAAGAATTTGGAGTTCATTTGGAGCAAAAAACAATTAAAACCCCTTTAATTAAAACATTTTAATAACTCTACATAATACAAAACTTTGGAAAATCATAAGCTAACTCAAGAAAACTCCAAATTGAACCAAACTCCACTTGCATTTCAACTCAAAAATTCAAGTCCTAGTATTTATCAAAAATTTCAAACCTTTTAAAAATCATCCAAAGTCAAAATGCAACTTTTTTTGGTCAAACAAAGGTTCAAAATCAGTTTTCAAGACTTCAACCTTCGTAACAAAATGTAGAAAAAAATCCGATTTCAACGTACTTAACCTTCTAACTGATCGTCAAAGGTCTTAGTATTTTAATAAAAATATAAACTTTTCAGAAATTTGAGCTTAATATACAAGTTTAAATTTTTGACGCATTTAATTAAATATTAAAATAATCCAGAAAAACAGTGGCCTAAAACTCAAGAATCACCTCTAAAAATCCAGAAATCATTAATCAACCTTAAATTAATTTCAAATCATTAAACTTAAACTCAAATGAAAATCTTTCCCCCCTTAAGCCTTTCAACCAATCAGAACTCAAACAACTTTAACAATTCCCCAACATAGGACAATCCCACACCACACGGCCTACATCACACATCACACACTTTAGATGGTTTTGCTAGGACAACCAACTCTAGTTTTAGCAGCCCCAGTGTTTTTTACTTTTTTCCGCTGTTTGCCGGGTTATCCGAGCTTTCACTGCAAGCTGGTTGTTCGCTTAGAATTGATTTGACTGTCTGTTTATTTATTTACCGCGCACTCTGTTGAGCATTTAAAATTCAAATATATCAACTGCATGAGATTCAAATTATCAACTGCTTGAGATCAATTATAACTGCTTGGGATATTATATAACTGCTGGTTATTATGGATAACCCTGCAGGATCGAGTCAGATTTTACAATTTTGCTTAATAGTAATTTTTGATATAATTTGAATGTATTTAAATAAAATGCTTTGAGTTGGGCTGTTAGAAGACCAACATGAATTCCCAAAGAGGAGAAGACATCCCCTAAAGGGGAGATTTTATTTCGTCCATTTGAAGATCAGTTTGGATGCTCTTCAAATAACCAAGAGAGGAAAGATAACACCCACCCCGTTCAAGGGGAGTTTCTTCCCTTTGGATTACCAGAACCGAAGAGATCAAGATGTTCAAGAAGCCGAAGAAATGGACGACGAGAATAATCCCAAAATCTCAAAGTCAACTTGAATCAATAGGTTTAGAACCCGGGTTGTTGTTCAGTGGTGCCCGGCCACTTTAATTCAAGACCCTAGTTTGTAAATAAGCAAGGCACTTGCCTATGGACTACAGATTGAATATTAATTTAATTGATTTTTGATTAATGTTTGATGTTGATTGCATGTAGGATATCCTTGCGTTTTGTAGTTTTTTGTGCTATTCTTGGCATCTCGCCTTGATTTAGGCCCTGGAATCAGATCGTAGGCTCTTAAGGACTCATTAAAACTTTTCTACTTAAATCAAATTAAAATATTTAAGCTCAATAGAACCTATAATGTTTTAAGGAAGTAAGCCCGGACCGGGGGCCGGGAGCTCACATTTCAATAACTTTCGATCATTCAAATTTAAGCCTTTAATCGAGTCAATCAGCATGCATGCGCATTAGCAACAAATTTAAAAAATCTTTAAAACTTTAATTGCATTAACTTAAGCATCAAACACCACATAAGTCTAAGGGGTCAATTAGGAACTGCTCTAAGATGTCCGACCCCATCCTTAAACATTTCTAAATAATGTCCCTATACCACTCAAAACATAAAAGACACCGGAAACATCTTTTAAAATCGTTTACAGTGATTTAGCTGGCATCCCCATCCAGGCCGGGGTAAGACCAGGATTTGCATTTGCACTTAGTTAGGTTCGGGTTACTTTTAGTACCCAATTTAGACTTAGGTTCCTGAGGCCTAGCTTGGGCTATAAGACCTCAACTCCGGGAATTGAATCCCCAAATTTCCTAAATCAACTGATCATATTAAAACATTAAATCTCTTATCAAACAAATTCAAGCCCAACACTTAGGATAGACCTGAGTGTTATTTGAATTGTTTCAGAATCCCAAAACACTCCCACACCTCCTTTCACCTTTGACTCTGAAAATAACTGCATAAAAACTGAAACCAATCCCACTTGAAATTTCTAAACCCTTAACCCACCTTTGATATCGATCTATGAAAATCTAATAAAATTTCACCGCTATTTTAATCGAGAGTTTTTGTAGGAAATTTTGGAATTTCCTACGATGTAATTAACTACGAGGGCTTGCGCTCATAGGAGATTTAGAAACCAGACCTGCTTTTTCAAAAATCAAATTTTCAAAAAAAACCTTTAATTAATTCTCTTTGGGAAAAAGCCAAACCCAACGATCATTATCGTCATTTTTTTACGAACGATCCATATAATTGATATCTTCTTTCTTTGGAAGATATATCAATTATTATCGTGGTTTTGATTATGAAATTTATTGATCTAATATCGCGAATTAGAAAAATCAAAACAAATGGTTAAATTCATTTTGATCTCCGGAGTCGAATGTAATCTCCCTTTGACTTTGACTAACGATAAATTGGATAACGATTATAATTCTGAAATTTGAACACCGTTAGGGAAGCGATAAACGCTTTTCGTCTTTCCAAGGCGATATATTGTTTCATAAAGACGTTTTCTATTTTTCAAATTTAAGATAAATATCCCAAAGAAAATTAATCCTTTTTTTGTTAAAAGCTATATAATTTTAATCCAAACAACCGCGCCCAAATTTCCTTGCGATCAAGATCGACAGACCATACTCTGCCTGTTGCAACCCAGCTTGCGCGTTGGGACATGTATTATCTCACCTCCAACAGTA